>JARHVA010002633.1:0-600000 GCA_037957365.1 Torreya grandis | reverse complement strand
AAGAAAAAATAACTAGCATGAAATATGAAAAAATGTGATTTTGAAAAACAATCACATGTATATTTGGGACATGTGGTTGGAAGAAGATAACTCATCCATGTCTTGTAGGCCAGAGATGGAGGGATGAGCTCTTTATGCCTAGTTTTATGGCAAGCTTATCCATTCTCGATAAAGGATGTATCATATGGTTTGTGTATGTAGTCTCGAGTGTAGATGGGTCTACATGCCAGGAACCAAATTTGAACTAGTGGCATGAGAATTTTTAATCCTCTGCTCTACGGCTCCTCACCTCAGCCTTATTTAGTTAGCCCTGACTTATGACAAATAGTCGTATACATCTAGTTGGGAGTTTGGAGTGAGATATGTAGTAGGTTGGGCTTGGTCTATATAGTTTTTTTGGCAACCCTCTATATAAATTGGGCCTTTCGATTGGGCAAACAAAATAGCAATATATATATAGGGAATTGGGTTGGGCCTAAGAGTGGACCCAAGAAAGGTAGAGGCCATCATGAATTTTCCCATTTCAATGATTTCCATCGAAACAACAAGCTTTGTAGGAGCAGTACAATACATGAGGTAGTTCATTCCAACTTTCTCCACAATAGTCGAACCTCTACATTCAATTGCAATAATGGGTTAAATTTTTCAATGGGACAAGGAATATGGAAATGTCTTTGATACTTTGAAATATAAAATTAGCTAAGAACTAGTCCTTGCTTGTTATCATTTACAATTATTTTCTTTAGCACTAAAGGGGTGTCCTATTTATAATAAAAAAATGTAGGCATTTACTCAAGCAATAAAGAAATGGAAGTGTTATTTATTGGGTAAATAAACTATTGTGCACATTGACTATGAACTTCCTAAATATTAGCATGCACAAAATAAATTTTAATATTCAAGACATTACAAATGGATGGGATTTATCCAAAAATTCAATTTGATGATCAAGTACAAGAAAGGAAGTATAAATGTTGTGGCAGATATGTTATCTAGGCCACTAATAAGACAAGTTTTAATGTTGGCAACAATCTCACATATATAACCTTTCATAAAAGAGGCTTATGAGGAAGCATATGCAAAAGATATGAAATTTGGGAACATATTACAACTATTGCAAATCAAGAAGGTAGAAAATGGAGGGAAGGATGGATATTAACTTAAGGATGCACTACTCTAGAAGTGGGATAAGTTATGTGAGACAAAGGAGGAAAGACTAATATTTATGAGGGAAGCACATACTTTTAAGGTTTTGGGAGATTATGGTGTTGGTAAGACTAGTGCATTTGGAAAGGTATGTCTATTGGATCCATATGTAAGAATAGATTTCTAAATGTATTAGAAGAAGTAAACTATGTTATACAAGCCAACATAAGCTTAGGAAGGAGGGGTTTTAAATGCCACTAGTTGTACCTATTGGGCCATGGGAAATCATTTACATGAATTTTTTGAGTGGATTACGTATGTCCAAGCATGGCCATGACTATCTATATGTTGTAGATAGATTCACCAAAATATGTGTTTTGATTACATGCAAAAAAATAGTAAAAGGTCATGAAGCAATGAACTCTTATTTTATAATGTTTGGGTGTATTTTGGATTACCTAAGTCTATTGTATCAGATAGAGATTCAAGATTCTTGGGAATTTATAGACCATACTATGGAGAAAGATGGATACTAAGCTATAGAAAAGTACCACTTGCCTTCCTCAAACTGATGGACTAATGGAGGTGGTAAATGGGACTTTGGTTTAGATGATAAAAGGTTATAAAAATAAGTGTCTAAGGACTTTGGATAAATCTTTTGCATACATTAAACACTCATGAATAAGTCAATACCCACATCCATTAATAAGTCACCAATTGAAGCATGTTTGGGTTATTTTCCAACTAATCCACTTGATGTTGAAATGAAACAATGGGCAAGGATAGAGAAGCAATATATAAAGGTGACAAGATTTGAAAAGTTTATTGATAGGATTAGGCAAATCAATCTCAAGGTAAAATATCAATTAGATAAGTCTCAAGTAAAGTACAAGGACAGCCATGATCAAGACTGCAAAGAGTACACACTCAAGGTAGGTGACAAGGTGTGTTTGTATTTGTATAAACCATCCATGTCAAATGAGGAAGAAGAAGAATGATAGATAACTTCCATATAATACTTTGTTGTGGATGCATAAAGAGAGTTGGAGGAGGATGGAGTTCTACAGTATAAAGTCAAAGAGACATGTAGGAGATCATAAGAGTCTTGGCAGATTGGACCCAAGGGGAAGATGCCAAGTCAATCCAAGTGGTATTCCAAGGAAATGGTAGAATATTTGTTTCCACATATTCTCCCCTACTAAAAAATCTTTTGTGGGATTAAAAGCCTCTCAATATGGGAGGTTTGATCCATAAGGATCAACAAAACAATCCATTATCAGGTTGTAGATAATACACCCAGTTTTAATTCAAGGGAAAATTTATAGCATTGATAACAAAACCATCACTTTATACAAGCAAAAATTATGCAATCGTCGTTTCCTATAGGCAGTGGTTTTGCTTATGGAAACTATTGTGAATTCAAAGAGCTGATAAAAAGAATTAATTCATGCACTATGCAGAACTGAACACAGACTAAATATTTTAACATAGGATAGTATTTTGTTATGATTTCTCTATTAATTCATTCAAACACACTTACAGATATATAAGACCTCTAATTCCTATAATAAGGGATTCTCAAATCCCTAAAAAATCTCTTAAAAAACCTCCAAAACTTTTAGAATAGTTTGTAGGTATTATATTGTTGTTACCAATAATATATACAACAAACCAATATAATAACAAATACTAATAATATTATTATTGTTGACGCTTAGATTTGCACCCTTGAGGAGATGCTTAGCTCTCCTCATCCAAGTGGTAAACTAGAAACACCTCTCTTATTATAGGTGACAATTTCATTGAGATGAATCTTTAGATTAAGGACTAGCTCCCCTTGATGCACCTTTAAAGCTCTCTCTAATCTATCAATTGTGTATGAAAAGGGTTAAGGAGAACAACTAATAAAATAAAACGGTGATGCATCAATGAATAATGTCCTCCCAATTTGACTGAAAATACACTACTTAAAGACCATCAAAGCTTATTTTACACAAAACTCACTACTCTTTGTGCATTTTCACATCAATATTCCATGTGTTAGATTCAAGAAGGCACTCAAGATTCAGGAGAGCAACAGACAATTACAAGAAGGAATATAGTCTTAAACCACTTATAAAATGTCTATACACTTAAGAAAGAATACTAACAAGGACCGGTAACAATACTCTTTCTGCACATTTGGTAGGTAATTGAGGATAACAAATTAGGAAAGATAAAATCTTACTAAACAAGAATAACACAATTTGAACCAATACACAATATTACAACATGTGAGTGGCAAAAACTTGTATTATTTCTTCAAGAGTTTTTAAAGTACAAATCTGGATAGAGTCTTTCCAATAACCAATGGAACCTTCTTAAAAGATTTGAAAGAATGCATATATAGATTTTGAGAAGGAGATCAAGCGAAGGGAATGCAAATATCACTCAAACATGTGTCACCCTAAAAATAGAAACAATTACGTTACATTATGTAAGATACTTTCTCCAGGGTTACACCATCAAAATCAAGATATTTTGAACTATGTTTTGCTATAAATGGGTCCATCTATTGGAATTTTGTTTCGATGCTAGTTGTTCTTTACTGGTTTATCAAGTTGTGTAATGGTGCAACAACTTGAACCGTCGACCTGCTTATTTTTGTTTATTGTACCCCAGATGCTCAAGATTCATGCCATGTCATCTCCACATTTGTCTTCAGGTTCCCAACAAACTTATTTTAAACTCCAACAGCTAATTTTCATAGCTTGAAATTAACATTTTATGGGCCATCACCTTTAGGTATTTATTTTGGAAATTTTCCACGATCACTTTTCTTGAAGGAACTCATTCAGTCTCTTTGATTCAGTTATTTTCGTTCAGCGTTTCACTTGGTCCTTCATGTCTTAAACAATTTATGTGGAGAAAATATCTGAAAGAAATCATGCCTTTGGGAGTTTTGTATCGAAAAAAAAGTCCAAAAGAATTCGCTTGGCCTCTTTTCAAGTTTTCCAAAATAATTCCTTGGACAATTTTTTCAAAAGAATCCATTCCTTTGGACTTTCTATTTGGCCCTTCAAAATGTTCCTTCAAGTTTCTTGAAATAGACCTTTAGCTTTGGAATGACCCTCTGGAAATTTGAAAAGACCCCTTTGGAAAAGTTGCAAGTGTCCTTTAGCTTTTGGAAATGACCTTCCGAAAGAAAAAAAATACCCTTCAAATTTTTTGAAATGGTTCTCCTTCTCGTGGAAATAATCTTTCAGACTTTTTGAAAATGTCCCTTCGGGAAAGTTTTAAAGTACCCTTCAAAAAAATGAAATGATCCTTTGAAAATGCAAGTGCTCCTTTGTAAAAATGCAAGTGACCCTTCTGAAAAAATGAAAGTGTCCACTTAGCCTAAAAAGGTCCTTCGAAAAAGTTGCAAGTGTCCCTTCAGCTTTTTTGTTTGGTCTATTTCGTCGAAAGAATTCCTTTGGGCTTTGTTTGGACAATTTCTGCTAACAATTTCCCTGAGAGTATTTTTTCAACTAAGTTGCCTCCACAAAAATGAAAATACCCTTCGAATTTTTTGTTTGATCCATTTCATCAAAATAATTCCTTCAGACTTTTTTTTGGACAATTTATGCAGATAATTTTCTCGAGAAATTTTTTTCTGATAAGTGCCCTCTAAAAAAATGAAAGTGTCATTCTGATTGTTGAAAAAGTCCCTTCAAAAAAGTTGCTTGGGACATTTATAAAAAATAACCCTCTAAAAGAATGAAGTGAACCATTCAAAAAGTTGAAGTGCTCCTTCAGATTTCTTGAAAATGACATATCTGAAAGAAAAAATACCCCTTGGGAACTTTGAAATGAGCCAAAAGTACCCTTTTTTGGAATATTTGTCTAGGCCATTTTCCCAAGAAAGTACCCTTTAGAAAAGTTGCAAATGATCTTTCATAAAAAATGAAGTGAACCTTTTCTTGAAAGGAAAGTACCCTTCAGAAAAAATGAAAAGAACCCTTCAGAAAAGTTACCCTTCGGAGAAGTTGTCCTTCAGACTTTTTGTTTAGGGCATCCTGCTTGAAAAGTGCCTTTCAAAGAAATTGAAAATTACCCTTCAAAAAAAATTAAACATACCCTTCAAAAAAGTTGCCTCGGATAATTTTTTCGAAAGAATTGCGCAGAATGAAAAGTCCAAAAATAAATTTTCAAAAAAAATTCTTTGGACAATTTATCCGAAAGAATTTCAACACTTAAACAAGACCCAAAAACAAGACTCCCAAAATAAAAAACACTTAGCAAAAGACCAAAATAAACTTTTCAAAAGAATAAACACTTGTAATTTTTTTTTGGCTTGTATATAACACTTCTTGCATACTAGACTTGACCAAAGATATAGACTTAAGAGGCTAAGTTTTCAGATAAGGGGTGACCAATTTTGGCCTAAAAAATCAAAATTTAGTCAAAAAATTGGTGACTCATAGGGGTAATGTGCATGTTATACTAACCAAACCAATAGCCTTATCCAACTAAGGGCCAATGGAGTCAATATATTATTGAAGATTACTAACAAGGATTATGCCAAAACAAAACACAAGGAAACACACCACACAACAATAGCAGGACCAAGAAAAGATAACACAAAGTAAGACAAGGACAAACTAACACATTTGCATAAGCGCTTAGGGAATACAAGAAAAATAAGAACTTTGTATAAAGGAAAAGGAAAACATCAGTAACAATGATTTAGATATATCCCATTGACTAGGATATACAACTCCTCTCCATCCAACTTTGAGAGTTGGAAAGCATTATGTTGTTTGCACTGTGTGATCACATATGGGACACTCCACAAAGCATTAAACTTTGTGTCTTTTTCAGGATTGGCTCTATTTTCATCCCATTTTAGGACAATGTCTCCTTTGAAACTCCTTTACATGGATTTTTTTTCAAAATAATTATTTGTTTGCTCTTGGTGAGTTGTCATGGTTTGCATATCTTGATCTCTTGTCTCCTCAAGCTCCATCAACTCACATAACCTGACTTCCATGTTGTCATTTTCCATCAATTATAGGTGATATGTAAGATCTAAAGTTGGTAACTCAAATGAGATAGAAAATCTAGCTTCCTTTCCATAAACAAGTGTATATGGTGAGTTTTTAATTTCTCTCATTGGGGTGATCATATCAGCCCCAAAGGGCTATCTTCAACTTGGTGTGCCAAGTCCTTTGATTTTTCTCCATTATTCTCTTTATAATTTTTATCAAATTCTTGTTTATGGACTCAACTAGTCCATTTTCTTGGTGATAATAATTGGAGGAGGTGTTAAGGTAGATGCCATGCTTCAAAGCCCATTCACTTGTCCTTGCTCCTAGAAAGGCCAATGTATTCTCTGAGATTATTGTTGAAGAAGCTCCAAATCAGGTCACTATACTCTCATCGAAGTCTAGGACTGAATTCTCATTTACTTATTTAAGATTTATAGCCTCCACCCATCTTGTAAAGTAATCAATGGCAATCAACACCCATTTATGACCAGCACTAGAAGGAGGATTGATTAGGCCTATGAAATCCAAACCCCATTGCATGAAGGGTTGCTCAACCTAGGTTGTATGAAGAGGCAAGGTAGCTAAATTTTATTTTCCATCAAAAAGAGCACACTTTTGGCATTTTCTTACCCAAGCATGGGTGTCTTTAAACAAGTTAGGCCAAAAATAACTAGCCCTCATAATCTTAGTAGCTATAGTTCTTGGAGCAAAATGGTCACTAGCTAGCCCATCATGGAACTCATGCAACACTTTATCAATCTGATCCAAATTAATACATCTCAACAACACACCTAAAAAGTCCTTTCTAAATAATATTCCATCAACAAGTACATAAGGAATGGATTGTAGCCTAAAGTACCTTCTCTTAGTCCTATCAAGACCTTGTGGACACTCACCAATTTGAAGGAAATGGGTCATGTCTTGTGTCCAAATCCTCATGGTTGAAGGTGCAGTTTCTGTAGAGCTATCATGGAGTGCCAAAATAACCTCCCTTTGTTCTTTCAATTTTGAGGCAAGATGCTCACACGGTCCTTTTCCTTTCACTAGTTTGGTTGTTTTGATCTCCACATCATACTCCATCACTTTGGTGATCCATCCTGCCATTTCTTCATTCAAATATATGTTCAACAGAAAGTATTTTACACCAGAATGGGCCACAAAAATGTGAATCTTGATGTTAGACAACATATGCCTAAATTTTTTTAAACTCCTTATAACTAAAAGCAATTGTTTCTCAACATATG
Source organism: Torreya grandis (assembly GCA_037957365.1). Taxonomy (NCBI): domain Eukaryota; kingdom Viridiplantae; phylum Streptophyta; class Pinopsida; order Cupressales; family Taxaceae; genus Torreya; species Torreya grandis. The sequence goes on along the minus strand of JARHVA010002633.1, from coordinate 592,601 downwards.
TGTACCCTATCTCATAGCCTTCCAAACCTTGGCTAAAGAAAGCAATAGGTTGTTCAAATTTTTCATCATTAACTTGAGTAAGCATGGTAGATATTACCTCTTCATTCCCAAAAATATACAAATTGAAGTCTTTGGAGAAGTTTGGACTTGCAAGGGTAGGAGCTTGGGCAATGGCTTGTTTGATTTCCTCAAAACTTTTTGTCCTTCTTCTTGTCCAAGTGAATAACTCATCTTTCCTTAGCATGGAGGTCAAGGGCTTGACCAAATTATCAAAATTTGGAATAAACATCCTAATGAAATTGATCTTACCAAATAAACTTTGTAACCTTTCTTATGTTTAGGCAAAGATAATGTCGAGATGGCATTCACCCTTTCCGAATCATTGGACAAACCTTTCTTGGAAACAATATGTCCTATTAGTTTGTCTTCATAGAAAACAAACACACACTTCTTTGGGTTTAGAGAGATCCCATACATTCTACACCTCTCAAAAAACTATCTTAGGTGCTTCAAATGATCTTTTGCTTCCTTGGAGAAAATTGTCACATCATCAAGATATACCAATATAATGTCATTGATTAGTCCTTGAAAATTCATATCCATTACACATTGAAAAGTATCTCTAGAATTTGACAATCCAAAATACATCTTCATATAGGTATATGTGTCCCATTTGATTGTGAAGTTTATCTTGTATTGGTCACTTTCTTTCACCAAAATCTGATTGTACCTAGAATAACCATCTAGGAGAAAAAATATCTCACTGCCTGCCACCACTTGCAAAATTTGCTCCATAGAAGGGAGGGGATAATGATCTCTCAAAGAGACCCTATTCAAGTCCTTAAAATCCACACATAACCTGATATATCCATTCTTTTTTTAACGGGTACTAATTTGGCCAACCAAGGAGAATGCTTGATAGGAAAAATGATTCTAGACTTAATCAACTTAGTGAGTTCCTTCTTCATGAGTGGTTAAATCTTGGGATTGATTGGCCTTTGTCTTTGATTGATGGGTTTTGCATTTTCATCTAGATTTATGGTGTGTTGAGCCAAGATTGGATCAAAACCCTTCAATTCACTATATTCCCATGCAAAAATATCACTAAACTCTTTGCATAGTTCAATGAAGTCATGCTTCTCTCGACTAATGCATACCTTTCCAAGTGCAAGTAATTTATCTTTAAAGATCTCTACTCTTTCATAGGTCTCTTTCTTGGTTGGCATGCTTACCTTCTCTTTCTTGAGCTGGCCATCCTCATTGAACATGCTTTCAAGAGTTACTAGGCCTTTGGAAAGCTTATTAGACTTGAGTTGGACAATCTGCCCTCCATATTGTTGTTTTAGCTTAGACTAATTTTTGGTAGAGAATCTAGCCTCTTCTTGTAGGAAGAGGGCTTTTTGTTGTTCACTCTCAAAACCTGCCAATTTATGACATTATCTGGTATAGAATGTCTCACAATCACCTTTAGATGATGTTGATTTGTGTCTTCTCTTATGTCTTTTGGAACATCAAATTGAGCACCAATAGATCCCAACCTATCAGTATGCTTATTATCTTCTCTTGAAATAGAAGTGATATTGAATGCCATGAAGTCTTCTACAAGGTCCCAAACTCTATGTTTTTAGGACTTGAGCAGGGAGTTTTTGGTCAAATACTGCCCTCTAACTTGATTCACAACAAGGTCGCTATCACTGAACACTTGCAATTCCCTGACACCTTTTTTATTTGCCCACTTGAGGCCATGAATGAGGGCCTCATATTCTGCTACATTACAAGTACAAGAGAACTAAAATCTGAAAGTTGAAAAATACCTTTCCTTTGAAAGTGAAACCAACATTGCTCCACCACCAGCTCCAATCTTTTATCTAGACCCATCAAAAAAAAGCTACCACAAACCATTCATATTTTTACTTGACTTTATCAAAATGGGCATAAAAGAACCCTTCTCATGCATATAATAGACCCAAGACTAGATTCTTCAATAAACTTGTAAGGATCATGTTCATAGTGTTTTTCTCCCCATTCATCTAGGAACAAATCAGAAATTCCTTCAAGGGAAGATGATGGGGATTGGTCAATGTGAAACTCCTCTTTATCAATGGCATCAAAGTTAACATTTGCTACTTTAAGTTAGTATGGTTCTAAGTGATCTCTATGGATAGGTTCTGACTCAATCATCACTTTAGTGCCATATTTTATTCTAAAAACCATGTAAGAACAATTAGCTACCAAATATCCACCTATCTTGGATGTAAAGTCTCTTGACAAGTAAAGAAAAAATAGGGAGGTAAATCTGCTACTACCACATCATGAGGAATTGAAAAGGTAAGACAAGCATGAAAGATCAAATTCAAACCTTTAACTATTCCCAAAGTCTTGGTTGGTGATCTATCCAATTGCAAAACTCCTTTAGTCATTGGCTTGTACTTGAAGCCTAGCTTATATGCTATGTATTTGGGCATAACTGATGTGGTTTCTCCACTATTTATGATACAATTATGAATTAAGAAATCACCAATGATTAGAGATATATAAAAAGTATTCTTCTCATCTTTCTCTACTTGACCATCTATAGATTGAGTTCCATTGACCAAAACAACATTATCATTTCGAGATGGTTCAATTTGTTTACCCAATCCATGCAATTCCTTTTGAAGTAAATCATTTTTCCCTGGTAATGTTAGATAATCCCAAAATGAAATGTTCATATGAAGCTTCTTCATCTGGTCCACCACATTAATGGAAGGATTACTCACCTTGGGGTTCTCTTTATGAACATTGGCACCTTGTGATATAGCTTGTGAAGGTAGAGCTGTAGCAATTGACCTAAAGCTTGGAATCCTCTGATTTTTTTGCACTTTAAGAACTGTATTAGACCCCCTTACCATAGGAGATGATGCAAGAGTCAAAATAGGGGCTTGATTGGTTCCTTGAGCTTCATCAACAACCCTCCTTTTCGACCTAGTATTGGAGGCAACACTAGTATTTTGATTGCTTGTATTCCCCACGTAATTAATGGCACAAAACTCACCTTCTAAATGATTTATGAGAGTAGCATTATTTTGAGATTGTCCATTTTCCAACCCTCCTTGCATAGATCCTTCAAAATTTGAAACTTGGAAAGATTGACTATCTTGCATTACCATGCCTTGATTGTGCGTCTCATTTGCATAAGCAACATGTTCTTGACTTTGCTCAAAAGATGGATAGTATGGTTGTTACTACACCAAATTGTTTTGGGTGGGAACAAGGGCTTTGGAGGATGAGGAATCATTTGGATTATATATTTGATAAGGCCTAGCCTAGGTGATTTGACCTTGTCCTTGTGCATTATTTTGGAAAGGAGGTCTACTTGTTTGTCCAAACTGATTATAAGGCTGGTATGGTCTATAACTTTGGGCGTGTTGGCTTTTGAGGGAAACCAATTCATTGATAACACTTTGGAGCAAACTTTTGACTTCATGAATTTCATTGGTAGGGGCAATGGCAGATTTTTCTTGACCAGGCAAAGGAGCCAATGGAGGAGGCAGAGCTTGGATAGGAGGTTGCAATTCAGGGAACAAGGGCATGGTAGGCCTAGAAGCAATTTTCCCTACTTAAACAAGACAATTTTTTGCATTTATGGCTATCTCATAGGCAGCAGGGAGTGTATTTCCACCCATAAAGACTGAATCATCATGGCCACATCACTATTTAATGCCTTTAGGTAGTACAAGAATGCATAGTTTGGAGTAGGTCTCACAAGCACTGGAATCATGTCCCATGTTTTTTGGAGCCTAGTATTAAAATCTTGCATGAATTCATGTGGTGCCCTCTTAATTGTAGTCAATTATTCTACTAAAGATAGGCAATCACTCTTTTCTCCGAACCTATTAGTTAATAAATCTCCCAACTCATCCCATGAGGCAATAGAATTTACAGGTAGGGTCCCATACCAATCCAAAACTTTTCCTTTGAAAGACAAGGCCAACAACCTAATAACTAAAATTTCTTGGGTGATATTGTGGATATTACAGAAGTTTATTACATTCCTAATGTGTTCAATGGTAGTGATAGGACCATCTCCACTAAAAGATGAGACACTTTTGAGAGTTGCTCTTGGAATTTGATCATATTGGGCAATATTCAAGGGAGATGCCATAGTGAAAGGCACAAAACGTTGTCTTCTAACCATCTTGGAATGATCACTATGGATGTTAAGAATGGAATATAACACAAACTTAGAAGCTTTAAACACAAAAACTCTTTTGTATGGATGAGTGTTGACAAACCTAAACCTCTTGGTGGAATATGGAGGTAATTCCACAAACTCGAAAGGCACACTTTTAATAGCAAACCTTGTGATCACCTTTGGCATGAAAAGAAAAACTTATCATCAACCAAAGACTTGAATTCTTCAATGGAGTCACCAGGTACTGAACGTAGATGCTTCTTATCTGCAACTGTGTCAAGACTAGCACCAATCTTGAACAATTTTCTAGGACTTAAATATCCCACCAGGCCTGCCAAAAATTGTTGACACTTGGATTTGCACCCTTGAGGAGATGCTCAACTCTCTTCATCTAATCGGCAAAATAAAAACATCTCTCTTGTTGTGGGTGACAATTTCATTGAGATGAATTTGTAGATTAAGGGCTAGCTCCCCTTGATGCACCTTTAAAGCTCTCTCTAATCTATTAATTGTGTATGAAAAGGGTTAAGGAAAACAACTAAGAAAATAAAAATGTGATGCACCAATGAATAATGTCATTCCAATTTGACTAAAAATACACTACTTAAAGACCAACAAAGCTTATTTTACACAAAACTCACAACTCTTTGTGCATTGTCACCTCAGTATTTCACTTGTTAGATTTAAAAAGGCACTCGACATTTAGGAGAGCAACAGATAATTCCAAGAAGGAATATAGTCTTAATCCACTTCTAAAATGTCTATACACTTAAGAAATAACACTAACAAGGACCTGTAACAATACTCTTTCTACACATTTGGTAGGTAATCGAGGATAACAGGTTAGGAAAGATAAACTATTACTAAACAAGAACAACATGATTTGAACCGATGCACAATAATACAATATGTGAGTGGCAAAAACTTGTATTATTTTTTCAAGAGATCTTTGAGTATAAATATGCCCAGAGTTTTTCCAATAAGCAGCGGAGGTTTCTTAAAAGAGTCAAAATGAATCATATATTTAGCTTTTGAGAAGGAGATCAAGTGAAGGGAATATAAAGATCACTCAGACATGTCTCACCCCGATAATAGAAACAATTACGTTACATTCTATAAGATACTTTCCCCACAATTACACCAGCAGAATCAAGATATAGTGAATTGGTTTTTCTATAAATGGGTCCATCTTTTGGAATCTCGTTTCGATGCTAGTTGCTCTTTACTGGCTCATCGAGCAATGTAACGGTGCAACAACTTGCACCGTCGACCTGCTTATTTCTGTTTGTTATACAACAAATGCTCAAGATTCATGCCATTTGTCTTTAGGGTCCCGCCAAACTTCTTTTAAACTCTAACAATGAATTTTCACAGTCTGAAATTGACATTTTGTGGGTCGTCACCTTCAGGTATTTTTTTTGGATATTTTCCATGGTGACTTTTTCCAAAGGAATTCATTCGAGCTCTTTGCTTCAATGCTTTTCCTTCGGCTTTTCGCTTGGTCCTTCATGTCTTAAACAATTTCTGCGGATAAAATATCTAAAGGAAATCATGTCTTTGAGAGCTTTGTATCGGGCAAAAAGTCCAAAAGAATTGGCTTGGCCTCTTTTCAAATTTTTTGAAAGAATTTCTCATACAATCTTTTCGAAAAAATTCATTCCTTTAGAGTTTTTGTTTGGCCCTTCGAAATGTTCCTTCAGGTTTCTTGAAATGGACCTTCGGCTTTGGAATGACCCTCCGACAATTTGAAAATACCCATTCGAAAAAGTTGCAAGTGTCCTTTAGCTTTTGGAAATGACCTTCCGAAAGGAAAGAAAAATACCTTTCAGATTTTTTTTAAATGGTCCTCCTTCCTGTGGAAACAATTTTTTGGACTTTTTGAAAACGTCATTTTATGAAAGTTGTAAAGTACCCTTCAGAAAAATGAAATAATCCTTTGAAAATGCAAGTGCTCCTTCGAAAAAATGCAAGTGACCCTTCAGAAAAAATGTAAGTTTCCACTTACCCTGAAAAGGTCCTTCGAAAAAGTTGCAAGCATCCCTTCGGAAAAGTTGCAAGTGTCCTTTCGGTTTTTTTGTTTGTTCCATTTCATCGAAAGAATTCCTTCGCGCTTTTGTTTGAAAAATTGATGCGAACAATTTTCTCAAGAGAATTTTTTCTGCGAAGTGCCCTCCGCAAAAATGAAAGTGCCCTTCGGCTTTTTTGTTTGGTCCATTTCGTTGAAAGAATTCCTTCGGGTTTTGTTTGGACAATTTTTTAGGACAATTTTTCCGAGAATTTTTTCTACTAAGTATCCTCCGCAAAAATGAAAGTGCCCTTCGGCTTGCTGAAAACGTCCCTCAAAAAAGTTGCTTGGGACATTTCCAAAAAATATCCCTCCGAAAGAATGAAGTGAACCGTTCGAACATTTGAAGTGGTCCTTCGGATTTCTTGCAAATGACCCTTCCAAAAGGAAAAATACTCTTCGGGAACTTTGAAATGAGCCAAAAATGCCCTTTTTCATAAGATTTGTCTAGGCCATTTTTCCAAAGAAAGTACCCTTCAAAAAAATTGCAAATGATCTTTCGAAAAAACTAAAGTGAACCTTTTCTCGAAAGGAAAGTACCCTTCGGAAAAAATGAAAAGAACCTTTCATAAAATTTGCCTTTCGGACTTTTTGTTTAGGGCATCCTGCTTGAAAAGTGTCTTTCGAAGAAATTGAAAAGTACCCTTTGAAAAATTTGAAACATACCCTTTGGAAAAGTTGTCTCAGACAATTTTTTCGAAACGAGACAACTTTTTTGAAAGAACTCCACCAAATTAAAAGTCCAAAAATAACACTTCAAAAAAATTGCTTTGGACAATTTGTTCGAAAGAATTTCGACACTTAAACAAAACCCAAAAACAAGACTTCCAAAAGAATAAACACTTAGCAAAAGACCAAAACAAACTTTCCAAAAGAATAAACACTTATAAATCTATTGTGGCTTGTATATAACACTTCTTGCAAACTGAACTTGACCAAAGATATAGGCTTAGATGGCTAAGTTTTCAGATAAGGGATGACCAATTTTGGCCTAAAGAGTCAATATTTGGTCAACAATTGTTATATAACAATATTCTGATTAACAAATTAAGTAATTATATTTACCTCTCAGAAAATATCAACCTGTAAATACTCAAACTTCCACAATGTGAAAACTAATCCCAACATTCCCCCCATAGTTTTTATATGATACAATATATCTCTTTTTCTGATTGTAGTATGCCGCCTCTATGTGTTCATGATCTTCTTTGTATACATGTGCCATTGCACATCTCTTCCTTCACACTCATCTGCAATTAATTTTTCATGTTCACCAATAACCTTTCAAAATAATTTTCACAGGTTCACCAATAACTTTACAACATGGTTTTCTCAGCGTCACCACTAACCTTACAAAATAGTTTTCACAACTTCACCAATAACCTTACAAAATGGTTTTCTCAAGGTCACCACTATCCTTGCAAAATGGTTTTCACAGGGTCACCACTAACCTTACAACATGATTACTACAATGCTTTTTAGATCAACATTCTTTAATGTAAATATACAAAATAGATTGCATGAAAACATTATTCACAAGTGAACAAGGACAATTATTCTTATTTTTTACACATGAAAATCAAATGTAATTACCACATCACACTAAAAATTTAAAATCCACACAACTGAAAATAACACCCCACACAAAATGTCACCACATCATTCGTGCAGTCCAGTGGTTGGCGACTGACAAGAGGTCATTGAATGACCTCCTTCTTCCGTGTATCCTCTATCCTCCAGTAGGTCGCTACTCGCTCAGCTAGTATGTCAATGTAGCTCAGGTGCATGAATTTTCTAAGAAAAATCCTCCCCACAATGCGAACGTCGCATACAAACGAAAATGCGTCCATATACAGAATGAGATCTTTGACTATTTGAACGTAAAAAATGACTCTTGACAAATTGACTCACGACTTTTAACTCTTGACTCATTTTTATTTTGACAATAAACCCACAAAATTGACACTTTGAATTTTTGACAAAAATCAAAAATACCAATGACTAAATTCTTTTTATATTCACATCTGACTATTGACTTATAATAAATTATAAAAATATTAAAAGAATTAAATATTGTACTAAACCGAAAAAAGATGCTACTTTCACTTTCTCTCATAAACAAGAAATTAATATTTAATTACTTTCCTAAATATGAGATACAACACCAAATCTTACAAATATTTTAACTAATATGACTTGTTAAGACTAAACGTAGTTAACAATCTACTAGACTGCTAAAACCCAGAAACTCTTTGCCCTGAAGATTACGAAGTCATTTATCAATTTCACCTACGAGCGGTATTGCGCCAACAATCCTTGGATGACATGGAATGCAACGTAGCTTGATATTGACTGATCTCGCGGGAGGAAGTCGTGGAGGGATGTATGTAGATTCCAAGCAATACGCACCCAAGTGTAACCCGAGCCAAATCAAACACAGAATTATGCATGTGAAGGGTAGGACGAGTGGACTGCAAATGCTTAAATCTGATTGCAGAAGTGGAGTGTAGGAGGAGCTCTTAGAAGAAATTGAGCATGGTCATTTTGTCAAGAATTCAATTATCTTTCTTGATATGATAGAAACCCTCTCCACAAAAATCGAGCTTGTTGTACGCAATAAGGAGCACAAGCCATAATGACAGTAACAAAAAAGCAACAGAAGATTTTTTGTTGTTGCTGCTGTGTAATACACCTCCACTACTAAAAGTAAGTATGGCAAAATACTATTCTGTGAACCAGATTTGTGATTAAAAGAACGACCTCGAAAAATTGTGGGTAATGAACTGAGCATGGAGGTGAAAGACGATAGCTCAGTGATGGCTCTAATGACAAGTTAAATACAGGGCTTAAATCTACATGCTTGGTAATGAAACTTGCAAGCCATAGAAGAGATCACACACATTCAACGCACTAAAATAAATGGTAAGAGCTAAATACATTATTCGCCTACTGCTATCAACACCAAATACAAATGCAATGTAGATTCTTCATTAATCTGAGGCAATTATGCAGTCTGCGACATTGCCTCATTCACATTCTTAATCCTCCATGACATGTGCAAGATCAAGCTACTCTAATACCATTGTTGTGAATTCAAAGAGCCGATACAAAGAATCAATTCATGCATTGTGCAGAACTGAACAAGAGTAAATATTTTAACACAAAATAATATTCCACTATGGTTTCTCTATTAATTCATTCGAACACACTTACAAATAAATAGGACCTCTAATTCTTATAATAAGGGATTCCCAAAACCTTACAAAATCTCTCCTAAAAAACCTCCAAAACTCTTATAATAGTGCGTAGATATTATATTGTTTTTACCAACAATATATACAACAAACCAATATAACAAATACTAATCGTAATATTGTTATATAACAATATTCCGATTAACAAACTAATTATTTTTATTTACCTCTTGGTAAATAGCAATTTGTAAATACTCAAACTTTTACACAATGTGAAAACTAATCCCAACAGCGACCTAAAGGGTCATTTACAAAAGACAAACAATGTCTCTTCAAACTCTTAGACAATTGGGGAGATTTTAGTGCGTGAAAGGACATCCCCAAGGGTTATAGGAAGGACAACACAACTGTAAGAAGGCATTGGTGACCAAAGCTAGTATCTAGATGTTTGTAGGAAGGATTGGAGTGAGGAAACAGTCCATTAATGGCCAATATAAGATAAAAAGTAGAGTTATTACCTCTTCCAACTCGTTCTTCCCTACACGTGCGATTTTCTTAGTCAAAAGTCTTGGTGTCATTTGTCTCCATTGGGTAGTTCTATATAAGTGTATTTACATTTATATTTAGTTCTTAGGTATTTTTAACTTCTAGCATAACAAGTATACACTAATTCTAGATCATTGTGTGAATTAAATTGTCATTTTGGAGTTAATTTAGAGTAAAACAACATGTTTTGATTTATGAATTCTAGCAAGTTAGTGACTTGAGAGTTTACAAATTAGCACACCTACATGCAAAAGGGAGGTCCTACGTTCTAATCCTCATTGGTCCAAGAAAAATAACAAGAAGTATTATGGATTTGACTAAAAAAGAGAAATGTGCAACATCCTGGTTGGAGTTGTCTCCATTCAATTAAACTTTGTCTTTAATTCTTGTGGTAGAAAATCATTGCAATATATAGAAAGCATTATGTTGTATGATGCAAAAATTGGTTTAGAAATGTAGAACCCCTATAGTTCCTTTTCTCTTACATAATGCATTTCCTCCATGGTTCCTCTTCTCTTACATAATGCATTGCAACCTAATATTTGACCGTGTAATAGCAATATGATGACATCAATTTGTGTAAAAAAATGGGAAATTACTAATAGAAAACCAAAATAAAACCGAGGAATATTATTTGTAAATGGAGTCCAAGGCTTGACATGAATGATGTGTCATCATGAAAACGTTTGAACTGATTCTTCTCTTTATAGCTCCAAGATAGGTGTGGTAACCTTCCAATCTAAGTATCCTCTTTTTGCTAGGTGGAAGCTAGAAAGCTCTTTAAGGAATGTTGATTTTGATTGTGGTCTTGGATCAATTCACAATACATACCCTGTTTTTTTGTTATCAAAATCTAGGAAAAGATAAAATAAGATGGCAACATACAAGTATGTTTCCAAGAAAAAGGTCTATATATTAATGATTACTCATGAAAGATAATCATCATGGTGATGACTTGAGTTTGAAAATGCTCCATGTACTCAAAATTCTGTAAAAATAAAATATCTAAATAAGTTGAAGTTTAGATAATTTTATATTATTTGAAATGCGGAATGATTTTAAATTGAGCTATGAGAGTTTTATGCTTCTACTCCACAAGAAGTGGATACTCTTCCCACTTTCACCGTGCAATACTTTCTTTGCTTGGACTGTTGCCAAAACTAATACAAGTTGCAACAGCCATTGATACGGTGCCATAGAACCTAGCCCCAAAAGAATGTTGCATTACAACTTACAAGTCTAAAATTACTAATAATATAAAATAAGGAAAGCCTCATTGCAAAGAAATAGCAAATTTCCCCTAAACTATAAAATAGCCGACATATTACTCCCATTAAATAGCACAGACCCATGTTATTCTTTTTCTCCAGTCTCAAAAAGCAGAAAGCGGAAAAACATCACAATTATGAATTAATTCAGATTATACACTGCATTTTGAATAATCATTCACATGCACATAAAGCAAACTCTTCTGTGGTGTAATCTCCTAGAAAAGATGGGCAATGAGAGAGGAAGATTGCATATCACTGCCTGTATAAGATTAGAATATAAAAACGAAAAATATTTCTCTTTCTTCTCTGAATCACAGTCTGTGTTCTATCAAACTTATGAAAGTATTGCAGTAGTCAAAGCATAAAGATGGATTTGATACTGTTTCTCAGTGATTTTGATGTTACGGATAGTTAATTATCCTTTTTTATGCATATAGTGCGTCTGTTTTGAACTACTACTCGTAAGCTTGAATGGTCCTCTTGGCACTCATAACATCTAGAAGATGCTCCCAAGAGTGAAGAAGTGAGACTGAATCTTGTAATATGATCCATCACATGGAGTCAATCAACACTACCAAGACTTGCATCCAACAACCAGGATTTCCAGGAAAGTCACCCATCCCAGAACTATTCAGGGTTGATTGCACTTAACCATGGTTTTTCCCCCACAGTCAGGCCCACTTAGCTTGCTACCCTATTTGTAAAACCTTCAGCAAGAAACGGGCCTTATGAAACCTTAATTGTGGAGCTCTCTAGCTCTTTTTCTTTAATCCTTCCTTTGGAAACTCATTTTGGTTATATATTTTTTCAAGAAAAAAATATATATGGTAGAAGTTATAAAAATAGGGCCTTCCTAGATCTAATTCACTCTAGAACTGTAACTGGTTGTCACAGATCCACTGGCAATAAGACGCATAGATGCTATATTTGATACTGTTTCATGATAATCCCTTAAGATTGTATCAGTGTACTAATCATTTATATCAAAAGAACAAAACCTCACATTTAGATCACGTTTTAGGAAATCTAACCATTATGTCATTTAAACAATTATATGGAACAGAGTAATTGCCAAACTCAGACAATTTGAAATTTCTCTTTTGTGAATGATTTGAAGAATGGCATGCCAAGATCAAAACCATTTCTCTATATCGAATATGCTTAGTTTTATTCATGATATCCAAGACCAAAATAAATACACTTTCCATGCAACTCATTTAAAGCATAATCAATTCGGAAGGGTCCAAATGAAGAGTCTATTCGAATCCCTACACCATACCCAAAGGCAGATCCTGGTTTTCTACGTGCACCAGCAGGATCTCCTGGACATCAAAAGATAATTTCATAAAGGTAACTGATTATTTCCAAGTTCATATCGAACAATTCAAAATTCAATTTTGAAAGTAGAATTTAAAGCCAACTCACCACGGACTCTTTTTCCAGAACCCATGTCTGTTCAATAATCTGCAAAAACAGCACCTTGTACTAATCCAATCTACAAAAAATAGAAGTTGAAAATTGCAGACACCCATAATGAACTGTCAGAATGTAATATTTAAATTTTCCAAGTCTATAGCCTTAAGACTATCCTTTCAAGTAAACTGCAAAAACTCCACGGTCGAAAATCTGCCTTGCGTTAAAATTTCAGAATTGGGGTCAACTAATCATGCTCCTAAAGGCTAGAAATCTCCAACAGATTCAAAATTTCTAAGCAGTTACAATTTAGGTAAAGAGAAAGAACGCTATTTCAGCATATATATATATATAGTTATGTTCTTATATGGCTGTATACATATTTGAAGAATGCTGCTATCATCAAAAATTTAGAAACTCTTTGTAAATAGACAATAGTAGCCCATACATAGACATTTATCAATCCCAAGTCTCAGAAAACCAATGAAAATTCCATCATTAAGAATCATAATTTTGGATGCCCATATGCTTAACAGTGGCACTATTGAATGTTGTAATGTTCCATAGCCAAGTTTGAGCCTGCTTGAGCAGAAGCCAATTAAGCAGTTTCAAATGCTTCCTGATTTTTCAGATGTATTCAATCTCAGATGAGCCCTTATTATTATTACTTTTATTGGAAACAGCTGAGTTACATAGGTATTTACAAGTAGCAGATTACAACATGTTGAGTAAGTGTACAGCTAAAGCAGACTCTCCTTTGGTTAAGCTGTTGGGACTAGGGGGATCCATTCCGTCAAAGTCACCTAGGGACCAAACCATCTCCAGGTATTCATACCTGGTGGATGGCATGACAAACCATTATCCTCACCAGTTCTACTACAATCCTTTCGATAGTCCTTGTTAATTTTCAAAGAGCTTGTTTGAACATAACTAATCTTCCACAGTTCATTCAGCAACTCCTTAGGAAATTTGAAACAATTAGTCTTCTCAAACATCCATACCTATGCTTGCTTTTCAAATCTCACGCAATCCCCTCTCAACTGCAATCATATGCTCCATCCATGAGTCATCTAAGTTCCCAAGTCATTAAGCACTCTCACCAGACTAAATATTAAGCCAGGCAAAAACTACCTATTGGAAGTCATGTGATTTCCATGTTCCTTTGCCGTTACATCCCATGAGCATTCTACCAAAATTTAAAAAGTTCTGAGACTTATAGATTAATTCAGATCATTCTTAAAATCCATGGTATTATTTCACAAGTATCACTAGCATTCATACATAACAATAAGAACCAAGTGTGGTTTTTCCACTAACTGAATTCAATCAGGATCTATGCCTTCAGTGGAACATTACTTATGGTAAATCACTAGGCCACGTCCTAATGGATATCCTCTGGACTCTGAACAGTGTTACACAGAATTTTCAATGTGTTCTGTTTTTCTTTGGTACAAATGCAGAATAAATAGAAAGAGTTTTTAAGGTCAGTGATTAAAATGACTGACATAAAGCATACCACAGGGAAGGATAGTTCATTGGTAGCCATAAAATATGAGCGTCCAGTGCCAACAGCTCCCTCACCATATCCTCGAACACTGTTAAAGCCTCCTATAGGGAATGCACTATGCGGAGCTAAATCTCCTATTACAGTGCCACATGAGATGCTGCATCAAAAAAATAGGTGAGCAGAGCAAAAAAATAGGTTGTTTTCAACATAAATCAGATACGTTTTATTATTGAGACTGAATAGCAGATATGGTAATATGACCTACCTTGACAAGCCAAAAGCTGGACCTAGCTTAATTCCCTGCCTTCTTCGAGCTTTCAATCGTTTAAAATCTAGCCAACTAGGTAAAACCGGTAAACCCAGCTCCACCCGGACATTGTACTGCAAACAGAAATTTGTGTATTCAACCAAAATGAATTGCATACAGCCTTCGCGGTATGCAAATAGATGAGTTATAGAACAGTGTTTTTGAGTATTGAGAGTGTATTTTCAAAATATAAGCAGCCTAAGTACTATGTTACTAACTTGAGAAAAGTTTTCATCATTAGAATCTGTGTATTCTGTCTCCAGTTTGGCAACGAGCATTCTATCATATGGACTGCCACTGCATATCCAGAATCGAGTCAGTGTAGTTATTGCTCAATGCAAAAAACAGTTTCAACATATGATTGATTTTAAAAATAACTAAATCTAGATTATACTGTTGTACTGTATATCACGAAGCTTTCTTTTCTATCTATAGATAACATTTCTCTTGCATTTTTTCAAATAAGAATGTGGTAGATGTAGACCAATATCTTATACCTGAATGTGACTGGACATTCATATGAGTCTGTATGTATAGACGTGCCATGTTCGCCAATGGGGCCAACTTGCTGAAGCAATGCAACCACGCAAATTAAATGAGTGCATCAAATTTGAAGAAATACATGAGGTTCTGAAGTAACTAATAGTCTTTGCTTGGGCTAAATTTATGGACCATGTAAGCAACACAAGTCAGGAGTAGACTTTAGCATGAAAGTGATGCAGTAGCATCCGGGTGATCAATCTTGCATCAACCAAAGAGATATACTAGTTTGTTTGCATGCAATTGGGCCCAGTTGGTAGTGTGAAGACAACCTACAAGGACCCATGGAGGTTCATGACACTTTAACAGGCTCCTAGAACAGAGTGTGGTCTGTTTCAGTCACTGAGACAGAAAGTTCTCCTCTGTCCCGTGACAAAACTGCTGGTTAAACGCATGTCGGCATTAACAGCAGCGGCGGTTAAGAAACTGCCAGAAACCACCACTCTTCATTAAGCGGCAGTTTTGTTCACAGCAGTTCCACAGGTCAGGTAAGGGCATATAAACTTTTGAGTGCTCATTTTGAGCGTTTCTAAGATCAAAGGGAATATGAAGAGTCATCTCACAGGGTAGAAAAAGGCAGGGAAAGATTCAAAGGAGGCAGGCTGGAGTGAGATAAGACTTGCTAGGACTCAGGAGAATGCAAGTGCTTGTTAAGAGGGCACAAAGGTTTAGGGAGTTGAACCCAGTCCACTTAAGGATTGTTGGGTGTGTTGTAATCAGGGAGAGGAGTGAGTGAATGTGTAATCTGATCTTTATAATCCCTATGAAAAGTAAATAAAGTGATTGTCTTTGTTCTTTAGTCTCAACCTGGTCTGTGTGAATGATTCTTTTGGGTGTGTGAGGTAGTTGGCTGCAAGGACAAGGCTGTCTTTCACTCGACCCCCCATCCTTGACTGCATCAGAAAGAAAAGATATACATGCAGGACTTCAAATTTGGCATTTGGCATAAATGCAGTGCATCCTCCTTGGACCTATAAGGGAACTCAAACTGAAAACATTCCCATATATATTCACTATTTTCTTATTAGCATATTGTTTGTCCGACATACAAGTTTGTGGTATTGGGTACATAGATCCACACACAAACCTTTACACACAGTTCTTCTTCATTGGCAACAAAACTGCTTTCCTAATTACATTTAAGCATCTTGATCTATCATAAAAATTCTAGTGTCCATGCTCACCTCAATCCTTATGCCTGCTATGTTGCTCCATTTCGAGTCTGAAGCCCATTTTTGGTCCATTTCTATTGCACGCCTATGCAATCTAACACCTCCATGTACAGAGCCAAATGAATCAGTGGCAATACCATGGACAGAAGTTGCTGGTGTTAGTGTACTCTGCACTTGTCATCCCGATGTTAGTGGAGGCTTGAACTCATTCGCAAGTGATAAGATGTTGCAATAAATACTTGATCCACAGATTACATCAGACCATATTTAGCCTACAACATCATATTGAGTCAATCCTATGGGGCCAGACGATCTTCAAAATTATTAATTAAATGTTACATTAATTCCTGAATTGAATTAGGTCAGGGGATCAAGATTGCTTGGATTTAAACCAGTGATGACTGTGAAGTATGTCCTGTTCAAAAGATGCTGAACTAAAAGCATGTTTTCCTAAATTGAATCCCCGCATAACAATTTAACAGCAGGAAAAAATTTGTTTACCTGAAAGGTAATGGATTGCTGTCGTCTGTCTCCATCAGAACTTGGTCGTCTAAAATTCACTAGATAGTTTGAGTCATTCACACCCTTCTCCAGTAAAATGTCTAATCGTTCAGCTCCTCGGAAAATATCTCGCTGTGTAAAAGAAAGGCTGCAAGTGCATGCTGCATGTTAGAGATTTTGTAGAATACCAGGTTCCTTAAATTTTCATAATGAGTTTGCAGCTTTGGATTTCAACAATTTGGTAAATAACAAGAAATAGACTAGTTAGGCAACTTCACCTTAGGACCCAAGTAATGAACACTGGAAATTCAGAAATGAAAACTTACCTTCCAACAAGGGCTGATAGAGCACAGCTTGAAGCCCTGAAATAAAATTAAGCTTTTAATGATGACCAAAAACTAAAATCTGAAAACTTCAGAAGATTATGAATAATAGCCTAATATATAACACACCCGTTAGCCAAGCAATCTGTTGATGATAATCCTCGACTCAAAGGATGCAACCAATCAAATTTCAAGTCAATTTCACCTGCATTACAGAAATCGTAAGAATTATTACAAAAATGAAAAATGCGAATCATAATGATGAAAGCATGGATTTGTCAGGGCAACAATGATATGCAGGAGGGAGATGAAAACTCAAGGCTTATATGGTGCCAAACAGCAATTTGTTTGCCAAAGCAGAGCTGCTAAAGCCTTCTAGCTGTAACCATAGTAGCCCTGTTCATAAAATAATGAAATATAGGAGGTCCAAAAACATAGGAAATAGGTTTGAGTGAAAAAATATTGTGGAAAAACTAGAAAAAAAACAGTATATATAATCCTTTCCAAGCAAATATCCCATAGCATATTGAACTTCTTTAATATAATATATTCAATTTAAATTTTAGAGTCAACTAAAATTTGAGAGACGGGATCAACATTGACCCACTCCTCGCCTGAGGGCTGTGGTTCATCGGTTGACAGCGAAAAGTTCCTCTGGGTCACAGGTCCCCAATAAAACTGGCACCCATTAACCTTAATCCAGACAAAACAGTCATTCACTCCCCAAAAAAAAATTATAAAAAAAATAATTGTAGTACATCTCAAAACAAAAAAAGAAAACCTGGTTTTTTGATGAATATGGAGGTTTTAGCTAGCATGGTTGCAACTAATGGAAAACATATTCTGATTTGTAAATACCCTGGTGTATTGAAAACTACTGGAGATCTTTAATACCATCAAATATAGCCCTTTATTCAATAGTTTTCCTTCTTAAATCACATTTTGAGGGAGAAGATAGCAATAAACAAATGCTTACCATGGCCAATGCTTTTATGAATGCTTGATAGAGCTCCCATCTTCAGAAATCCTCATAATACCAATTGGGTCTCTTTTAATACTCATTAAATCCAATTTAAACAATGAGATTCGGAACTTCTTTACTTGGCTGCTAACATTCATTCATATCATTTCATAGCATCTTCTTCACGATGCCATCACATAAACTTGTTGAACTGTTTCTCTTCATTATTATTATTTCTGGTTCTAACATTGCATAGAGGTGCGTGAATGTTTTGTAGGTCTCCTTGCCTGTGATTACAGTTAACAATCAAAGTATATATTATTAGGAAGAATTACAAAACTTATTCCAAACAAAGTGACATATACCTAGTTAAGGATTTCCTTCGACTATAATATCCAACTTTTTCAAATCAAAACAGAATTACCAGCAAAAGCAGCTCAATGGATTTTTTCAACAAGTCTGTTTTCTCTCTGCATTTATTATCAAATTCAGCTGCAAAAGAACTAAAATTCTAGCTCTCGGGTCTCTGTGTATATTGCACAGAATGCCCGCATTTGTAATATCAGAAATAAAATTTAACGCCCTTTTTTTTAACAGGTGCACTAATTTATCTGGTTTTATTTGCCTCGCAAATTATTTCCAACATGTGGAAATGAAGAATCCAAATTTGTTCTTTGCTTGATCTGTGAAACTTGAACGGTACAACACTTCAAAAAAACATCCTCTTTTCCAAATTCTCTAGACATGATACAAGTTTAGAATACTTGTTTCCAGCTTAAAGAGATATGAGCCTTTTGGTAGCTATAGAAATTTATTATGTTCTTCCCCCTCATAATGGGGTGGAGCCCCAATATAACTAAAGGGTATCCCTTGCAAGATCAAGTGACAGTGCCTTTGTTGGGTGTGAGGTGTGCCTTGTACATTGGATTTTGATCGAGTGTTTAATATAATCATTGGAACGTAAAGAATCATATATGAAAGTGTGACCATTAATCGAACTTTAATTTCCATGGCTTTGTATTATATGTATATATATTTGTAGTGTCAGAGAACATTGAAATAGTAAAAGATAAGCAACCATACGTTCTCTTAAGAGTATGTTATGTACATAACATACAAATGAATAAAATGTTTTTATGTTTTAGTTTTATTATTTTATTTATCATTAATATTGTTTTATTGTTTTCGCACACGTATATTACTCATAAATTTTTATTTGGAGTGTTGTCCCTAAATATTATTATAGATTTGGATCATCAAGTGTAACAATTAAAAGAAGTTGTCCTTGTGTAAACTACCCAAGTTCAATCCTTGGTATGCTAAAAGCTCTATAATTACTCAAAATAAAGTCATCGCTTATAATCTCAAAAAATTATAACTACATTTACTTAGCAATTTTTTTTGTAAAGAATGAGTCTCTTATCTTTTGGACTTGTTTAAATTGAATTATGAGAATCTATCTTGACAATTTCTAACCCAATGCATATAGTTGAAGGGGAGAAGTTTTCCATTAGTATCTCTAGGAAGAACTCAGGGTAATGAGGGTGTGTGAAGTGGGAAAAATTAGCAAGTTCCCCACTCCTCAAGTTCTTTTTGGAGTTGAGATTTTCTCAAACAATTTTGTCGAGCCATACATAAATGACACGTAGATGTCTACCTTATGGCGAATGTAATTGTGGAAACTAACTTTTAGATGTGAGCATTCTTGTTAAATGACGGATTGGAAAGTAAGATAGAACACTTCTTGTCAAAAATATACAATGTCTTATGATGTATTTTCGTATTATCCTTGGGGCCTATTGACCAAGAGAATGCAACAAAGCGAAAGATAACCTTACTAAGCTAATAATTCCCTTTTCTCAACATCACTTATTGGTTACAAGTGAGAGCAAAGCACTTGTGTGGAAGAGGGCACTAAATTATACATTATTAAGGGAGAGGACCCAATAGTTGAGCGGAGTCCAATAGTTCAGAGAGTAGTTGAAGTTATGGGGCCTAACTCCAGAACTACTTTTTTATTAAAAGTGGATGCATTTTTCATTAGTTACAAACACATTTGTACCCAATAATTGAGCATTGGTATTTTGAAAAGATTCATAAAAAATCTTTAACCTATACACAAGATATTGTACTATTATTAGTACACAATGTTTTAATTATTAATATCTCAATTTAATATTTTCATGATTAAATGTAAATATTGAGTTCAACAATATATATTTTATATTACTTGTTAAATACAATATGTCATTTCACTTACTATCATCAATGACAATCCTATCAAGTATACAACATGTGTAAACTTCAAAAACAACTTGTCATTTTCATAACATTTTATGTCCAACTATACATCCACTTTGTCTTCTATTTGTTTTTCCTTGGACGTTCATTACTGCTTCAATTTAAGTCCCTACATGATTGAAGGAAATGTGCAAGTCTCACAAAAATATTAAATTCATATTCAAAACAGTCGAACAATAAATTCTAATATAAAACTAATTTATACAGTTTTTTTTATTTTTATTGTAATTCTAGTCTAATTACAAACATTTGTACCTAGTTCTGTATTATGAAAATGTGAATATGGCTTCCATTTTTTTTTTTTAAATAAATAATTTTGTCGATCTGTGAATCATTTTGTGAATTCTTAAATTGTAGTAAGTACAGTTTAATTAAGTTTATGGTTCAGGGATAATTATTGAGATTATATGTACCCCTAGAGTGAAAGAAATGGTTTTTTTTTAGTATTCTAGGTCTAACTCTATTGACTTTTGCAGAAATGACAAACTGGGTGCAGGTCTCAGGGTTGGCAAACATAGAGATTTCCTAGATTAAATCAAGTAGAACTTTCAGGGAAGTAATCTCAATTTGCACTAATATTTTCTAACACGATTAGTCCTTAGATTTTTTTAACCATCGCTACATAGAGGTGAAGTTTTTAATACCTCACTAAGGCTAAGAACCTATAGTAACTATAGTTTAATCCAATGTAG
The DNA here is from genome assembly GCA_037957365.1 of Torreya grandis. Classification (NCBI taxonomy): domain Eukaryota; kingdom Viridiplantae; phylum Streptophyta; class Pinopsida; order Cupressales; family Taxaceae; genus Torreya; species Torreya grandis. The sequence continues at coordinate 571,634 of JARHVA010002633.1, read as the reverse complement.
TCAATCTATAAATCATCCAAAATGAGTAATTATGGTTTACAAAAATTACCAAATATTTAAGGTTAACTTGTGTAATAGGTGGCATAAATAATGTTGTAACTCCAATCACATGCATGAATACAATTCATAATAAAGAGTGTACCACAAATAAATCCAATGATTAATTGTGCTTGAATACTAGTGCAAATATGGATATTAAGGTCATGATTGAAAAAAAGCATATTGCTTTGGCACCTCCAACAGGGTGCATGCATAACATGGAATGAGCACTACTAACTGAAGTTTAAATGTCCAACATTTGGCACCTACTAATACTTTTATGATTCACATTTACATAACATTGTTTGTATTGAATTAATAGACGATTAACGAAAATAAACAATGCATACAAATAGATGGAAAAAAAATTATAAGAATTGCATTCATGCAAATGATTGTTCTTACAATATTATTCATGCTTAATTGCAATAAAAAAAACCGCAAAATTGAAATAATTAACTACAAACATTAAGACACTTTGGCTCATGGCCTTGTGAAGTTAAAATACCTCACATGTATATCCATAGTTAGTAGCAAATGGAAAAATGGTCAATGAATAGTCATATACCTATTAAACCACATATAATTATACCCTGGAAACTCATAGTAATGACAAATTTGTTGAAAGATGCAATTTATAATAATTGTCTCCTGAATGTGTATTGTGTCAAGGGGAAGAACCGAGGCGGTTTGTTGATGGAAGCCCTGATGGTTTTTATTCACTATTAGAAAGATTGAAAGTCACTCTGTAGTAGTGGATTTTATATACAAACTCTTTTATTATATGTTGACTTTCAATGCTTCTTATAGTCAACAAGATAGTGTTCTCACCAGCGCATTCACTTTATTATAGGATGACTTTCATTGTTTCTTATAGTCAACAAGAAATTGTTCTTATAGTGCATTCCACAAGCCCAAAAAATAATTGCATAAATTTAAGTGGATGCTAAAAGTGTATCTTCAAAACTTTAGTTAATAGTGTTCGGTGGATGCTATGTGTGCATTCCCAACACACAAATTTGTATGACAAGATGATATTTGTGTGAATGCAATTCATACAAATAAATCAATTACTTATTTATATGAATTGCATTCCCGTTATTGATTATTGTTACAGTATTATTCATTTTAAATAGCCCAATAAAGGGATGATATTATTCATGATTATTTAGTGATAACAAAGGGATTGAAATTACATAACCCAAATCACAATAGTTGCCTATTACAGAAGTTAACTTCAAATGGCCATTCATTTTTCTTAGACTAGTTTATCATAAGGTCAAAATAAATAAACCTAGAATACTAAAAACAAAAACCCATAAATTTCAGTATGTGTGGGGTAGATATAAAGCAAAATCCACTCATTGCATATGATTCATAGATAGACTACATTGAATTAAACTATAATTATAATAGTATGAGAATTCAAAGAAGGATTCACATAAATTGACAAAATTACTTCTTTTTTAACAAAAATTCCAAGCCATATTCATAATTTTTTAACAATTTAAGTCATAGCCGTAGTGACGTATAAAAAACCTCACCTAAAAATAGCAAAGAGAGTAGGCAAACAGAGTAGGTAAATAACACTTAAAAATGGTGGAAATAAAGAGAGCAAGCATATAAAGTAGGTAAATAACACTTAAAATGGTGGAAGCAAAGATAACAAGAAAATAGAGTAGATAAATAATACTTTAAAATGGTAGAAGCAAATACCAATTTTAAATCATACAAATCTCACCATTCACACAAACCCTCCATCTACTCTTCCCTTCAACAACAACACACATGCATTCTGACCACACAGATAAACTACATTAAATTTAACTATAGTTTAAGAATGCAAAGAATGATGGCAAGCGAACAAAAAAAAATTGTGACAAACATTTGAAGCCATATTAATATTTTTTAAACAATTTGGGTCACAACCTTAACAAGGTATTAAAAACCTCACTTGTACACAGTGATGGAAACTGTTGGCAAGCAGTCATGCAGTAGTTGTTGCTCTTCCCATCATCTAATCTCTCAAACCCTCCATCTCCTCTTCCCTTCAACAATAGTGAAAATGTAATGTGATGGCCCAACGAGGGCATAGTTACGAGAAGATCATCATCAAATAGTATGGTGGTGGGATAATTGAAAACTAGGTGGTGGGTATTAATTGTAGGGTGGTGAGGCATCAATGCTTTGTCACCTTGAATTGGGTGTATTCATTATGTGGGTTGTGCATTATTTATCAAAGATTTCATGGGGTTTGAGTTACATTAGTTGAAGATTTAGTGGGGCTCTATTACATAATAAAACCTTACATTGCCATTAAAACTTGTTGGTCTCTTATGTCATTCTGAATAATTCACAAATTGACTCCACTGAAATTAATTACAGTTTAAGAATATGAGGAATGATGACAATCAAACAAACAAAATTATTTTATTTTCAACAAACATTCAAATCCATATTAGAATTTTTTAAATGATTTGGGTCACAGCCTTAGCAAGGTATAAAAAACCTCACTTGTATGCAGTGATGGAAATTGATGACAAGCAGTCATGTAGCGGTTTTTTCTCTTCCCATCATCTCATCTCCCAAACCCTCCATCTCCTCTTCTCCCTTCAACAACAACATACATGCAATGTGATGGACTGATGGGGACAAAGGTGTGATAAGGTCAACATCGAATAGTGTGGTGATCAGTAAATTGAATGCATGGTGGTGGGTAATAATTATAGGGTGGTGAGGTGTTAATACCTTACCACCTTGAACAGGTTGTATTCATTCTATAGACATCTAAAATTGGTCACAACTGGCTTTCAATCGAACTTCAGATTGATTCCTACCAACTATTATAAATTAAGACTAAGAATTATTGAATGTCTCTAATTTATTTGTACATCATTCATCAATACTCATAATCATGTTGAAGTATCCCTATTTGGCATACTAACCTGTATGCAACAACAACCTCTCACAGATTTATCCCTAATCATCTTATGGTATCACAACTATCAATTTGGCCTATGGACCTATTAAGTGGGGCACTTTCTACTTGATCAAATCTTGAAAGGACTAAAAGGCTAATCAAAATCAATTAAAAAATTAAATAAGATTAAATATCTAGTTGAATTATCCATTTGAAATTAATGAATATCTAAAAATGGAAATTTAAAAAATTAAAATATCAAAGCCTTTCATCCGTACCTTTATGAGTCGTCAAGCTCTTTGAAAATATCCTAAAATATCTAATTTGAGAGCCATGCCTAGTAATTACAAATCATAATTACTTGACAACTATTAACTCAACTAAAGTTAATTTTAACTCACATAGGGCTAGTTTGAACCCATTCCAAGCCTAAACTCAACCTTAACTCACCTTGGGTGAGAGTTAATTTCTAAGGCTATAAATTTAAGGCCATACCTCTTCATTTCTAAGCTCGGATACTGTAGATTTATTATACAAGATTTGCTCTATAAGACTCATGCAAGTAGTGTTACCATGCCCAAATCTTAAGCTAAGCAACATCAAAGCCAAGGTGATAAGGAGAGAAGGATCCAATCAACCTCCATTGTCAAAGACTTTTTGATGCACAAGTTGAACAAGCTATTTGGAGCTCCAAAGAAGGTAAAAGAGTTGTTGCTTTTATGTTTTTGTTGTGCTTTCATTTAGTTTTGTTACCTAAGCTCTCCCTAGTGTCTAGGCCAGAGGTGTTCGAATTTAGTGTGTTTATTTCATTTATTTTATGAGACTAATACAAGACTAACCTCCCCTCTATTGCAATCCTTGTACACATGTTGGCATGCCCGGTGGGATTACACCCCATGAAGTTGCTCCTAAGACCTTTTAGAGCACTCTCCTAATGATTTTCATGTAAAAATTTAAGCTTGTTGACCAAAATAGGTGAAAATTGAAGGCTAAAGGACATTTTTTTGGGAGTTATGAAGTTGCTCTATGCAGTCACGGTTTTGATCTCTAGAATCATGATATTGCTATAATATCGCTACTCACACAGTTGTGGTTTTGTCATAATTATTATGTTTTTGTGTCTCACTATTGAAGTTTTTACTAACTATTTTCTTCTTGTAGGGACATTTGCGATATTACAATATCATGACTCTAACAGTCATGATATCACTTTAAAAGTAGTGATATTACAATATCACTACTTCAAAATTTACAATATTTCCAAAAATTATGTGGTTTTGTCAAAAATTTAGTGATATTGATTTTATTTCTATGATTTTGGCATTAGAGTAGTGATATTGCTTTATATATTTATTTTCATGCAAGTTGTGGTATTTTGATCATAGTCATGGTTTTGTAGAGAGAGTTACAATATTACTCTGTGTTTTTGTGGTTTTGTACTATGTGTAAAAAACCAAAAACCTGAGAGCAAAATTTGACAAATCATTTCTACACTCATGATGTGATTTTAAGCACAAAGACTCCCTAACATGTTTTGCAGGACCCAAAGGCTACAAGGAGACATTTAAAACACTTCTAACTTGTTAATTTCACATTTCAAATTAGTGTTTTAATTATTTTTTTGCTTAAGTAATTTTTTATTGTTTAAAGTTTTTAACAATAAGTGCCAAGGGGCTCAAAATTCACAACATATTTTTTTTTGGTGCAATAAAATGAACTTGCACATTAGTTACATAGTTATAAGAGTTGTTTGCTTTATGCTTGTTTGTTGAAGTTGTTTGTTTTTAGCAAAATGACTGGTGCATGTATGCTCTCCCTTGATCTCCTTTAGGGAACTTGGGTTACCAAAAATGCTCATTATTTGCCTTTGTCATTTTGGTCCAAAAGTGTGAAAAGAAAGTTGCTAAGGTCCTCCCCAAATCTGTATGGTTTGGGTGACCTCAAAATGACCATAAAGTCTTTTTACTATCTTTATTTTCATGCATTTTGGCTTGTAAGCAGAAGTTTGTCACCTCCTCACGGGTTCTCTAGGAAAGTATTAACCCGAGAATTCATCTCCTGGTATCATTTCAACCCCACTCTATGGTGGTGTATATAAATTGAGGGTGACCCACTAGAATTCTTGTTTTGAGTAGTGAAAACAAGCTCCATTAGTGGTACTCAGCTTCAGAACGTAGCAGAAACTTAGACATTGCACTACACTGAAAAAGTGATGGATGTAGTAGTTGTGAAATGGACAAGACCTTTTCATAATAAGGTGGTTGATGTAGATCCAAATGGCGTGATTATATTTCTAGTGTTAGCCACACTTGGGACCATCTATAAATGAGCAAAAATTGATAGTTTAGAATAATCTCACTTATCGTGAACATATTATTGATGCAAAGCGATTAGCTCGAAGTTTCATGTCATAGTATGAACTCTTGAGAGAAGAGTGGGCCTAAAAACCTTACTTTTCATGCACTTTTAATTTTTAGATTAATAATAAAAATACTCTCAAAAGTAAGTATATTAACGTAATTTGGCAGTACTATTCAACCTTGTCAGTTTTTGAATTAGGACATTACACTTAGATGTTTATGTTATTTCATCCTTTCTTACTTGATCTTATGTCTAACTATTTGTTTCTCTTACCACATCAAAAATGAGTCTTGTGTATACATTACTCCTTTATTTGAAGAGGCGTTATGACATCCATTTAATGTCATACCTATGCCTTAGTATTTTTATCAACCTTTGTGTGTGTTTTCATTTGATTAAAAAGGGTGCCATTATGTTGCCCAATTCATTCCAAGTTTTGTGCCTTTAAGTCTTGAAACAAATGTTTGTAACATCTTTAGAACACGATAACATTGTATTTTTCTCGAATCATTTCAAATACTTATTTGCCTTGTGTCTAAATTCTAAATTTTGAAACCAAATCCACGTGTGCCTTTTGGATCTATACCTAGTGCCGTTATGCCATTCATTCTTGTCTAGCTTGTTATTTGTTTAAAGAATCCTAGATTTCTAAAGTTGAATTTGCAATTAACCTTGAAATCTCAAATCCAAACATTGATTGACTTTTGCCTATGCCTTATGTAATTTTGGCATAAACATCAAGCTTTCACTTTTGGGTTGTGTAACTTAGATTAAGTCTTTATTCAATTTGAAAACTATTGTTTGTGCCTATATTTGGGGAAGTAGCTTATCTTCCAATTGCCTATTATTTCCTTCCTTATACCAATTAACGAAGTTCATGTTTAAAATTTGGATGCTTTTTTTATGCCAAAGTGTTTCAAATTTGTTAGATTAACTCATGCCTTTTACCTTGTTTTATTTCAAGTCTAGCTTTTGTGCCTTTTCTAAAAGACCTATCACATGCCTATTTTGAGCCTAGATTTTGTGCCTTCTCTGAAAGACCTAGAAACTTTTGTTTTCTTTAGATTAGACTCATTTGAAACACTTTGTACCTAGAGTTTGGCATTTCAGTTTTTATTCATCCACGTGACCTTTTTGTGTAAGACATTTGATGTTAGATTGTTTTAGACCAAGTTTTAACATAGATCTTTGGGAGATACAGATCCAATTTTTGATCAAGTTAGATCGATTTCAAAAAAATTGTCCATTGGACATTATTTTTTAAGAGTTTATATAACTCCAGGCATTTTTCATGAAACATTCATCATTGATTTGAGCATGTCTCACAATACTCATAGTAGAGCCATGTACAATATAGGATATGATAATGTGATTGTTGACCAATTTTTCCCAACATGCAAAATTTTTGGTCACCTTCTTCCCCTACTGTTCAATGCCAATCATCTTCAGGTTGGACAAGTTCAATGAGTTTGATTCATGGCCTGGTTCAACTGGTTCAACGACCTTTGGTTCAAAAGTCCATCTTCAAGTTCAGCATCTCGATTTAGCAATGGTTGAACCATTGAACTGTTGAACCAATTTTGGTTCAACGGGCTTGGTTCAAAGGGATAAGTTCATCGGCCTTGGTTCACTAGTTCATCGGCGCACAATGGTTGAAACATTTTTGGTTCAACGGTCTTGGTTCAAGGGTATGCCCTTGGCTGAAGGGGAGTCTTCAAGTTCAAAATGCCGTAGCGGAGGGCAGGTGCTTCAAAAAGGACCCAGGTAAGTTCGATTTTGTTCAAAGTTCAAAGTTCAAATTTGTCAAAATTGACTAAGTCCTGAATTCCTTCGAACTTTTTGTTCGAAGGAATTCCTTCAGACAAAAAGTCCGAAGGAATTCGGGCGCAGCTCAAAGCAAAGACAGAGGCAGACACGGGGAATTTTTGCAAACTTTTTGTCTGCGGGAAAATGTCTGCAGACAAAAGTCTGTGGAAAATACACAAAGCCCGCGGGAGCCCAGGAGATCGTCTGAAGCATCAAAGGACCTACCGAAGGACCCCAAAGAGCAGATGCCCTTGCGGGGGACTTTCGGGCTAAATACAAAGGGGCACTAAGCAAATTCAGAGGGGTGTCAAGAGGAATCAAGCTGCAGAGAAGCCAGCGAAGGACCCAAAGATGTTCCAAAGGACGTCAAAATTAACAAAAAAAGTTAGCCGTTGGTTTTCAAACCAATGACGGCCATATGAACGTCAAAGTTAGCGAAACAAAATGGCCATTTGTTTTCAAACTGAGAGAGAGCTACCAAGATGCCAGAATGCAGTGACTCGCTAAGATTTTGCCCCCGAGGGCCGAAGGAGCCAGAAGAGACAAGAAAGAGGAAAAGACAAGGAGACAAGCATGGAATGAGTAAGCAATTAGTCCAAGTGGCACCAATTTGAGAAGTGACTCTGGCAGGTGAAACAGTTCCTTCAAATTGATCATTGGGGACGCAAATAGCTAGTAATGTAGCCGGTTTCTCTATTTTACATTTAATGAGTAGACAAACTGTGTATTGACCTTGAAAAGGCAAACTTTAAACAGACAAAGCACATAGCTCATTAATGTTTTAAGCAAATTGTTCTTTCCAATGAAGGGACGTGATAGGCCACTTGTAAAAAAGGAGCGCCAAATGGGCCTCCTTGCTTCTCCTATATATTGAGGACTTGTCATTTTGTAATCATCTTCTACATTTTGCTAAGGTGTAGCCCTGGTAAAATTTCCACCTGAATCAATAAACGTAGTTTTTACCTCTATTTTGGATAGATATATTCGAGTATGTCTTGAGTGTTGTTTTGTGTTCAGTCATTGTTTCTTGATGCTTTCACAGGTTCAACACCAACATATCTATTGTCTACAAAGTACCCTTTCTGCAGGATGGTAAGGAGAGTTCTATTTGGAGGTGCAGAAATAGAAGGAGTTACCTTGCAAGTGTGCATTTCACAACACCTATGGTGAACCTCTATTCTATGTATTTTCATTCAAACCTCCCTATCAAGCTTTTGCAGTTTGGTTCTTCTACCAAGTGTGAAGCGTATGTATGCATTTGTCTGGTTTCAAGTGTGGATGTGAGAAGGTCAACTTTATTTTTGGTGCATCACCTCTTTTAGAGTAGTTTGTTTTCCTATATCTTTCTCCCTTTTCACCCCCCTCAGTATATACATATATATATATATATATATATATATATATATATATATATATATATATATGTATTTGCACTTGCTGGAACAAACATGATGCATCAAAGGGAGCTAGCCCTTATCTAGAGACTCTCCCCTCCAGCTTTGCCGGTCCCACAAGCGAGAGGGGAGTTTCCATAGTTGCGAGGAGAAGGCAAGAGCTCAGCCTCCTGCCAAAGGGTGCAATTTTTGACGTCAACAATTTTGGCACGCCCGATGGGACCAACTAGGACAGGTTTTGTCCAAAGAGTTGAAGAATTTTTGGTGTGTTCTTCAACCGACCAGCCTTTGGAGGCTTTGCATCAAACACCAATGGTGACTCTGAGTTGAATCTGCTGGTTAAACAGCTTGGTGCCATTCAAAAATCATTTTTTGTATGTATAATTCTTTTGCACATAATCATGGACCTTGTATTCCTTCATATGGCTATGATCAGGCTCCAGATATTTATGCAATCCCCTCAAGCAACTCTCCAAGTTGCCTTGCAATGATAATGGAAATGGCCCTGGAATTGGAGATTAACAGACTGGAGGAGCAGTACAAATATCAGCAGGAGTTGATGTATGAAGAGGAGTGTTTGTTTAAGCAAGCACAGGCCTTGCAATCCATGAAAGAGGAGCTAGCAAAATGGAGAAATCCATTTTTTCAAGGCAGTTATCCTTACACACCCCTTCCTAATCTGAAGAAAGCCCCCTCTTTTGTGCCAAATCCTTTCTATTAGATTGCACTTGCTCACTCCAACTCATCAAATACATTCGCTCTCAATCCCGTGTGCCTGGCTTTCCAACACCAGAGGGCATCAGAACAACCTCCCATGGAGATGAACCTTCTAAACTCTTTAGACTGCGAATCTTCCATTTGGGGAAGTACCATCAGCCAGCACGTCCCTCTTCTAGAGACTCTTCCAGTGCATCAACAGTCTCTTCCTTGCATTCCTTAACCTCCCCAAGTCTTTTAGCGTGATGTGCAGATTCTAAGTTCGAGGAAGGAATACCAGGAACTAGCTCAGAGCTTTGAAGAGGATAATGCTAGTGACCTCCAAGAAAGACTCTTTCAGGACAACCTAGCCAAGCAAATTGAAGATTTAGAGGCTAGGATGAAGCTGCTTCTTGAAAGAGACATAAAACTTCCAGACCTTGCAAAGGAGCCCTAGGACCTTGGAGAAAACAAAGTTGTTGCCTATTCACAGGAGCAAAATTCCAATTCTGAGATACTGAACTAGGGAAAAACAATAGAATCATGGGGCAAGAAGGAGGAGAAGCAAGGTTTTTCTTAGAACCTTGAAGAAGCTGAAGCTACCCCTACTCATGATGATGTTGGTGACCTCCAGGAAAGGCTTTTCCAAGAAGATCTAGCTAGGAGAATTGCAGAGTTGGAATCCAGAGAGAGATTCCTCAGCCAATGTGTGATGGATGGCTCAGACCAAATGACACATTCCATGTCTGAACACACCCCATCTACACACTTCCAAGAGAAATATCAGGCCACACCTGATATTGATGAAGTGCTGACCAAGTGGAAGGAGGAGAATCATTCAATTCTAGCTCAAGGACTGCCTCCTCTTCCACGTGTTTTTCCCACTTCACCCCTTCTCAAGGAGGAGCTTGTTTTGCAAGAGGTAGGTGAGGAGCAGAAGATCCAATCTATAGTTCCCCAAGAGGCTGTCATGAGCGAAAATAAAGAATAAATCATCATTGATGCTTCTTGTGAAGACCTTATCAGCAGTGGAAAAGATGCAGGTCTTGCATATATGCAGATGTTCTAGCAATACGAGGAGGAACAAATGCATGGTGAGCTCTCTTCCCCTCTATTTGATGAACTTCCTTGCTTTTTTGATGATGAGGATGACTACGCTAAGGAGCCTAAGTTGGAGGATAGAAAGGAGAGGTCTGTCTTCCTGGGGGAATGCCTTGAAGAAGAGAGTTTTGAAGAAAGAGGCAATGTTCTGTGGGATGAGCAATCATTTTGTGAGTCCATTTCAGACATCACCACAGTCACCCTTCTCCAAGAAGGCCAAGAAGAAGTAGAGGACGAGTCTGACAGGATTTTCAATGAGGCAGAAGGAAACAAGTCAGACCATGATACATTACAGAAGGAATGTGCAAATCAAAGGGCTTATGGTGATGAGCCAGCAGCCATTAATTTCTTGGTGAAGAGCACCAATATGAAGGACCATCATTCAATAGGCCTCCAGGGACAAGAAGAGTACATGTATGTTGGAGGCATGTTTAAATCTGATCCAATCAGATTCCAGCCAAACCAGGTGACAGGCAGGAGGAGCAAGTCACCAAATCTCCTTTTCATTCAGCTACTTGCCTGGTACTATAAGTCTTCTTGCCAGGAAGGGGACTTAAGAAATTTTCCCTTTGATCCTTCTTGGTTAGCTGTATATAGTAGTTTGTTTTTAGTTTCTTTTCCTGCTTTCCCTAAGTGCAGTTTGCACAAGTAGTGTTTTTAGCCTTGTGTGTTTCCCTTTGCGTGTGGGGTAAAAGGCTTCATGTTTGACTCTTGGATATTTTGGGGCTATTGCTAACTCTTTCATAGCTGCATCTGACTCCATGCCCAATGTATTTTTTAAGGCAACTAGATTTTAATCATAGCAGGCATGCTTCCCCTGTGAGTCGCTAATTTGTTGACCAATTTTGCCTAACAGGTAAAATTTTTGGTCACCTTCTTCCCCTGCTATTCAATGCCAGTCATCTTCAGGTTGCACAAGTTCAATGAGTTCGATTCATGGCCTGGTTCAAGTGGTTCAGCGACCTTTGGTTCAAAATTCCATCTTCAAGTTCAACATCTTGATTCAGCAATGGTTGAACCATTGAACCATTGAACCAATTTTGGTTCAACGGGCTTGGTTCAAAGGGAGAAGTTCATCGGCCTTGGTTCACTAGTTCATCGGCACACAATGGTTGAACCATTGAACCGTTAAACCAATTTTGGTTTAATGGCTTGGTTCAACACTTGGTTCATCGGCCTAGTTCAATCAGTCGGCTCAGTTTAAGCTCATCGGTGTGCAATGGTTGAACCATTGAACCGTTGAACCATTTTTGGTTCAACGGGCTTGGTTCAAGGGTATGCCCTTGGCCGAAGGGGAGTCTTTAAGTTCAAAATGCCCTAGTGGAGGGTAGGCACTTCAAAAGAAAAGGACCCAGGTAAGTTTGGTTTTGTTCAAAGTTCAAAGTTCAAATTTGTCAAAATTGACTAAGTCCCAAATTCCTTTAGACTTTTTGTCTGAAGGAATTTAGGCATAGCTCAAAGCAAAGACAAAGACAGACTTGGGGAATTTTCGTAGACTTTTTGTCCATGGGAAAATGTCTGCAGACAAAAGTTCGTGAAAAATACATAAAGCCCACAAGAGCCCGGGAGACCGTCTAAAGCATCAAAGGACCCGCCAAAGGACCTCGAAGGGCAGATGCCCTTGCGGGGGACTTCCAGCCCAAATACAAAGGGGCACTAAGCAAAGTCAGAGGGGTGTCAAGAGGAATCAAGCCGCAGAGAAGCCAGTCAAGGACCCAAAGACGTTTTGAAGGACGTCAAAATTAACAAAACATGTTAGCTGTTGGTTTTCAAACCAATGACGGCCATATGAATGTCAAAGTTAGCGAAACAAAATGGCCATTTATTTTCAAACTAAGAGAGAGCTAACCAAGAGGCCAGAATGCAGTGACCCGCTAAGAGTTCGCTCTCGAGGGCCGAAGGAGCCAGAAGAGACAAGAAAGAGGAAAAGACAAGGAGACAAGCATGGAATGAGCAAGCAATTAGTCCAAGTGGTGCCAATTTGAGAAGTGACTCCGGCAGGTGAAATAGTTCTTATAAATTGATCATTGGGGATGCAAACAGCTAGTAATGCAGCTGGTTTCTCCATTTTACATTTAATGAGTAGATGAACCATGTATTGACCTTGAAAAGGTAGACTTCAAACAGACAAAGTGCACAACTCATTAATGTTTTGAGCGACTTGTTCTTCCCAATGAAGGGACGCGATAGGCCACTTGTAAAAAAGGAGTGCCAAATGGGCCTCCTTGCTTCTCCTATTTATTGAGGACTTGTCATTTTTTAATCATCTTCTACATTTTGCTAAGGCATAGCCCTGGCAAAATTTCCACTTGAATTAATAAATGCAGTTTTTACCTCTATCTTGGATAGATATATCTGAGTATGTCTTGAGTGTTGTTTTGTGTTTAGTCACTATTTCTTGATGCTTTCACAAGTTCAACACCAACGTATCTATTGTCTACAAAGTGCCCTTTCTATAGGATGTTAAGGAGAGTTCTATTTGGAGGTGTAAAAACAAGAGTTACCTTGCAAGTGTGCATTTCACAGCACCTGTGGTGAACCTCTATTCTCTGTATTTTCATTCAAACCTCCCTATCAAGCTTTTACAGTTTGGTTCTTCTGCCAAGTGTGAAGTGTATGTATGCATTTGTCTGGTTTCAAGTGTGGATGTGAGAAGGTCGACTTTATTTTTGGAGCTCGGCCTCCTGCCAAAGGGTGCAATTTCTGACGTCAACAGTGATCACACAAGATGAATTTGTTCAATACCCCTATGATGATGATGTATTTTCTAAGACAAATCCTTATCCTACTTAAAATTTTCAATCTAAGGAACAAATACAAGATCCTCGAGCTCACTATTTGGTCAACATGCCTCCATACTTGGAGCAGAACCAAAAACAAACAATGTGGTACTATTGACCAAATTTGACCCCAAGTCAAATTTGGGTTAACCCATACTATTTTTAAATTTTTAATAAGGTGTCATGTGTCTTATGGGTCTCTTTTGTCTTATCCGTCTCACATGTCCTTCCTCTAGTCCTTGTTGAAGCCCATCCTCTTCATATTGACCTAGTCAACCAAAGTCAAAGTTGGTCAACCTTGGTCAAACTTATTTAAAGTTACAAATGATGTTTAATATGTCCCAATATGGTCTTTGATATGTTTCAAGGTATTTACAAGTCATGAATTGGCTACTTGCTAGGTTTTATGTGTAAAAAAGGTCATTTAGCCACTTTTCTAGCTTATTAATTGACTTGTACGAATGGTGGAGCTATAAAATTTATCACCAAGGTGGATATAAATGTTGAGGACATAAAATTATGTTAGGATCAGTCATTTAACAGTTAAAGAGTCAGTTATATGTAGGAAATGGTAGTTTTTTGTTAAAAATAGGCCATTTGTAACACTTATATGGACTTCTTGAGTTCCCCATTAGCTAAAACATGGGTGGAATGTCTATTCACATCCCCACACACATTTAAATTCTTTAAATGTAGAGTTCATCAAAAATTCCATATGCAACTTCTTTTCCTTCCTTCTTGTCTTGGCAAGCAAAAAAGGGTCATTTTCAAGTGCTTAGTGTGGACCGTATAGGTGGATTTGGGAAGAATGGTCTTGGGAGTGGATATTAATCTGAGTGCACTTCAATTTAATAATAGGAATTCTCAATTTAGTGTTTCCTCTTTTATTAAAAATTAGTTAGACTTCAGGTAGCTTTTTGTGCACTTCAATCCATGAGGGGGTCATTGTTTGCATTTGTTCTAGATTCTCTTACTTTGGTTTCATGGATGTGTTTGTTTTAGGTATTCCTCAAGGTTATAAAATTATTCTCCATAGGTTTTACATGATCCCTTTGAATTTAGAATTCATCAAGTGCCTAGGAAAGCCTTTTCTAGGCACGTTCTTGCTCTGGACTATGTTTTCTACCTTTGCTTAGAAGTATGCACCTACAGGTGCCCTAAATTCTTATTTGAATGTCTATCACCTAAACTTCTTATTAGATTATGATGCCATCAACATATGATCTTTATTAGGTGATCTTCTTACTACATTATGATGCCATCGACATATGATATTTATTTGTTTGATTATGATATTCAATGATCTTTGCTACATTATGATGCCATCGACATATGATCTTCTTACTATGTTATGATGCCATCAACATATCATCTTTATTTGTTTGATTATCACTTGTTTGCAAACAAGGATGAATTTTTAATCAGAGCCACAAAGGTAGGGACAAAGTTTCTAGCAGACTTCCCCCATGAAAATTTGCTTAGTCTAGTAAGAGTGCCTTTCAACAAACCTTACAACCAAACCATTGAATAGGCTTCTTCTAACAATTCTCAAGCGCTCATGTCGATGGCATATCAAAACCCTAATATGCTTGTCACAAAAAATGGCCTCATAGAAGACCATTTTATACAAATGTAGACAACATATCAAACCTATTGAACTTAGCATGTAATTTAAATAAAATGGCCATGTCAAATGCTCCTTTCATCAATTTAGATCCTTCAACAAGGGTATTAATTGAATTGATAGGCCAAGATAATTTGGGTAGAGACCCATTTGCATAAAACACTTTAGTTAGAGACTTATTGCTTCTATGCAGACAAATGTGTCAAATACATTGTATAACACACAATTGTCATCCAATCCAGGCCAAAGTGGATTAACTACACAAACAACTAGTCCAAAAAAATTGCCTTTAGTAAACACCATGAGTGGTTCGCAATAACAGGGGGCAATAACTCCTAAGTCCCAACCATAAAAAGCTACCTCTAATCCTCAACCAACTGCTACATCAAAGATATAACCATAAGAATTAAGTATTCAAATGTAAAATAATGTCTTGCCTCAATAAAATGTAACAAATGTTACTCCACACCAATAAGTGATGACTAACATTCCACAACAACAAGCACAATCTAGTATACCAACATAATAGAGGTAGATCATTCTGCCACCTTAGCAGGGGCAACCAATGTTCCACCTCATCAAGTAGTGATAAGTATGCCTCAACAGTCACAAACCAACATAACTTTACAATCACAAACATTGTCTAATTAACAATGTATATCTATTCACTAGTGACAAATGCCAAACACTCTATAAGCGTCGACTTCATAATAAGTGTCTGTGCAACCATGAGGTACTACTGTTTAACAAGTACCCATTAGGCAATAGTTGCCTTTCATTCCAAATGTGTCACAAATTCAATGGCAGGGCCTTGTTTCATAAAAAGTTCCCCTTATTCAACTAGGTTTGACTAGTCGACAACAAGTCCCTACTCAACCATAATAAGCATCGTACTTAACTCAAAGTCATGTCCTTCCATCCCAACCACAATTCCTTCAAAATCAAACCTATATACCAAATACAAACCAGAATATCACATTGTAATGTGTGCAATTCTAACAATCACATCCTAATCTACATATACATATCCTTGGTCGGTCCCCCAACCAAACTAACATGCCACAACAAACCATGCCTCCATTATACCTAGCTCAATGTAATCCACTTTTAACCTCCCAACCTCCACCTCAGGCAAATATTCCATTTAGTTTCTTGGTGCAATAACTATAGCAAATGAAAGATGCAATTACTGCCATCCAAGCTAGGAAACATACCAAGAAGTTTAAGTTGGATGACGTGTTTCCTACCCATTCAACATGGATTATTTGTAAATATAATTTCCTCTAGGGTACGAACCATCAAATTTTGACAAATACAAGGGTAAAAGAGACCCCAAAACCCATTTGACATAATTATTTGTTGTTTTCCATCCAGTAGCTTACAATGACACATACCTCATACTTTTATTTCTCTATAGTCTAGAAGGACAAGATTTGGAATGATTTTTAAATTTTTCAAAAAACTCAGTATCTAATTTTGATGACCTTTCAGACAAGTTTATGCAACACTTCTCTTACAATATCAAACATGAGATTTCATTGGTAGATTTGACTCAAGCCAAGTAAAAATCCAATGAAATTTTTTCAAGTTATCTACAAAGATAGAGATCACTTACTAGTCATTTCACCCATAGCTTACTAGACAAACAATTAACTATTGTGTTTACCAAAAATTTGCACAATGAGATATCTTACCATCTAGAGCTGCAGTGTGCACACACTTTCAAAGAGATCATCGACAAATGTTCGTTAATCAAAAAGGCCCTTATTAACAAAAAGATTATTAAGATCACTCATCAAACCAAAGCTAGAATCAAAACCAAGGAAATGGCCAAAATCAAAACCAAAACCAAGTCCAAGTACAAGCATCAACACCAACCCAGGTTAGTAATTTGAAAAAACCCAAGCAATTTAATCACAATAAGAATGTTGTTGGAAATAGAGTAATTGAGTCATGTCATTTCCAAATGGTGCAAACACCATCTACTCAGCCTATGTTGTAAATGCAAATTACTCCTCACCCTATTCAATAAGTGCAACCTTCACAATAGTCTAGACCAACTCAAAAAACATAACAACCTTTGCCTTTGAAAACCCCTCCTCTAAGAAGAAATTTGCCTACTCATTGAGTTTTTAGTGACCTTGGAGAACCCATTGAAACCATGTTTTGCAAACTAGCTACCACTAATATGATTAGTTGGCCAATTCTGAAACACTATCCTAAGGACATTCCTTATCCATATTGGTACTAAGAAAATGAATTATATGAATACCATTGGGTTTATGGGCATAATTTACATCATTGTGTGAAAATCAAACATCTCATTTTAAATATATTGGAAAATGAGGATATTACATTGGATAATAGAGAGTTTGCATCCAATTAGAACTTGTGTATTTATCAAAACCCTTTTCTTCAACACAACAATACCAACCAACAAAAACCGAGACAATATCAATAACAACAATACCAATAGTAACAATAACAATGTCAACCAAAGGGATGGAACCAAGGCCATAACAAATCCAATAACCAATAGACTTACCATGCAGTTGCACATGAATATAACAAAGTTGTAGGCCATATTGTGGGAGGTCATGTTTTCACCATTACCATCAATCCAAGACCAAGTGCTAATAGAACATGACCATTGCTAACCAATTCTAATCAACCCATCTATACCAGTGATCCTTCCTTGACTTGGGACCACATACAGGAGTACCAACAAGCATGAATTACTACTTTTGGACCTTATACTGATAACTCATCCTTGCCCTATGACCACATACAAGTGTACTAACAACTGAGACTTATCCTATCTAGTCCCCCTTTACCATCATTTGTTAGTAACAATGGTCTTGTATCTAATCCCAATTATTCAATCACAATCGATGATCAAATATTACCATTATAGGCCCACAACCATCTACCACTGAACCCATCTAACCCACCATTTTGGCTAGGAACAAGTCATATACCATTGTGAAGGAAAAGACATTTGATATTATGGAACAACTTCAAAAGATGCCCACACAAATTTCCATTTTGGATTTTTTTCATACGTCTACTATCTATAAGAGTATATTGACAGAGTTCCTAGGTCGATCCTAAGTTCCAAATGACATAAGCCCAAATAAATTCCAAGCTTTGGTTGGACATCTAGCCCTAGGCCAATATTTAATCTTCAACCAAAGTGATATGTCATCCCTTGGCCCTCTCTATAATAATCCATTATATATTGAAGTGGTCAAAATGTGACACAAAGTGAAATGTGTCCTCATAGACAACGGATCGGGCCTGAATATTATGTCTTTAAAGCTCATCAAGAATTTTGGATATACAAAAACTAATCTCCAACCAAAAATGATCACAATCAAGGCCTATGATAATGAAAAGTAGGAATCACAAGGCACCATCAACTTGCCAGTTATCATTGGGCCCTTGACCCATGATACACTTTGTCATGTGTTAGACCTAGATCTACCATATAATTTTCTCTTAGGTAGACCTTTGATACATGATATTCATGCAATCCTTTCAACCTTTCCCCAGTGTCTCAAGTTCTCTCACTTAGGCATGGAGGTCACCATCTATAGAGATTTGTAGCCCTACAAACATTGCAATCATTTGAAGGTCGAGTATGAAAGTTATAACTACTATTTTGGCTTAGACCTAGTTCCCAAAAAGGATAAAGGAAAAAATACTTGTTTATTTACTAGACGTAAATTGCTTTGACCCATATACCCTTGATTCATCTTCCCATATGCCACCTCTTGAAATGTCCAATCATTTTACCATCACAACTAATGGCCTAGGAGAGTATTTGACTCATAATATGTTTCAAATTGATAAGCTTCCACAAAACTCCAAGTATTATGGAAGACCTAAAGTCAAGCCACCCTACATGGAATGAAAACACAAAGGAAAAGGAAAACTTCATAGTCCAACTCGTATCATTTTCACACTAGCCACTAGCCAAAAATAGGACTCACTTATAAATGATGAATCATGGCTATACAATGACAAACTAGCTAACTGCTATAAAAATTCCAAGTATCTAATTCCTAATTGAATCATGGAGAATAAAGCCTATGAAGGAGGAGGCTTCAAACCAAATCAGCAAGGGATAGTTGAGCCAATCTCCATAACTCGGTATAAAGGAACCTATGGTCTCTAATTTAAACCATCTGAGGGTGACCCCACGTATCTTATTCATGTTTCAACACCAATGATTAGTGATGATGATGTTGACAGTGAATTAGAGTTTGATCATAGCCTTTATGAAGACTTAGCTAATACCAATTTATTTGACACCCATGCCATTTGTATTATTACCTTGGTAGTCTGACACAATCTGCGTCCTCTGTATCACCCTCAAATTATAACTTGAGACCAATAAGAATCCACAGTGTCGGTAGACAAGTTTGAGAATGATAAGGCCTTTTGCAAATTTTTAGGCCTAAGAGACAATGTTCCATTGGGAGACCACAAACAAGGGTTCTTAATCGAATTGGATCTTGCGGTCTATTTTGGAGAATGGGTGAATGCCCTTAGTCATAAATAAATAAATAAAACATTGAGGTCCCAAAGTGAAACCTCTTTGAGGAACTTTTAGACCAAGGTAAAAGTAAAGAGAAAGGCTAGTTTTTTAGTAAAAAACTAATTCAGGCACCATTAGATGAGGGTGTTTACCTTTCCCTTAACATAGCTCAAGAGACCACTAACGATGAACTTGCTTATAGGTCCGAGTTCAGTTCTGAAGAACAACATGCCTTCGACCGATTCATTCAAGAATTTTTGATGGTGTTTGTCACTTAGCCATCCCTACCATTAGGATATTTTGATTCATCTTATTTAGGAGAACTTGAAGAGCCAATCTACATAGAGGACTTTGCTGTTACAAGGTAATTCAAATTATTGCCAACTATTCTGGAAGATGGTTCAACTCTTATTGTAGAGGACACTATGAAATTCAACATCAAGACTTTAGACAACTCAAAATGGATCAAATTAGGCACATCCTTCACTGAGGAGGAACACGACATCTTTATAACCCTTTTGAGGGAATTTATTGAGATATTTGCTTGGGCCTATTCAAACATACCATGTTTACACACCACCTTGGTTTTACACCACCTTATTGTACCTCCTGATTCCAAACCTATGAAGCAAATTTTGTACAAGATGCATCCTCGCATTGTTGTATTAGTAAATAAAATTTTGGAAAAACTCTTAAAATCAAGATCAACTACTTAGAGTGGATCTTAAATATTTTGCCAGTTAGCAAAAAGCCATAAAAAATTAGAATCTACATTGATTTTAGAAATATAAACAAGGCTTGACCCAAGGATGACTTTCCTCTCCCAAACATTAACATGATAGTTGACTCCATATCAGGGTATAAAATGATTTCATTAATGGATGGATTTTCAGGATACAACCAGATCAGGATAGCGCAAGAAGACCAACATAAGATAGTGTTCACCCTCCATGGGGAATGTTTTTTTATCAGGTTATGCCTTTTGGTCTTAAGAATGTGGGGGCCACATACCAAAGAGCCATGACCATCATATTTCATGATATGATGCATGACATTGTTGAAGATTATATCGATGACATATTGGGTAAATAAAAGACTAGGGCCAATCATCCCACTGCACTAAGAAATATATTTGAGAGGTTTCATGAGTACAAAGTCAGAGTCAATCCTAATAAGTGCATTTTTAGTGTTACTTCAGGAAAAATTTCAGGTTTCATTATGTCCCACCAAGGCATTAAAGTTGATCCTACTAAAGTACAAGCCATTACTAGAATGACACCACCTTCCAATTTGAAGCAACTCCATAGTTTCTAGGGAAAGATCCAGTATATTTGACACTTCATTTCTTAGTTGTCTAAAAAATTCCATCTATTTACACATCTACTAAACAAGGGTGTCACATTTCATTAGGATGAATAATGCCAAGAATTTTTTTATCACCTAAAGGACTATCTTGCTAATTCACTTTTTTTGTTTCCACCTATGCTAGAAAAGCCATTCTTTTGTATCTATCTACCATTGACAAAGCCCTGGGGGTACTACTAGCTTAGCATGATGACAATGGAAAAGAGCATGTCATGTACTATCTAAGTTGTACACTGGTTGCATATGATCATAATTATATGCCCATTGAAAAAACCTATTTGGCTATGGTCTTTGCAACTCAAAATTTGTAGCATTACATGCTAACAAATAAGACCATAATTATTTCCAAAATAGATCCGCTCAATTATATACTATCCAAAATAGCTTTACAAAGTTGTATGTTTAAATGTATCATGATTGTGAGTGAGTTTGAGATTGAATATGTCAACCAAAAGGCCATCAAGGGATAAGTACTTGTAGATCAGCTTACTAAATCTCTCCTTGTAGATATCAAACCACTAAATTTTTAATTTGCAGATGAGTCCATCATGACCATTATTGAACCACCTCTTAAGAAGTAGCACTGGAAGTTATATTTTGATGGGTCATTCACAATGCATGGATCAGGGCTAAGCCTATTGTTAATTATACCATAGGGGGATCTTATCCCTAAATCATTTCATATCAATTTTCCTTGTATCAACAACATGGCCAAATATGAATCACTCATTGTAGGGATTCATCAGGTAGTATAATGGAATATTCAACATCTCAAGGTTTATGTTGATTCTCAATTAATCATTAATCACGTTACAGTTCACTTTTAGACCAAAGATGACAAGTTGGTGCCATACAAGGCCATGATTGATACTCTCAAACAATAGATTTTTGATGTATAGTTTGAACGCATACCAAGGGATAGTAACATAATAGAAGATGCCATGGCCACCATTGGTTTTTTTATCCATCACACAGACAAGGCAAAATCCTCATTGAAAATATTATAGCGCCAGCTCATGAGACCTCAACTATCACAATGATTTGTGATATTGTTGGTCCCATCTCTATATGGTATTTAGACCTATTTACCTACTTTCATGATCACATTATACCACCAGACCTATACTGCAAACAACAAAAGTCCTTTACCCACCAAGCCTCATAATACACCTTACTTGGACCAAACCTTTATTGTCATAACTTTGATTGAACTTTGCTTTGTTGTTCAAATTTGATGAATCAACATTAGCATTACGTGAATTTCATGAAGGATTATATGGATCCCACACTAGTGGGGTTGTCCTAGCCAAAAAGCTCCTATGTACCAAGGATTATTGGCCAACTATGGATGTATATGCAACTTTGTATGTTAAAAGGTGCGACAAATGTCAAAGGCATGCTAATCTGACTCATGCCCCAAACAAAATTCTCAAACCAATGCTTACACCATGTTAGTTTACTACATGGGGCCTCAATCTCATTGGGAATATTAACCCCACCTCTTTTGATGACCATAAACACATCCTTACCACTATCGAATATTTCACTAAGTGGGTTAGAGCTATATCCCTCACTTATGTGATTGGAAAACAAATTTTTAAATTCATCTTCAACCACCTCATTTTATGCTATGCTATTCCATCCAATATTATATTTGATAATGGTAGATCATTCAAAAATAAGGATGTCAAAACATTATGTGTCGAGGATAGCTTTACTCAACATTTCTATACCACCTATTACCCACAAGGTAATGGCCAAGAAGAAGCATCTAATAAAACCATTATCAACATCCTTAAAAAGATTGTCAATGATGCTAGCCGCAATTGACACCTCTAAATATTATGTGCCCTCTAGGTATACCACACTAATTACTGTACCCCAATAGGAGCCACTCCATATTTCCTAGTTTATGGTATTGAGGCTATTCTTTCCATTAAGATTGAGTTACCTTATTTGTGAATCTCATTGAAACATGTTCTAGAAGATGAAGATTAATGAGTATCTCACCTGTAAGAGCTAAATTTACTTGATGAAAAATGCATGGCCGCTATCAACAACCTGCAAGCATACTAGAACCGACTCTATGGACACTATAACTAGGAGGTTAAATAGAGAATTTGAGCTTGGTGATCTTGTTCTTAAAGAAAACTAATAGAATACCGTGATCGAGAAGAAGCATAAGGTCAATTTCAAACCCAACTAGGTAGGTCCCTATATCATTGTTCTAAATTATGGATCTGGAGCATATAGACTTGATACTCCAGATGAGGATGAACTTGATGAGTCAATGAACATTATACAACTCAAACATTAGTTCACTTAAGAGACCTAAATTATTGTTTATGAGGCTCATTTATGTTGTATTGTACTATAGACATTCTTCTTTGTACCATATAATATACCATTCTACCATCCCTTTCCTATCAACCAGAGTTATTTTTACCCTCCCTACCCAACCCCTTTAACCTTGGTTCCATTCCACTGGTTCTTCGAGTACCTTTAGTGAGGGTATTCATATCAAGTTTATTCATATCAAGTTTTAACAGTTGATTCAATATTATAGATAGAGGTCGTATTTTAGACCAATATGACAGTGGTTTAGCAGTTGCATCCTTTATTCCTTGTTTCATTCCATTTAAGTACTCCTGATTATAACTACCTTTGGGAAAATTAGAGTGCCACTTTCATCCTACTAATTATAACCACCTATGGGCAAATTATTATCATTGACATATGTTATTGTTTCTTAATTATAACTATGTATGGGAAAATTAGGAACAACACCTTTATCGTGCCTTGAATTCCCACCTTGTCATTCCTATGTCATACTGTGTCATTTGCCTACTTTGCCTACTTCAATATTTTGATGTTATCTAGTTAGATTTCTCCACTGTAAGGTGGAACTACAGTGACTTGAGGTCCCATCCTAGGCCTATGTAGGTAATGATCGATTTACATTGAGGTCAAATTAATCACCCTTTGCCATACTTTCACCATTTTAAGAGCAATTTTAAGTTTCAATGCTCTTGTCATTTTATAAGCTTAACTGTTTAGTATCTTGTAATACTTGATCAAGTTGAGATGCTTAGAAAATTCCAAACATAACAGTAAAATGATCTAAAAAATCCAAAAACCCACCACGTCAACCACTTTTTTTCCCTTAAAGATTATGGGAACCCTCACTAATTCACAAGAAACTACTTGTCTTTTAGTTTCTCCATCCTTTTTGGCCCCTAAGCTTTATGTTCTCACCATTTTATGAGTTTTGATATTGTGCATTATGTATTCAACTTTCATACATTAATGACCACTAGACTTCATCCCATGCACTTTATGTTTTGCAAAACCATTCTCATATTACTCTACAACATCAATCATGTTTTGTTGATCATCATTCTTCTCTTCTCTCCCATTTCTTGGGAGAACTAAATTTGGCCTAAAGTTTATGTTGGACCTTGTGTCCATGAAAATATGTAGGCAATGTCCACTTTCCTAGTGCATCTAGAGTTTGCTCAGCTACCCCTTCCTTTTCTTCTATTTTCCCTTTCCTTGTTTGTTTAGTTGTCCCTTATAGCCTAGTGGTAATGTTCGTCATTTTGTTTTTTCTTTGTTTGCACTAACATTGTGATTAATAATTGTTTACGTTTGTTTCATTTTATTCTTGTTCTTTTATTTTGTTTATCTTTCTTTTCCATTTCTTGGTGTTTTGTCTTTCTTTTTTGCTTTCTGTGTGTTTGTTTTCTTAGTTGTTTATTTGTTTGCTTTCTTGTTGAGCCTTGACTAGTATATTTGTGTTTATTGGGTGATTCCTTGTGCATTATACTTAAGTCCATCCATATTTATATGTCAACATTATCATCATGGTTTTTATCATTGGTGCATTATTTTTTATTATTTATTGGATCTATGTCAGTCCTTATGCATATTTCAGCTAAGATCTCATGGTGTTTTATATCATGATGCATTCTATCACATGCTATAGTAAAAATCAGCTTGAAAAATCTTACAAATAATAAGGCCACGATACTTCTCCTTGGCACTTGAAAAATTCTTGATCTACCCAAATCATTTTCCACATACAAAGTACTTAAATCATGAAAAAAATTACTCCTTGATAGTTAGGACGTGCATCTCCATACTAGTAGGTAGCATAAATTTATCTTTCTCCTTTGTACCATCTTACTCTTAATCTATGAATATGGATTACAACTATAAGCCTAATTATCCAATTTGTCATATCATCCCACCAATAGAGTCAATGATTATAACCGCATATGGGTAAATCATTATGTTTCAATTTCTTTGAAGGTTAATGATTATAACTGCCTTTGGGTAAATCCTTATCTTTTTTTGCCCACTTGGGGCACATTTTCATTATGATAATCCTTATAACCATATTTGGGCAAACAATTATCTTTATCCACCCAATTGGGAGATGTTTTTATCCTGCCAATGATTATAACTGCCTATGAGCAAATCATTATTTTTTCTTTTAATGATTATAACTACATTTGGGATAATCATTTCGTTGTTACCCTAATCCATTTTTAGCTAATGATTATAACTACCTTTGGTCAAATAATTTCCTTTGTCCCACTTATGTCAATTATTATAACTACCTTTGGTCAAATAATTATCCTTTGTCCCACTTATGTTGATGATTATAACCGGCCGTGGGCAAATCATCCTATTTGTCTACCCAACTGGGGTAACTCATTATGTTACTGATTATAACCACATGTGGGAAAATAAGTCTTTTTCATCCAATTTACTTTTTGGTCCCATTATTTTTTTCTTTTTAAGGGACCGATCATCGACCCTTTTTGCCCATCACTCCCTCAAGGGGCATCTAGAGCTTATCCATTACCATTGAAGTATTATGCATATAGGACCTTTTCATTCTTTGAAAAGACATTACTATGCTTATAGCTTGCAATGCCTTCCCAAATAGGTACAAACTATAGACACCTAAAATTGGTCACAACTGGCTTCTAACTGAACTTCAGATTGATTCCTACCAACCATTACAAATTAAGACTAAGAATCATTTAATATCCCAAATTTGCTTACGTATCATTTATCAATGCTCAAAATCATGTTTCTATTAGGGATACTAGCTCGTATACAACAACAAACTCTCATGGATACATCCCTAATCACCTTGTAGTATCATAACTATCAATTTGGCCTATGGATCTATTAAGTGGGGAACTTACACACTTGATCAAATCTTGAAAGGCTAAAAGGCTAATCAAAATCAATTAAAAAATTAAACAAGATTAAATGCCTAGTTGAATTATCCATTTAAAATTAATGAATACCTAAAAATGGAAATTCCAAAAATTAAAATATCAAAGCCTTTCATCATTGCCTTTATGAGTTATCAAGCTCTTTGAAAATATCTTAAAATATCTAATTTGAGATCCATGCCTAGTAATTGTAAATCATAATTACTTGATAACTATTAACTCAACCAGAGTTAGTTTTAACTCATCTAGGGTTAGTTTTAACCTATTCCAAGCCTAAACTCAACTTTAATTCACCTTGGGTGAGAGTTAATTTATAAGGCTATACATACAAGGCATTACCTCTTCATTTCTAAGCTTGGATATTGTAGAGTTATTATACAGGATTTGCTCCATAAGACTCATGTAAGTAGTGTTACCATGCCCAAATCTTAATTCAAGAAATATAAAAGCCAAGGTGCCAAGGAGAGAAGGAGCCAATCAACCTCCATTATCAAAGACTTCTTAATGCACAAGTTGAGCAATCCATTCGACAAGCCATTTGGAGATCCAATGAAGGTAAAAGATTTGTTTCTTTTATGTTTTTGTTATGCTTTCATTTAGTTTGTTACCTAAGCTCTCCCTAGTGTCTAGGCTAGAGGTGTTAGGATCTAGTGTGTTTATTTTATTTGTTTTATGAGACTTGTAGACACTTCATTTTCACCACTTCCATGTCTAAACTATAATCAACGTGTATTTTTGTAATAAAACACATAATTATCTAAAAATAATTAAAATCAACTCAATTCCCCCAAAATTTTAATGTATGGATTTTGTGACACATTAGTACATGCCTAATTAAGGTAATGCATTGTATCAGATCATTCATTTTGCTAAAAATTACCCAAACTTGGTACCTTCTTTGCAAATAACCCTTCAATCAATTAACCAAATTCTTCTATTATCACATCTTATCCTATCAAATTCACATCACATTATATTAGTTAATTAAGAGAAATTAATTAGCTAATCTTCTTCTTAAAATGAGATTACATGTAATGCACATATTATAAATATAGGAACATCACTATTCCTATTTATCCTCATCATCCAAATAACTTGCCAATTTAATATTCATATCACATGGCAAGGCCTACCTCTTCTTACAAAACTTGCATCTTACAAAGCTTACATCTTACAAAGCTTGCATCGTAGAAAGCTTACACCTTACAAAGCTTACATCTTCTTACAAAAACCTATCCTATTCTTACATGTTCCATGTTCCGCATCATGAAGGATGTAGGAGACATTTTGGACCCTTGATCCTCATCTCAAGATGGATGGTTCATATCCATTTCAAAAGTATATAAATTAGAGATTCTTCCTCTAATTTAGACAAGCTTATTAATCCTAATCTTACTATGCCAAATTTTCTGTAGATTTATTATTCGTAAGGTTATTATGCCAAAATAACCTTAGAAGCTTCAATCTTCTTATATCTTCTTGCAAGCCAATTTTCTTCTATCAATTGCCAAGCCAAAACAAAGCCACAACACTCAAGGTGAACAAGGAAATATGTCACTCAATCAAGGAGATCGACATTGCCAAAGACCCTTTGTTCAACATTTTGAGTGCCATCCTACTTCAATCAATTCTTAAGAAGGTAAATCACAAGGCATTATTTATTATTTTTCTTATGTATTTCCTTCTTTTTATTTGTATTTACTCACCCCTAATAGAGGGGTACTAGATGTGTTGGTGCTCTAATATTATTTGATTTGTGATCATAAGCAGTTGGCTCTTCCTCTAGTACATAAAATCCCTATCTACAAGACTAACACAAGACTAACCTCCTCTCTATTACAATCTTTGTTCACACATTCCATGGGCTTCACACTATTAAATAGAGTTTAAATGTTTAAATTTTGGCATCCACTTAGATATTTGTCGGTGATGTTAACATCGTTGATTGATTGGACCCCCAAAATGGCACTATAATGACCCCTTACATGGTAATCAAAACCATGGGTCCATACTAGCCCCTGAGATGCTAAGAATCTAGAATATGCAAGTAGATGCATAAACCTATCCATCGACATTAATTTTATGTGATGACATGGCATGGTTTATGTACCATATAGGTACAAAGTTAGGGTGCATGACTATTGGGGCCTCTCCCTTATGACCTCCCAGAAGCAATGCATTGGATTCAAATTAGAGAATATGGTGGATCATTATGTCAACCTCACTTTGAGGGTTATAAGAAATTGGAAGTATATAATTATGTTGATAGGCATGTAATTCTCAAGTAAGTTATTCAACACATATATATTTTTATTTTATTTTGGAAATCAATCACAATTTTTTTAATATTTAGCACTTTTTGGTATGAATTTTGTGATTTGTGGAGAGTGTGAAATCCACACAATTTGTGAGTATTGGGTAAGTCTAGGTTGAACTTCCCTAGTTAATCCTTGTGTTCCATATCATATCAGTGGAGTACATTTAAAAAAATATATGAATATAATTAGATTTACATAGATCCATAGGCATGTTGCGTATTAGTTTTGCTGCATCACAGTGCTAGAGGGTGTTCGGTAGGGATGTGTTGCCCACCAGTGATGGGATGGAAAATACATAAAGATGAGGAATCAATAAATTGAATCAATGACATTAGTACATTTTTTATTGATGGTAAGTTTGTTATGTAGATATTTACATCCTTGCACTAGATTCTATTATTATTTTTGTTTGATTTTAATGTGTGCGTAAAAATGTAGAGGTTTACTTGATATGTTATTAATCCAAATGAATGATAACATTAACAACATATTAGACCTATATGAAAACATTTAGTTTATACATGAAGACATAATCTATGAAAGAAAAATTGATATTACATCAAGAACATACAAAAATCATATTTTTTGTGCACATAAACCTCTTTTCGATAACTATTATTTGCTATTACATGAGATGCAAAGAATGCGTATTATTTTTATCATTTAATATTTTATTTTCTTAATTTATTCTTGCAATAAGAAATGTTGGTTTGATTTTTTTGTTTCATAGTCTATATTTGAAAAAAAATTATGGAGTTCCAAATTGTTAGTCGATTCTCTATCTGGAAAATGTTTCCCAAGTAATAAAAGCTTTAAAGACTTCATTTGGATGGATGAAAAGTGGGTAGGGGAAAAAAACTCCAGCGAATAAATAACATGTGACTTCCTTTTGAATGGATGAAAATTTGAGAAAAAAAAGTTCCCAATTAATAAACAATGCGTGGGGGAGGGGGGCGTTCCTTTTAAAATTAAAATATAATATTTAAATATTCAAATTTATATATAGCCAAAAAAAAATTGTTAATTGATTTAAGTCAGGAAAATATTTCCTAAGTAGCAAAACCTTCTAAGGTTTTCATCTTGGATGGATGAAAATTGGGAAGGGAAAAAAAAAATCCAACAAGTAAATAATATGTGATTTTTTTTGAATGGACGAAAATTGGAAAAAAAAAAGTTTCTTAACCAATAAACAATGTGTGATGGACACGTTTTAATCTTTTTTTTCCCTGTCTTTTTAAAGTTAAAAGAGAATATTTAAATATTTAAGTTTATAATTTTTAAACATATTAAAGTTATAAATTAATGAATTTCAAGAGAAGTTGAAAGTGGTTGATTAAATTATTTTTTCTCTTCTTATTAATAACTTATTAACAAATGAATAAGAGTGTTGAGAAGTATTTATTTCTGATTACTTTACCATAAAATATCTTAACTAATATATTTTAAAGTCATTTCAAGATGAATCTCATCATTAATCATTAATATAATTGTATTTTTTCCTCATACATTTTGAATAATAATCACAATGTTATGTTAGTGACTATTTATAAAGATTATTTTGAAATCACTTAAAAACACACTTGAAAATATTTTAAAAAATAATAACAATAATAAAAATTATTCGTGAAAACCTTTAACTATATAATACATTAAATATCTTTAAAAAATTATTATTTATTTCATTAAAAATAAATAAAATCACCAATAATATTGGTAATTTTCATATTGTTCATAGAGAGTTAAAAACATCACATCTACAGTGTTTGATAGTTATTTACATTGTGAAGGTGCATAATGATGTTAGCTTAGGGTATATGATGTATGGAGCTAGATAACTATTTTTTTAAGCATGTTTATGTCGATTGGGGTGCACCTTTATTACAATGAGCTTTACCTTACATATTTGATCAAACTATCAACATTTACTTTTAGAAGATGAATATGATCTATTTCTCTTATTTGTGATCCATGTTGGTAGTGCCGAGTATGGTTGTTAATAATGTGGTTTCTGTTAGATATACCATTAATGTTGATGCATCAACATATATTTATATTGTTGCATTTATTATTATTATTATTGTTGTTGTTGTTGTTGTGTGCGTATAAGGATGTAGAGATTCTTTTGATATGTTATCAACATAAACAAATAACGACATTAACAACTTATCAAGTTCACATGAAAAAAATTAGTCTATATATAAAGTCATAATCTTTGAGAGAGTCTGGTAGCATATTGAGAGAGATCGAAAATAACCTTCTTGTACATTTAAACCTCTTTTGATGGCAATTATTTACTATTTTCTGAGATGCAAAGCATGTGTATCACTTTTGTTTTAGCATTTTGCTTTGTTACTATGTTCTTGTGATAAATAAATGGTGTTTCATTTCCTCTCCCTAAATTAAAAAGACATTGGAGTGTAAGAGAGCGCAGTAAAATCATTTTGTTGAGGTGATTGCTTTGTCTTTCATGTTTCCTTTTTTGGGATTGTGTTTGCGAATAATGAGTATATCCCTTGATCTATGAGTATGAAAATCATTTTGTTAGTTTCCTTTGTACTTTTTATTTTTGAAAAGAAGTTTAATGCTAGTTTGCATGCATTAGGTGGGAAAATGTTGTGGGCATTAGGGTCAGTTTGGTGGGACACTAATTTTTCCTAAAACAACATCTTCTTGTTCACATTTGCATATATTTTTATTGAATCATTGTATTGTATATACTGGAGGTGGTAATGAATGCCAACGTAATTTAAATTTATTTAGATAGAAATCACCCAAGGTAGATTTGCATTTGATACTTACCTTGTGGACATTGTATGACTTAAAGATATTGTTGTCAACTACATCCACCTACCAATCTAGCTATCACTCGTCACACAGTAGGTAAGCTATTAAATGCATAGACATAAATAAATTCATAGAGGTCTATATTTTCATTTATTGTGAAATTGAACAAAGTAAATCGAAACTATAAAGGTTTTGTTACAATTAAATCTGTGCTAATCATTATTAATAAGTTCGAAACATCTTTTTTTAACAAATTTTATAAATAATATTAAACTTATAATAAAATAAGTATGAAACCCTTCACACAATCTCTTTACCTATTTCTTCAAACACCCTTTCAAAAAGATTTATTATTTCCACTATTCTTGTGATGTGCCCTTATTTTATCTTCAATGTTATTTGTTATAACTTTTATGCTTGGGGACGGTTTTTACAAATAGTAAAAATCATATAGATATTATTTACCTCAACACTTTTATTCTTAGGATTTTTTTTTTCCTTTTTTTTTTCCGAATGATTTAATGGTTATATGTTATGTAAATTTTTAAAATGCACAATTTTAAATCTAATTATGCAAATATTTTATGAATTCAAAATGTTACTATTGATTTATTTACTTACAAATTTTTAGGGAAAATATAATCATATATATATATATATATAAAAGAAGTATTTTAATGTGCATTTTACATTTACTTATTTAAGATTTAAGTTTTACAAGAATGTTGATTATCTTTTTATTTATGAAGATCTTGGAGGATGTTTGGAGATTTTTTTTTATACTAGTAGTTTGAAGTTTGAATATTTTTTTTCAATTGATATATCCCTTTTTAAAGTTATCATTTATTTGAAAAAGATACAAACATTTCATTTTGAAATTATTTTATTTTTTTGTTTTTTTTAATGAAGATTTGGTTTTTTTTATAATGAAAATTCAACTTTTTGTATTAAAATCATTTATTTCTAGTTTAATTGGATACTGAATTTGCTTAGAATAGCATCTTATATTAGTTTACGTGATAAAACCAACTTGATTTCAATCTAAGAGAACAAGTTTAACATGGCATTGAGAACTTTCCAAAGGCATCTTGCATCGTAGGTGAACATATTTTCCATAGCTATTTTGTTCTATTTCTTTTGAAGTAAAATTGTTGGTTCCTTTTTTATAATTTTACTATTTTCTTTTGTTTTTTTCCATTGTCTCCACGTTAGAAAATTACAATTTAAGAGAGAAAATTATTTTATTTTATTTTTATTTTTTGGTGAAGAAAAACCAATTTGGTGAGATGGTTGCTTTCTTTTCGATTCCTCCTTTTTTGGGGTAAAAATTATGAATATTGACCTTTTAACTTGAATTATGAATTTGAAAACATTTTTTTTGCTCAGTTTCTTATTTCAATATTTAGGATGAATTTTAATGTTGATTTAAATGCCTTTGGTAGGAAAAAATCATGCCCAAAAAGTTGACACACTAGAAACACATAAAAAAGGCCAAAATTTTATATTTTTTACATAAATATGCAAAGCACATTCTACACAATTGGAGTGTCCATTGGCTCACCATCTTCGTGTATGAGATAAGAAATAATGTAAATAACCTGCATGCCAAAACAATATGGAGGTAATGTGCAAGTGGATGCATAGTCGAGACACAACCATGCAGGTCCCACTTGCTCAAATCGGCCTACAAGCTCTCACACAAGCCTATAATTCTATAAGTGGTCCTATAGGGCCCCAAAACCCTAAGGAAAAAAGGGATACACAAATAAATGGATGTGAGTTTTATAAACCATTGCCTTGAATGATACATTATAACCCACAAAGGTGATCAACGAGAGTTCTAAGCGATTATAGCCAATCACGTGGCTCAGTTCACATTTAATTCAAAAATAAATATAATTTCATGTTGATTTTAATTAAAGTACTTAAAAAAATAACAGCCCCCATATGACCTAAAGAGGTGCATAAACCATCTCATCTAAGTCCTTTGAGATTAGAGTAACCTATCTCCATCATCAGATCAAACCAACCTTGATAGTCAACTTTGGACAAAGTAAGAGAAACCCTAAATATCCTTGTAGAATATATAAGGTATCTAATTAGGTCATTGAGTTGAAAAATCAAATTTTATTGAAGGAGGGAGGAGGTGTTAGAGGATGAATTTTTAATAGTCGTCCCTCCTCTCCTTCCTCAGCCCTGGACAATTATCATTAATAGAGTCTCTGAACTTTTGGTCCAAATTATTGATTTCACTTTCAATTTTATAACATGATACGAATATGCATGAGTTTATTTTACAAGTACCCAACATGATGGAAATCTTCCAAAAGGTCTCAGTCCCCCACAGTTTCCAAATAGGTCTCAGGAGATTTAAGCTCTACCAAAACCATTAATGGCTGCCATAATGTTTAAGGTGAAAATTTTAAGAAACATTTAGTTTCAATTTTCACATTTGTTTCAAACTAAAGGGAACACAAAAATAATATGAAATCCCTTTTGATTCAACTCATTTTGGGACTCCCAAGAATTTTTGATAGCCAACAAGGCCCAAAATGGCCTTCTAAGAACAAATTAAGCACACAATGAAAACTATGAAGTTATAAGTTTTAAAACCACTCCCATGAGAAAGGGGACAAAAAATTGAGTGGGGTCCTTTTTGAAATCCCCCACCTTTAAGCCACTGCGTCTATGCAATCATGATTGTAAGACATGTATACTTGCTTGAAATTAGTTATAGTTCCAATTGAAATTACTTACAAGTTATAATTTATAAAAATAAATTTTAATTTTAATATTAATATAATTGTTTTGTTTTATAAAATAATGCTCGGTAGTTAGTTTTACTAACCGCCACAGCTTGGATCAACAACTAACAACTTGCTAGCCACTAGTCTTTAAAGGTTTGTCATCGATTAGTGCCCAAACTAACTTTGCCAACCCACCCTTTAGGGGTTTATCTTGCGCAACACGTAATACCATGGGGGACCGCCCCTCTAATTCCATCAAATTCCATATGTAAAGGGTTTAGTTCCATTTCAAAGGGCTTGTGGGTTTAAATAAGTACCCTAAAGAGGGTTGAGTTTCAAAAATTCATAACTAGACCAATGGGGGTCAAAAATTTACGAAACTAGTAGTGTTGGGTTTTGATTTTTCAAAAATTATCATGAAATTTTATTGGACACCTAAATGCCTCATTTATGAGCTCAAAAATTACACAAAGTTGAGCTAATTTACAATGGAATCATAAATAGATTTAATGTAGAAACTTTAAAAATTAATATAAATTCATCTATAACTCCAAAAATTATGTCATAAATTACATTAATCCATTGATTATCCATAATTTACATTAGAATAAAAATTATAATTTATGGGAGGAAATTTTGAATGAGGTAGTGGACAGGAAGGTTTTAGCAAGGAGGATTTAGGTGGTGATGGTGAAGATGAAGATGACCAGGAGAGTCAAGGTCTGGGGATGAGGCTACAGAGTGGTGGTTTGTCTGTTTCAGCATCCATGGATTAGTGTTGGATGGAGCTTAAAGACAAATATGTAGTGGGTAGTAGATGCATCTATTCTTATGTTAATGGCTACTAAGAGTGATCCGGTCTAGTTAGTAACTTCTCTCCAGCCCTCCCTTGGACGATAGCTAGCCAGTTATTGGCAGAGCATGCCCAATAGTTAGGGAAGATTATTAAAGGCCTTATCAAGGTTTTTTGGACAAATAATTTTCTCTATATGTCCCACAGCATTAGATCCATGAATCATGTGACAGGGATAACTTTTAGGGTCCTGCGCTACACTTGGGCCACCGGCCTTGGCTATTTCCTACCCTTGAACCCTGCCATGGTGTCCTATTGGAGGTGTGATGTTGGCTTCTTATTTATTGAAAGGATTTGGTTTGGTATTTAGTTTGAGCCCAAATACAACTAAAATAGGGGAGACCTCCCATCTTCCTCTGGGTTTTTTTATCTTTTTGATAGTGCTACTCCTTTGTGGCTATTTTGGTGGAAGGGTGGGGGTTCCTTCACCCATTTTTGGACTTCATTTGGTAATTTGAGTGGACAGGGGAGTACTGCCCAATAAAGTGCCACTTTTTTATAGACCCTTTTATGGGAGGATTGATGAGGGTTCTCACCCCTATTTTCCTTTTAAGATATGATGGGCTTTTTTGGAACCCATGCCCTTGGTCTCTCATATGGGGCTTTGGAGGAGGCCTTGCCATTTTTCCTTTCCTTTATTCAATAAATGACATGGCTATTAGAGGAGCTCGTGTTTCAACCTCATCTAGTCACTTGGATAATGGTTTATCCCATTTCATGTTAAGTGGCATGGCTATTAGAGGAAGTCATGTTTTAACCCTTCTTGTTTGCTTGGAAAACATAATCTTTCATTTATTTTATCTAGGCATGTTTAAATATCTAATATTAGTGGAAGGCCTTTTGTTGGATCTAGGAGGACCCTACTCTTTTGTAGCCTCCTTTTATTATTTAAGTGTTGATGTTAGAGGATTCCACCCTTAGTTTCATCTAGCTATGGGATCTCATGGATTCTGATCAGTTATGGATGAAACCTTTGTGGGGGATATGTTATACTCTGTTAAATCTATGATTTTTAGTGGGAGCAAAAACCCACTCACTATGATTTAGTTATGCGGTGGTTGGGTGGAAGATTCGAGTGATAAAATTTCTTTTCTAGAAGGCCATCTATCTAGTAGTGTCATCAAGAATGACATGGAAAAGGGTTTCATCCCTTTTAATTTCATTATTTTGAAGCAAATTTGTGTTCTCAAGGTTACAGGATCCTCAAAATCCCTAGTTGTGGGTACCTTAAAACCCTCATGTTTCATGTTCAATGGTTGCAGGAGCCTCAAAACCCCCTTGTTCTTTGTTAATATTATAGATCTTTGTGGGAATATCAGTGCACACATTGTGACTCAGCTGGGTGGTAGTTGTGTAGACAACCCAAGAGGTAGAAGACCTTCTCTTAAAATTGAATTTATGTTTTTTAGGTTGATACTTACTGTGCTTTACCATACTATGAATCATAGAGGAAAGATAAACCCTCTCATTATAACTTTTTTATATGGAGGTTGTGTGAAATATCTTAGTGGTGGAAGACCTCTCTCTTTGGTGGATCTTCTAGTGTGTAATACCCTCAATAAAGACATGAAAAAGGCAGATCGACCTTTGAGATTCACTTTTTAGCATCATCTTTATGTACTATAGGTTACGAGACCTCAAAACCCCTGGTTGTGGGAACCCTTAAAACCCTTATGTTCTCTAGTCTCATCTTGGTCATGTGACCTTTACTCCACTTGTTAAAGGTTGGGGGAGCCTTCAAACCCTCTTTACTACACTTTCAGGTTATGGGATCCTTAAAACCCCTAGTTATGGGAATTATTAAAACCCTCATATTCCATAGTCTCACCAAGGTCGTGGGTACCTTTACTTCATTTGTTTATGGTTGGGAGAGCCTTCAAACTCTCTCTGCTATTTTTGGTTATTTGGGGATCTTTTCCCTCTTTATTGTGCCTAGATGTGGGTCCAGTTGTCAAAACCCTCACTTCCCTGGTTCATAGCTCTGGTTTCAAAATTATTTTATCCTATCAAATAAAAAAAATTATAATAAATTAGAATGCATTCAAATGCATAAAAAGTATACTAAGGAGAAGTTGAATCTTCATTCAACTTCTGTTGGTCTTCAAGACTAAACTTGAAGAGGGATACAAGCCAGGAAACAAAATTAGATGATGTACAGGTACAAGTACGGGTGCAGCTGTTTATCTCTAAGTAGGAGATTGTTAGGTTGTGGAGCTAAAGCAAACGGAGGAGGTTGCTGAGTGTCAAAGCAACTGACATCAGTCTGATCAACCGACATCGGTCATATTTAGCTATGCAGTAACTGACATTGGTTAGGGGTCGGTCGGCATCGGTCAGATAGGAATTGACGTTGGCAACTTGTGTGTGTGTGCATTTGCATGCGCTTCCAGAACTGATCTAATTTTAGACGAACAGTTAGTTTGCATGTAAAATACTAATTTTAGTCTTGAGTCTGCGTTTCTAATTATTGTAATTAGGAAGTCTAATTATTGTTTGTATGGGATCTATTTAAGAGACCCATGGAGCTGTATTGTAATCAAGGACAAGGAAGAGATCCTTCCAATTGTAAGATCAGGTTGATCTACAGGTTGTTGCAAGATCAGGGGAGATCTACATGGTAAGTAAGATCAGTTGATTTTCAGGTGTGCAAGATCAGGGAGATCTACTTGGAGTACTTGGTGGACTGGCAGGGCAAGGTTGTTTGTCACTGACTGGTGGAGGGAACAACTCTGTGTTTGAGTTGTGTTTGTAATTGGTGGAGAGAAAGAACTCTTGAGGGAGAATTATTGTATGCCCAAGAGGTGTGGGAAGAGTGTGATTTATTCATTGTATTTCCTTCTGGAAGAGTGTTAATACAAGACTGTATTGTCTCTCATATTCTGTGTTGTTTCTGAATTCTAGTTACATATTACTTCTAGTTAAATTCCGTGTTTAGTTGCTTATACAAAGGTAATCAATTGTGATCTTAAGGAGTTGGATCCTAACAAGTGGTATCAGAGCTTTGTGCTTTGTGTGCTCCTAGATCCTGACAGTTTCGACTTGGGTTTAAAGTGTTACACTACACATTTGCCACCCTATTTAAAGATAGTCAAAACTATAAAATTGTATAGTATTTTAAATTTTTGTTCCAAACATTTGTTCATATTAATTATGGCACATTTGTATTATAATATATAATAATTAATATTTTTTTTAAATAATGATTTCAAGCTTCAAGTTTCCTTTAAAGCAAACATAAAAATATATCACCTCCTTGTTTCAATGTTCTTGCCATTTAAATAGTTTTTTTTTTAAATATATTTCATGCTAATGAATGCTTAACAATAATACCTTTTAAGATATTGCCTATCTTATTTACTGTTAGTAGCTAATAAGTATAAAATAAAGTTAGGTTGATAATTGTTGGAGTTGGCCCAATTCAAAAATTATGAAAGAAGTTAAAGTTATGTCATTTGACAACATCGATATTATTCAAAAGTTTAAATTAGAGTTTGATATTTCTTGCATTGTGCCTTGAAAACATAGTTTCTATGGGTTGGATTTATTATTATATTGTTGACATTAGTAGTGATTGTTAGATAATAATACATTATTTTGGCCAAAACATTTGACCAAGGTTTTGATATGGGAGAATGAAATAAAGCCAAATATTTAATTATGTAACAAGCATCACATTTGTTTTCTCTTTCCTTCATATCAAATGTTAGCCATATAGATTAAAATAAGCATGAATTGTTTGATGATAGTGGTCCATATACAAACTTGTTTTTTATTGTGTATGATTCCTTTGGGCAACATCTCATGCCCTAAACAATTTTTGGCCCTTCAAGCCATGGCACATTAGAAGACCTCCTTATTATGTGTTATTAATGTCATCACCAATTGTTTCTTTTTATGGTTTTATAATAGTAATGTGAGATTGACTGCACCAAAAATATACATTTTCAAACATTTTTTTTATTCATCTTGGAAAAAGTGCAACTATATAAAGATATACACAAATGTGAAATACAAAAGGATATTTTTTATGTCCTAATGGAATATGGACCTATTAATGTAAAACATAGTCAAAATTGATCATCCATCCTATACCATTCAATGTAGATACTATATTCCATTTAAAACATTCAAATACTATCTTAATGGTAGAAGCACACAAGAAGGGGTCCACTTAATGATTGCTTTTATCTTTGTAATGCTTGGGTTTAATACTCTTTCATGGACACACTTCAGAACACTACTAGACTTGACACATTTAAATACATCATATTTATTAAATTCATCAAATTATTAGAAATATTGAATGAAAACTCTTACACATGCCTCATTAACAAGCTATCCTACCTTGTCCTACCCTAAAAATAATACACACTTGTTGCATATCATAAGTGTTATTTGATTGTAAATGCATAAAATCTCACTTATATAACATGCATTTGCATCTTGTGTTTTAAATATTAGCAATGCAGTCTTCCATTTAACCCTATTGTTGAAAATTCTTTAGAATGAAGATTGTAAGCACTTTTATATTTGTCTTCATTAGCTTGTATGTGATCTAGAGCATTTGTTCATTTCTGTGTGACAACCCTTCCTGGGTGGATTGAATAAGTTTGGTTGTGCCCTGGTCACGTTTATATCTCTTTGTGCTAAAAATCTCCATGGAGGTTGAATTGCATAATCTCTCCATGTGAGAAAGCTATCCCATAGGTCCTCTCACCTTGGTTCAGGCATAGCTAGGAGTAGGAGGGAGCTAACCATACCCTTTTTCGATGCCTCTCAGTCATTTTTTGTGCCCAATCCATTTTATATGCCAAACCCTTCCCCAAATATAATGACATACTAGTGGATTTTTTATCTTTGTTTGCCATTTTCTTCAAGTGTGCAAGATCGAGTGATAGAGGTGTACAACTAGGAACCAACACCAAATTGACATCATTTCCAGGGATTAAATTGAAGTCCTAGTTACTTATGTTGTCAGAGACTCTTATAGATAACTATAAGTATTTTACGTTGTGAAGTTATCTACTATTATTTGCTACATTTGGACTATCTCAACCATCAACTCCACATCACTCCACTAAGGGACGTGCTAGGAATTAAAATATTTGACAAATTGACTCCTACTAAGTTTATTGCAAAGAGATGTTAAAATTACATGTTATAAGGTGCTTTCTCCCCTTCTAGACATAATTCTAAAAAAAATTGTGTCTTTGCCTTTTATCTCATCATTAAACTTAGCAAGTATGTTTTTAGCATGTATCACAATCAATGTGTTAATTGTTATATTCTAGAATTATGATTCTAGTGGTGACTCCAACTTTATTATCCAATTTTAAGGAAGATTGATGTCTGTTTTGAATATCTTAATTTTCAGATTTGATTGTTTTCTTGCTTGCAAAGTTGGAAGGATTAAGATCATCCTTCAAATGTGACCTATCCAAGAAACTTGTTTCGCCCCTAAGTATTCATAAAAGAAGAGGGAGAAAAGTTTAGAGGCCTGTTGAAGGGAAATGTTTAGCTACTACATAGTGTTCAAACTACCACGATTATGATAATCTTGAAAAAAAATTGAACTTCCCATTGCTAAGGAATTTTATAACTCTTTTAGTCATTTTGAAATGTATAGTCCTATCTATTATCTAGCTCCTTCTCAACTAGTTGAATCCCCTCCCAAGTTTGATCCACCAATCCCCCATCATTCACCCTCACATCCCTTTGCCAGTTATTATTGAACCTCCAATTGAACCAATCATGAGGCATAGGGACCCAAATGAGGATGAACATCCTGCATTTCATGTTCCCAAATTTAAGCTTATCAATTTTGATAACATGGAAGGTTATCCTAATGAAATCCCAAATGAAATAAGGAAATGTCTTCGAAAGTTTCAAAGGAACAATGCAGTGAGTGGTGATTGGCACTTGAGATCTTTTCACAATATTATTGAAGATTATAAGGTTGAGCATGAGGATGTGTGCATTAATTTGTTTGTGCACACACTGAAGGAAGATGCTTGCAAATGGTTCAATTCTCTTCCCTTATGATGCATTGATTCATGGGAAGAAATATATAATGTTTTCATAATTTAGTATGGTGATAGAGTTGATCCATGGTTCCTTTTGGTTGAGTTTAAAAACATTAATAATAACCCCAATGAGTTTATGTAAGACTTCAACACATAGTTCAACAAAGCTATGATGTGGCTGCCCAAGAATATAAGGCATATGATATAGCATGCTTGATAAAATATTGTGATGCCTTTGATAAGAAGGTTGTATATTACTTACGGTACAAGGCTTCCACAAACCTATAACTGACATTCAATATGGTCATCCAAATTAAGAACAACATAAAGGTTATGGGAAAGTGTATGAACAAGTGGATTGATGTGAAGTTGGTCAATCCTAAAAAAACACAATCCACTGAGAATGATAATCTTAAGGAGACGGTTAAGACTCTAGCCTTTGTTATCAAATAAATGTCATACAAGCTTAACAAGGTTGAAAAGAGGGTCCCTCATGTGTTTACCAATCAAGAGAGGGATCCAAATCTGATTCAAGCACAAATAGGGCCTGCTTTCCATAATCAAGATAATGATAGAGGTAAGAGGCATGTACATGATGAAAGAATAGATAGACATTAGAATAAAGGGGTTATGAAATAAGTGCTTAGCTCATTAAATGCCAAAGTGAATGTGGTAGGTTGTGACATTGATGTTGATTAGTGTGACAAGTGCTTCCTTCCACATCCTCCATGTGATACAACTGAACCAATTGGTGAAGACGTAGATGAACTTGAGTTTACATCATTTGGTGATGAGATTATGATGTTTAATTATCAAAGTCCCTAAAGCAAGATATCTGCCTCCATAGAATTGATGAGTGTTGTTATTGTTGATCAATTTTGGAGTGAAATACAAAAGGTGTGTGTCCTAACTTGTGAATTTGCTTGTGAGATTAATATGGCACAGACATATGAATTACCTATTCATGATTTTGAATTTTTAATATCAATGATGATTAAAAAATATGATGGGGTAATTCCATCAATTGAGGATAAACAACTGCTAATTAAAGCAGTAATTGCCCAAGAGAAGGAATACTATTTTAGAAGTAGGCAACAAGTTGTTGGTCCTCAAGACACTACCCCTACAAATCCAAGGGTAGGGGATGCAATTAAGGAAGCTAAGAAAACTATGATAGTTCCTAATACTTCTAAGCTAGTACCCATTTCCCAAGTTGCTAAGCCTAGAGGTGCTCTCACTAAAAATAAATTACCTTTGCTATACAATATTCCTAAGGTTTTGAATGATATTAAACAAAATCCACCTTTGAAGGTTATTACTAAGCATGCAAATTCACCCCAACCTACTCCACTTTAGACCTTAATTGATTATATTCCAATTGAATGTGTTAATACTCTTCCACCAAATACTCCTCTTCCTCAGTATAGTATATGTGATATGGACCAAGTGTTGATCCAATTGAAAATCACCATGCCACTTGTTGAATTATTAAGAATAATTGAGCATAGAAAAAGCGCATTTGAATACTTAGAATTTGATGAGAAGTCATCTGTAAATGAAATTGATTTACCCTAAACACCCCCAAAAAGTGATGAAGAATATGAAGAGGTTATTGAACTCACTCCATCTATTTGGGAACTACATTAGTAGAGAGTCAGTGAAATATGGATCCATTTTATATAACCCCATTGATCAATGATCTTATTGTACATAATTACATGTTTCATTCTGGTGCTTCTTGTAATTTAATGCCACTAGGTGTCTTAAATGAGCTCAGAGTTAAGATTACATAAACCTTTGGCAAGTGTTATGCAATGGACTCATGAGAAGTTCCAGTTGTTGGACAATTCAAGAGGTTGGTAGTGCAGTTGGCAGTATATCTAGGTAAGTATTTGAATATGGGTGTGGTAGTTGTGGACTTCCTACCTAAGTGGGGGATGTTGATATCATGTAAATGGGTTGATAACATGGGTGGAAGTGTACAAATGGACCTATCCTACATCACCATTCCATTAGAGGAAAATATGGTCAAAATTTATAGAGAACTAAAGATGCTACAAGTAATCAAAGATCCAAACCATGGTCAAAATGAAGTATTATACACAGATATTGGGATTGAGAAATTCATTAGGAATGTTGACACTATTGAATAGTTTATGATTCTTGATGTTTAACATGACAATGAAGGTGTAGTTTGGAAGGTGTGTTTTTATGGGGCTTTCTCCAATCTTAGAAATGGAGTAGGGGTTGTATTATATGTCCCCAATGATAAGTGTTTCATGTTTTCTTTTTAGCTGTCCTTTGAGTGCACTAATAATATTGTTGATTATGAGGCACTCTTGCTTGGTTTATAGATTGCTCATGAATATAGGATTAAAATCTTGATTGCCAAGGGTGATTCTGAGCTATTGGTAAAGCAAGTTTGCAATGCTTATGCCACCAAAAATAAAATTTTGAAACAATATCATAATGTTATCTGGGATATGTTTGAATTCTTTGATGCATTCAATATTTGTTACCATGATATAAGTTTCAATGAAGAATTTGACATACTTCTAGGGTTAAGTGCTCAATTTGACATTACAAATACAAGACCTCATTATCAATATCAAGTGGAGGTACTTGTTAGGTCTTCAATCCCATACAATGTTCATCACTAGCAAGTGTTTGATGATGATGATGAGAAAATTAAGAGGTTTCTAAATTATGAAGCTGAGTTTCATAATTAGCTCATAGACTTGGAATGTATGAT
Source organism: Torreya grandis (assembly GCA_037957365.1). Lineage (NCBI taxonomy): Eukaryota > Viridiplantae > Streptophyta > Pinopsida > Cupressales > Taxaceae > Torreya > Torreya grandis. Next base: position 528,279 of record JARHVA010002633.1, on the reverse strand, counting down.
TTAGGTTTGTGATGGAAAATAAACTTTGTTTGGGAAAGAAATTATCTAGCTGAAGACAAACATGTTCCCTAGAGGATTGGTAAGTTTAGAAGCATCTTCTGATGGAGTGGTTAGAATCAAGAATCAAGATCCATTTATTTTAAAAAAGGTGACTGAGTGTAATTTGGGTTCTCATGAGAATCCAAGGAAGGTTTGGCTGGGTACTCACCTAAGTGTAGCTAAGAAGCTAGCTTACATACAACTACTAAGAAAGTACCAAAATTGTTTAGCATGGTCTTATTCTAAGTAGAAAGCGTATAGGGAAGACTTGTTCCAACATGTCATCCCATTACAACCTGATAACAAGCCTTTTAGGTAGAAATAGAGACCTATTAACCCCATGTTGGCCACTAAGATGTAGAATGAGTTAAAAAAGCTAAAGGATGATGGTTTCATTCAACCCCTCAGGTATTCATCATGGGTTTCAAATTTAGTCTCTATGAGAAAGAAAAATGGTGACATCCTCTTGTGTGTGGATTTATAAAATTTGAATCAAGCTTATTTAAAATATAATTATCCCCTACCCAATATGGACAACCTTTTGCAAAGTGTTATAGGTTTAGAGATGTATTCCACTCTAGATGGTTTCTTGGGATATAATTAGGTTGTGGTGAAGGAATCTGAGAGACCCAAGACTACATTTACAATGCCTTAAGGCACATATGTATATATGAGGATGCCTTTTAGGCTAAAAAATACTAGTGAAATGTTTTCACAAGCTATGGATGTTGCTTTTACATGGATGATTAAAAATTTTATAGTTCTGTATAAGGATGATATTACTGTGTACTCCAAGACTGGAGAAGAACATTTGGAGCATCTAGAGAAAGTATTGATCAGATGCAAAGAGTTTGGCATTTTGCTCAATCCAAAGAAATGCCACTTCAAAGTACAAAAGGCTAATTTATTATGACATATATTGTCCAAGGATGGTGTCATGATTGACCTTGAGAGGGTATAAGCCATTGACAAAGTGCCCATCCCACAGTCCAAGAAGGGAATTCGGTCCTTCTTTGGACATATTAATTTTGTAAGGAGGTTTGTGTCCAACTTTGTAGAGATTACTTTGCCTATCAATTCTATATTAAAGAAGGACCAAGCCATTAAGTGGGAAGAGAAGGCCATGTAGGTGTTTCATAACATCAAGGGAGATTTAAAGTTTTTTCCTATTTTATCTAGCCCTGATTACACTAAGTCATTTTAGATATTCTCTTTTGCATCATTTAATATTATTGTTATCCTTTTTTAAAAAAATGAAGTTGATCATGAGTAGCCTATAGCTTTATTTAGAAAATCTATGCAAGGTGCTAAACTGAATTACACCATCATGTAAAAATAATCCTTCGCTCTCTTGAAGGTTGTTAAAGTGTTCAGAGCTTATATTTTGAGTTCAAATATTATTTCTTATGTTTTATATACCATGGTGAAGGACATTTTAACTCAAACTGAAGCATCCATCAATAGATTTAGGTGGGTCAACAAGTTAAAATAGTATGACATGGATATTTAGACCACCAAGTAAGTTAGTGTGAGGGATGGGTCTAGCCAAGCTCATGGCTAAGACCAATTTGCAAGTCATTGAGGTAAATACTACTATTTTCAATGTTGATGATTCCTTAAGTCAATTTAACATGTCTCTATGGTATAAAGACATTGTCTATTACTTGAAAAATCTGAATTGTCCCCTAACTCAGACAAAAATCAAAGGAGGACTCTTAAGCTTGTTTTATAAAAGTACCTCTTGACTCAAAATGGACTTGCATGGAAGAATTTAGATGGGGTTCTCCTAATATGCATGCTAGAAGAACAAACTACTGACTTGATTGAATATTTTTGTAATGGAGTACGTGGTGGCCATTTTGCACCTAAATTTACAGCTCATAAAATTTTGAGAGTTAGTTATTGGTGGCCTTCACAATTTGAAGATGTTGTTTAGAAAGTTATAAAGTGTGAAAGATGTCAGTTCTTTGTTGGGAGGATGAAAGCTTCATGTTCTCTTCCTTTATAGCTTGTGACAATTGAAGGCCCATTTAGATAATTGGGAATGGATTTCATTGGAGAAATTATTGATTCATCAAGCAGTAGACATAGATAGATACTAGTTGCAACTGACTACTTCACAAAATGGGTTGAGGTGGTCCCTAAAAAGAAGGCTACACACCTGGTGGTTATAGATTTTTTGCTAAATTATATTATTTGTAGATTTGGTGTGCCTATCAAAGTTATTATTAATAATGTCATGAGTTTCAAAGCTAAACCTTTAGTGGCATTATGCAAGGAGTATGAATTGAATTGACCTATACTTCTAATTACAACACTTAGGTAAATGGGTAAGTAGAATATAGTAATAATAACTTGCTTAAAATCATTAGATAAACATTGAAAGAAAATAAGAAGTGGGGTGAATTGTTGAAGTTTTATTTGTGGGTTGACAAGATCATGCCCAAGAGAGCTACAAGCAAAAGCTCTTTTGAGCTTATCTATGGAACTCAAGCAATTTTGCTTATGAATTTGCAGTTTCCAACCTATCAGCTCATATAGAAACAAGAAGATGATGAGCAAATCAACCACTATGAAACTAGGATGAACCAGATTGTTGAGCTTGATTAAATTCAAAGACAAGCTCATGAAAGATACCTCAAGTTCAAATAAAAGTTGAATAAGATATTTGATAAGAAGGTCACTCCAAGAACCTTCCAAGTAGGTGATTTGGTTCTACTTTGGGACAACATGCATGAGGAGAAAGGTAAGCATGGAAATTTTGATGCCTTATGGATGAGTCCTTATTCCATTGACTATCAGATTGGGGAAAAAAAAATTGAGAGATTTGGATGGTGAAATATTGGAGTTTTCATTCAATGGTTGACATCTGAAACACTTTCTTGATTGAGTCTGTAAATGTGTACATAATTGTATAGTGTATAGTCTTGGTGCTTTGTTGCTTTATCACCCCTTTGCTTTGGTCCTTGTTTGTATAGTTTCCTTTCATATTTTTTATCGTGTGTCCATTTTAAAATCCTCCTAATCTATTTTTTTTAGTTTGCTTTGTTATGTTGAGCCTGCATGGGTCTCTATTGATATAAGTTGACTAAGTGTTGACTCTGTGACCTAATGGATTGACACTTGGTCTTGTTTTTTGAGGTTCTTTGCACACCTATGTACATCCCTAGGTGAGATCTAGCGTTAGTGCCCAAAATTTCATTGAAGCAATTGAGCCCTTTTTAAGTATAAATTACTAATTTGTAAAGCCAAGTTGAATTCATATCTGAGCATCTTAAAACCCTTGTTCTAGTTCCCCTAGCTTAGGCCCTCTTATTTAAATTCAAATTTGGTGGGAATTATTTACATGGGAGCACTTTAAATATGCCATGGACTTAGTTTAATTTTATACTAAGTTTCATTCATGTTTATTAACATGACAAAACCTTAGTCTAAAATTCATATTTGATCTCTTTTATATCCCGTGGCCCTTGGCCCCTTTTATCTATTAACATGGTCTAGCTAAAGCTCAGTCCCTTTGTTATAAACTTAGCTTAAAGTCTTATCCTAAAGCTTTTATCATATTTATTAATGCAATAGAACCTTAGGCTAAGACTTTATAATAAGTCCTTTATTCCTTGAACTCTGACTTAATTGTTTTCATGATTAATTTATAGCCAATCACATCCAACCCAATAGATCATAATCCAATGGTGCACGCAAACTCAAATAGAGTTGATCAGATGGTGCATATAAAATTTAATAATTCAAGGATCTTGATCAATGATGCATGTTCACCTGGGTGGATATGATCGAATGATGCAAGATCAAAGTTGAAATGTTAAAGGTTCTAAAAAGTCCATGGAAGTGACAAGTGTCACCATCTCGATGGGTAGTTTGAAGATATAATGGCAAGTGACAAAGTCAACATGTCAACAAACCTATAGAGGGATCTGAGAATGAAAAGTGGCACCATATTGGGTGCCAAGGTAGCAGATCAATATTTCATGGGCCTTTTCATAAGTCAATAAGTGAACAAAATTGTGAGCAAACACAGAAATAATGCGTGTCATAACCATGATGAATGGAAAAAAGATCATCTAATAGAATTCAACCTCCTAGATTTTGATATAATGGTGTGAGGTAAATGTGGAATTTTTAAAGAACTCAAGCCAAATGAGAAACTGCCACATGCTAAAAGGACATTAGCCCAGTAGAGACTGATTGTGTAGAGTGAAAAAACCCACAAATTCTCCAAGTGGCATTATCTCAAGGGTCTTAATAGAGATATAATGACTCATAATAAAAGTTAATATTAAAGGGACATCGAGATCCCATAGAGATTCCAAGTGGCACACTCATATTCATCATGCAGACAAGGATTTGGTAGTGCTAGTCTTAGGTGAACATTTCAATGGAGCTCAAAATAAATACGAAAGTGACAAGTGTCAAACCCACAACTTATGATTAAATATTGAGCATATTTCAAAGATCCAATGGTATGAGTGAAGAGTTGGAAATTCAATAGGGCTAGAGATCTAATGAGAGGCTTCCACATGGCACAATAGTGCCCAAGCGATGAAAAGAGCCTGGATCTCATGGGATGCTACCATGTGGCATAATTTTGTAAGATCAAAGATGAAAATCAATGGCCCATGATGAATTCAAGCCCTGAAGACTTCTTAAAGGATCAATGGTGCATATTTGATGCAATTTTAAGATTGCATGAGAAGGCAACAAGTGTCCAAATGAGGTTGTGATGTCCAGTGAAAAGACACCTATCCAAGGAGGGTCTCGATTGATTTAGATAATGACAAACAACATTCCTACAACCAACCAAGTTGAAGGGCCCTATTCAAGAACTCATAACAAATAAAAAGGTGACACGTGGCACAATATGAATAAGTCATCACATCAAGATGTATCTCAAGTACTTGAGACTAGTTAGAAAGTGACACATGTCTAGATTGGAGCCAGTTAAATAGCTTAGTCACTTTTAAACCCCACAAATACCTAGTTAGATTTAATGTGGCATGCCACACATCAATATGTGGTAATATTTGATTTTAAATCTAAAATTGATAGTTCCTTCATGGATGAGCAAGAATTCAAAGCACAAAATAAGGTCAAAGAGCCATTCCAAAGCAAATTTTCCAAATGGCCATAGATCATTTTTAGTTTCTACCACAACTAGAGCATCACCATGCCATCATTGCAAGATAAATTTATTCCATGGCATGTGTAAGAGGAAAGGTAGTTGTCTAAGAGGTTTCAGCTATGTAAGCAAGTGGTCAAGATCATCTCCAGGTAATTGCACATGAGGACAAATTTTGTTCATCTTCCACCACAAAATTTCACCTTCTAGATCATGTAAAAAGGCATCTCTAGTCAAGAAATCAAAAGATTTATTACAAATCTTCATCATTCCTCATAGAGGTAGTTAGATCAATGATTTTTCTTGTGAATGGATGAAGATTTTAGGCATGGTAAGAAATATTTTCTAGCTGGGATCATCTTGGTAGAATTTGGAGAGCTATTTTGCAATTTTTTAAATTATAACCCATAGTCCCAGATTTAAAAAGGGTAAAAAATGTATCAATAGAGGGTTTATCCTCAATTCTTTGGTTGTTGTTGGTTGTCCATTTTATCTAAGTCTAGGTTCTACAAAAAAAATTAGGATCAACTGTTTATGTAGATCTTGTCTCCCTTGTTAAGGTGGTTACATGTGTCAACCATTAATAAGCTCTGAGAGCATGTTTATATCTCCCCTATCCAACATGGATAAATCTCACCATTCTTGTCCCCCTGGTAGCATTTTGAAAAACTAATGTATGTAATATATCTTTGCAAGTTAATGAAAATGCTTTTAGTTATTTGATATTTCCTATCGATGATGTACAACAATGTGTTTTGTAAGTTATGTTGATTGGACATTTGGGTTTGTGTTCACTATTGGTTATCATTTTGAGCATAGATCTAGATTATAAACCCTCTCTGCATTATTTTTGGATACGTTAATGAATAAATTTTTAGGGCACCTTGAGTTTATGTATTTGACATGGAAAAGTGTTTGAGAGTTTAGTTTCGATGTATGTTCTAGTCTTTTAGGGATCATTTGGTATTTCCCATTATCTTGTATTTGAGTTTTTGCTATATATTTACAAAGGAATATATTCATGAATGTTGTAAGATACCTTTTTGTTTGAAAAACCATAATCACACCACCCCTTTCTATCATTAACAAGCTATCCTACCTTATCCTACCCTAAAAATAGTACACACTTGTTACATATCATAAGTGTTATTTGGCTGTAAATGCATAAGAAATCACTTATATAACATGCATTTGTATCTTGTGCTTTAAATATTAGCATTACAGTCTTCCATCCAACCCTATTTTTGAAAATTATTTAGAATGAATATTGTAAGCACTTTTATATTTGTCTTCATTAGCTTGTATATGATCTAGAACATTTATTCATTTTGTGTGACAACCCTTCCTGGGTGGATTGAATAATTTTGGTTGTGCCCTAGTCACATTTATGTCTCTTTGTGCCAAAAAATTTCATGGAGGTTGAATTGAATAATCTCTCCATGTGAGCAAGCTACCCCATAAATCCTCTCTCACCTTGGTTTAGGCAAAACCAGAAGTAGCAAGGAACTAACAATACCCTTTTTCGGTGCCTCTCAATCATTTTCTGCACTTAGTCCATTCTAAATGCCAAACCCTTCCCTAAATATAATGAATACTAGTGGGCTTTTCATCTTTGTTTGTCATTTTATTTAAGTGCACAAGACCAAGCGATAGAGGTGTATAATTAGGAACCAACATGATGGAGTACACCATGATAGAATAAGGAGAGGTAATCAAAAGATTACATCATGAGATAGAATGGTAGCTAAGTTAAAATCTAAATTCATGCCAATATATTATTATACTTAGTTGTTTAGAAAACTTCAAAATTTGAGACAGAAGAAGATGAATGTCAAAGCCTATATTGAGAAATTTTACAAGTTAACTATTAGATTAAGACTTGTAGAAGATGATGTGTAAAAAGTAGCTAGATATATAAATGGATTAAATCTCAGTATTCAAGATGAAATTAGCCTATTGTCTCCAAGACCAATTGAATAATCTTATCAACTTGCACTCAAAGCAAAAGAGAAGCTAGCCAAGAATCTAAGAGACAAGAGTAGTTATCTAAAAAATAAAAGGTGGCATGGTGATAACATTTAGATTTATGAAAAAGTGAATTGACTCCTCCAAGTCAAGTTCAAATCCTAAGAGAAGGTCATTCAAACAAAATAAGAACATCATATTCAGAAGGTAAGAAGAATTTATTCTGGGGTAGATGTTTCAAGTGTAATGAATTTGGTCAATGCTCTTATGAATACCCAAATTATGTTCAAGAAAGCCATACTAATCAAATTATATAATTTAAAAATGAAAAAAAGTGTAGGATCATGTGGAAAATTTGAAACAATAGAATCAATATTGATGAAAAGGATACTTCTCAATCCAAGAAAGGAGATTAAAGACCCAATACAAAGGAAAACTGTGTTTAAGACTACTTGTAAGTCATTAGGTAAGTGTTGTAAAATGGTTATTGATAGTTGTAGTACAGATAACCTAGTATATTTTGAAATGATTGAAAAATTGGATTTAAATTTTTTTGTTCATCCTACACCTTATAGAGTGTCATGGTTGCATAAAGAAAATCAAGTCTTAGTCAATGAACAATACAAAGATGAGGTGCTTTGTGATGTGGTACCTATATATGTCTACCATGTATTACTATGAAGAGTTTAAGATAGGCAAATATAAAGATGAGTTTCTTTGTGATGTGGTACATATGTATGTCTGCCATGTCTTACTATGAAGACCTTGGTAATTTGACAAAATAGCAATTCATGATCAAAGAAACAATACCTACACTTTTGAAAAGGATGGTAGGAGACACATCTTAACACCATTGATGGATGAAGTTGAAGAAGTAACAAAAATCACCAATCAAGTGTTGATGATGAGTGAGAAGGAGTTCTTGCAGTAGGTAAAAGAAGATGAAGTTGAAAAGATAGTTGTTACATCCATTAAGGTAACCGATTCATCTTTAGAAAATTAGATTTTATTAAGTGAACATGAGAACATGATGACTAAAGAGTTATCAAATGAATTGTTATCAAGTTATTCAAAATAATTTATTGTAGGATTTGATTTGTTAGAATATATTACCATGAAAGGAAATGGAAAAGAAACTTTTTTAAGTGATCAATATGTGAATGGAGAATAAGAGGTTGTCTCAAGAAATAACAAAAGGTTCTTGTATGAGAAACCTTTAATGGATATTGAAAATAATTGGGAGCAAGTTGTAGAAGAAAGAGTATTTGTGGAAAAATAAATAGAATATTTCATAAAGGAAGAGAAATAAGAAGTAATTCAGATATAAGATTATGCATCTAAGGTGAAGAATAAGGTAGTTGACAACTCATATGAATAAGAAAAGAAGAGACACAATAACAAGAATAATCCCCTTTTACAAGTCATCTTGGTTGCTATATATTTGGCAATCATCTTGGTGAGAGGAAGGGGTCTCATAGACCTAAATAAAAATTTGATTTCTTTAATGTGTTTGTTGTATGTGCAGGTGCAACAAAGGAAGATAATACTTCAAAGTTGCATGCAATCCAAACATAAGAAAGTTACAAAAAAAAGGAGAGATGTTTAGTATACCTATGTGGTGATCAAACTCAGCCTCTTGTAGAAACTATAAAGAGGAATTCTATTCAAAACTTATTCAAGTTTCAAGGTAGAAGTACCACATCACAACTAGGTGGATATACATTTGAAGACAATGCAAGCCTCTACCATTCACTAACCATTATAAGCAAACCATGGGATCTAGGAGGGCATGGGATAAGATAAGAAAGGAGGAATGTTGGAGAAAATAAAAATGTATGTCAAAAACATCTATAATCAATATGGACAAATACAAGATTAGTTATGAAGACCTTATGAGCAGGAATTCATGAACATTTTCAAGCTTGGTAGTTTGATGCATGTGCATCAATGTATATAGCATAATTTTGATGTTGTTTGCTTTTTTAAAAGTTTTATATGACTTAGATGTCATTTTTCAACAATAAAGATCCTTAATTAGGATTTTTTAGTTATTTATATTCCATTTAGAGCCATTATCAAGTTTCCCACCTAAAATGAAGATTCAAAAATTTGAATTTGTAATGAAAAAATTCAAGAGTCCTAACAAGTTGTAGAGGTCCTGCACTTTTGGTGAGCTATCCTTAGGATAAATTGGTATTTGTACATTTTTTTCCATTTTTTCACCTTAGTGACAATGTTTCCTAATATTGTTTTGGTCAAAAAAGAAGAAATGCAACGTACAAGAGGTTAAATAAAGCATGTCTTAACTTAAGCTTAGGTGGTTGAGAAGACTTTGGAGATATGAAAAAGATATAGAACCAAGTTTGGAAAATGGATGGGATTTGAACTATATAAATAGGAGGAAAATAACTTGAGATTAGGAAATAAAAAATACGTTGTGGATGAGAGAAGAGGATTCTCCTATTGAAGGTGTGTTGGTCTATCAAGGATTGCAGGATTTTGTATCAAGTTGTAGGTTTATTTTAAATAAATAAACTTTATGTTGATTTATATATAATCTCAAGATACTATTTAATGTTTATACCATGTGATGAAGTCTATTTGATCTTGTTTTCAAGTGGAGAGGTGAATTTCTCAAGTTTATAGGGTTGTTGAGACTATTCACTTTAGGCATGTGTGTAATTGAGAATAAACAAGTTATTTATTGTGTTCTTGATAAAAATTCAGACTTATTTGAAGATTTTTTGAGTGATATTTATTTTATTTTACCTTTCTCATCGTGATCATGGTGTTTTCTTAGGTCATAAGGTCCAAAAATAGAATTTTGGCTTTTGTGTGTATGACTTTTAAGAATTACATGTTTGTATGAGTTTACAAGGTTTCTCTTGAATAAAACAATATTGAGTGAATTTCAATTCAATGCATAGATGATATTGGACATGTATAATTATGTGTTAAATTTATTATGTCCTTTTCTAAATTGAAAATACAATCTTATAATCTATTGGTTTGAAAAATAGGGGATTGTAAGTGCATAGTTAGACAAAGAAAGGAAGTCCACATGTGTTTCATGAGTGGAGGACTTTTCAAATTGTTTTAACCATTAAAAATAAATGAGAACATAATACATTTGAAATAAAATTTGAAACTTCTTAGGATTAAATTTATCCTTAATTTATAGCTCTTAGGTAGGTTGCAAACTACAAAACCTTGGAACAAGGTTTTAAGAAGAAAATGTTGTTTTTAGTTTTATCTGTTGAAACTTTTCCAAACTTTGGGATTAGTTTCCATAGGAGTTTTATAAACCATTATAAGTGGTTTTATATATTTTTTATCCTTAAAATTAATATTATAGGTGAGTTTGTTCTAGTAATCCTATAGTTACTAAGAAAATAGGGTTTACAACAATTGGAAACTCAATTTTCTCTTAACCTATTAAACTAAGTTTCCTAAAATTTTGTTCACAAGGTTTATAGAGTTAGTAAATGAGGATACAATTTGTGGTTAGTTTTTAATATCATCAAATATAGTTTTTCATGTTCAAAATCCTACTGACCATAATTAGGCCTAGAATAGGCCAAAAGGAATCATATTCAAAATTGGGTTGAATCTTTGAATATAGAGGAATTTGGGGTTTGTAGATCATTATTTGTCATTTATTTTTCATGTTAAAATTTCACTTAATAATAATAAATTCTATTTTTTATTGGTAACACACAAAACCCTAGTTGGCTAAAGAAGATTAGGCTACAAGCCTAATAAGTAAGATTATATAATTCTTAAAAGAATACTTTAAAGACTCCATTGTACCAAAAGCTTACCCTATATATGGTGGTAATATGAAAGAAGTGTATAGGTCTTTGATGAATGAATTGAATATTTTTATAAAGGAAATAACATTATAGGCTATAAAGGATTATTTCAGACTCGGTTTAAATTAGATGGTCAAAGTACATAAAGATATAATTAGATGTGTGATTAAGGGTTATATGTTAAAAAGGCATATCCATATTAGAGAGTGGAATATAGAGAAATAAAACATACTCATCACATAACCAAACAACCATTATGTGAGTAGGAGGGCCACTTCCATTTATGACTTAAGGGTCACAGTCTATTGGGTTTATAATCAACCAATCAATGTGCCATTAATTTGAATGAATGATAAATTTAGATTTTTATAAGAAATTCCAAGATCTAAGAGCAATATCCAAAGTGGGGTAGTAATTCAATTATTTATAGGCACTTGAACCAGATATGTTTTGGGGATTATGAAACCATAAGAGAGGCATGTATCACCTCCATTGACATAAGGTTCATTGTCTAAATGCTCTTAAGAGGCATATCCAACTTGGGTATATGATATATGAGGAGTTTGGTTCTAGAATAAATTCCAAGACACAAAGATTAGGTTTATTATACTTGAAGTAGTGATCCATTTTAAAATGAAAAATGTCCTAATCAAAATGATTTTTCTGAAGAATTGTTTCCTAATGTGGCTGACAATTCTTGGAATGGTTGGAATACTCTAAGAGCACAATTTTTATTTTGTTTCCAATGAAAGGTTTGGTATTAAAATAATTTAATACATGGGCATATGGGTTCACTTACAATCCTCAATCAAAAAAAAACTTTAAAACTATAAAAAAAACTAAGTTATGTTGTGCGCAAGTCTTATTGTGCACTAGTTTTTGTGGTGTTTTGCACCACTTTTGTAATGCATAAAACCTTCACATTATTTTTCACAACCTTTATATGTGTATTTTGTTCTTCCATACATCCATGTTGACATGCATAATTTTTATTCACTTTAAAAACATTTTCCAATTCCATTTTGAAGTATCTCTTGAAGTTTTATGTTTGGTTCCACACAAGTTTAAAGATCCATTCAAAAAAGGAGAATTGAAGTCTTGTGACATCAATTCTTAGTATGTATATTAGCCTTGTGAAGCTTACAAAATATTTTTTATAATTTTTGGTAAACAATCACATGATAATAAGAATCTTTCATAACCTACATGTGGATTCACCTGCACAAATATTTTGGTCCAATTTGTTGCAACCTAATACTTTCCAATTATTGTAGCATGCAATGTCTTTATGAAGCACAAGTTCTTGTAAATTAATGTGTCCCTTGCATAAAAGAACCATTGATAGTTTCTAACTATTTCACGTAATTCCTAATACTGTAGAACATTATTTTATTTTTATTTAATATTATATTGCATTATGTTATGGTGCATTGGGAATATATAGTTTATTTAATGTTTGTGGTGCTTAGTGATATTTTATAGTTATTTAATATTAGTATTGGGTTGTTGATAATATTAATGTAAGTATGTGAGTTGTGTGCCTATATAAACATAATCCTACATTTGAGTTGACTAATCAATTAGCTTGAGGATCATATATAGTATTTTGAGAGATAGTTAAACTTACACAGACCGTAAGTTAGTAAATAGAGATTTGAGGATATAATGTTGTAACACATTTCATTTGACATTGCTATGTTTTTTTCGTTGTTTGTGTAAGTTGTATTTATGTTCATTTAAAACAAATAAATAATTGATTTTGTTATTATTTTACTTGGGTGCATTATCCTAAATTTTAATTATGAAGGCTACATGGTCTAAGGCATCTCTTTACTAAAACATTTAACCATAAATGCATCAAAATGTAGTCTTTAATAGAAGAGCAATAACTAATCAAACATACAATTATGCTTCCTTGTAACTTCTACAAGGATTGGAGATGGTTAGATGATCCTTATCTTAATAAATTTTCCCTCACTAGTATTTACATATATTTTAACCAAGGCTTCCTATTGTTGATATGTTGAACAGTAAATGGAAGTGCAAACTTAAGGAATATGACTAGTATAAATTAAGCCATTCAATCTAGAAGACTAAATCAAACTCCATGTCTCAGCTTATAGCTTGGTGTGTGTTCCATCATAAGCTTCCTATAGGACAGTTTCTTACTAAGATTGTAATATCCTTAGGTTTTTTCCCCATGTGCAACAACAAGAAAACCTTAAAGTATCTCTTTTGGTATTTTAGATTGGCCAAGAGTATATGGCAACATGTTCTAACTTTTTTGCCTTTTGTGTTCCTATTCACACCCTCTTAGAGATAAGCTCCTAAAGGAAATTATCAGTTTTTAAACCCCATTCATGAAACCCTTAGGTAGATAATCATTAAACATATATGGAAAACAAGATGTAATGCATATTTACTCAAAGATAGTATTCTCATGTCTATTGTACTCCAAAAACCCTATTTTGATTTTTGCTTGTAGATGAATGTTTTAACCAACTAGATCCATCAGAATTATCAACAATATCAAAACTTATCTAATTATATTTTGGAACTTAAGAAACAACTGGCATAATTGGTTAAAGAACATCATATCTTGAAAAATCGAGTTGACAAAATTCATGTAAGCACGAGTATATTCAAGGAAAATGTTGATTCTCTAGCAAGTTAAGGTAGAAAGGGTTGGACTATTCATTGAAAAAAATGTGTTAAAAAAATATATTATGAGTTAATAGGAATTTTTTGAAGACCTTAGGAAAGGCCATAAATAAACAGTAAACATAAATTTTTAAAATGACATTATCACAATATGTATATATTTTAATTGTCTTTATCTCTCCTATTATAATTTGAAGTCAATTTATAATGAAATAATTGATAATAATGTAGAAATTAACCAAAAGTTAAAACTAATTCCTATATAGTAAAATTATAAAGGGAGGAACCAATGGTGAATGATACATAACTTTTAATAGTTTAACTAATACAATAAGGTTTAAGGTTCTAGAAAATCCACCAATGGATGAGATGAAGTTTGAGGGAATATAACAGTTGATCAATAAAGATTACAAAATAATTAAGCATGCAACCATAGAAACAGAAAGAGTGAAGGACTTTCTATAAGTAATATGGCTATTTAGATATGCATTTGTAGGGAAGCCACACAAATTTCTAAAAAACTACATGGCTAGACTCATTTGAGTATGGCCATAATTCTTTCAAGTTATATAACTTTTTATCTAGTATTAGAACCTAGAGACCAATGATCATTATGTTTGACTACCAACATAAATAGATGGTGTGGCACCAAAAGTAATTCCATAGTAAAGTTGTAACAATTGCTAAGGATGAATTCTAAATATTTTAACATTAAAAACCAAGATAAGCACATACTTCAAGATGAAATGCCAAATAGAGAGAAGAATGCTTCTAGCCATTCAATTATGATATTTATTTATTTATTTTGGATTAAAAAGTTTTTTATAATAACAATACAAATTATATATATATATATATATATATATATAGAGAGAGAGAGAGAGAGAGAGAGAGAGACTCTGGATTTAAGAGAATATTAATACAACAATATGATGTGTCTTTTATCTTCATTTTAGAATCGTGAGTATTAAATTTTGAGTGATAATAATGCTTTTTTATGGTTTGATTTTTGACATTTTGTTAAAAAAATTTAATAAGAATATTCCAAAGTCTTGTGGTTGCATTGTCTAGATGGTGGTTTTAATAATTATATCCTATAGAAAAAGAATATACAATTTTTCATCCATTTTGTTTATTAGTTACTAATTAATAGTTATTAATATGCTTATGTGAAAATTCAAATAATGGTTGGTCACTCAAAAGCATTCAAAAGTTAATAATTACAAAATTACAAGAATTCAAAATTGTAGGTTTACCCAAAAATTAAAAATTAAATTAAAACCAATTCACCAATTTCTAGTTAGAAGAGCCTCTTTGAATAGCAACTCATTCCATAAACCAATTTCCCCATGAATCTTTCATAACCAAAACCAATTCACCTATGATCCCAATTCCCTCTACAAATCATTGATATTATCCAACCCTAAAATAAACACACTTTTCATGCATTTCATTTATAGCGCAGTCAATCCTCATAGGTTTAATTGAAGATCATATTGGAATATCAACTCCATACCCAAAACCAGTTTCTATTTTTCCACTACCTTAGCAGGATCTCTTGAATATCAATACACAAATTCAAAACAATAATTAAAGATCTAAGTTCATATATAACTTTGGCATTTCAAACAAGAGTTTCAAACAACTTACCAATGACTGAACACCCAAACCCCAAGTATGTTCCAAAATCTATCAATATGTAGAAATTAGTAGAAACATAGTTAAGAATTTAAAACAGGGTTAACAATATACTTTGAACCCATATAGTTTTCATTTGAAGGGAAGGAAATAAGATCATTGTTAGTTCAAGTTGGGAAAGAAATAACAATGCAAGTGTGAGGGACAATTTTGGGCATGATGTTGGGCCAAGCACTTTTCATGTATGAAGCTTGATGTAAATTGATTTGTGAAGATGGTAATGATGTAGATTTCTTTTTGAAGATGGTCCAATATGATCATCTCAAGGTTGAATCCTAACACTAATTTTTTAATGATTTTTAGTAATTTTTTTAACTAATTCATTACCAATTCCCAAACAGCAAATCACCTAATATGTTGAACATTGATGCCCCTCATTGTTGGTGGGATTTAAACATGGGTTGTTATGATATGAATGTATCTATTTAATTGTTATAATAGTATGATACAAATGTAACTATTTAATTGTTATACTACTATTTGAGGGACATGATATTCAATAATTTTATGTAAAAAAATATAACTATATATTTAATAATTCTAATGATATATTTTAAGATTTGTTTTGATGAAATAAATCTTATAATTTTATTATAAATAAAACATGTATAAGACTATTCACCCAAAAAAAGTGGTAGAGGGCACGCCACCAAAGTCACACTAGGCCACACCTAGGATACAAAAGACCCAAGGCCACAAAAGCAATGAAAAAACTAGGCCACACCTAGAGAAAACTCTAGTACATCAAAAAATATGGCAACAACAAAAAATAAACTAGCTAGGGGTGGTTCATTTTTAGGAGGACCACCCCACCCAGAGCCTGGAAGATCTTTCCCATCATCCACTAGGTCCCATCCAACATCAGTGTCCACTCGGTCAATATTATCTTTTTCTTTAGTAACATGCAGAGAAGAAATGGTTAAATTAAGACGTGGGAAAATTTTATCAAAAGGATAAAAAGAACCATACTAAGAACTGCTAGATTATAACCTCCTCTAGGGCTAGGTCATCAGAGGCATGGAGCCCCATACCTGACTTTGCCACGATGGTAGATGTAGAGAGCCCTAGATAGCATGTCAATCAATAGGGGGAACCCTAGCCACCTTATTGTACTAGAATGAGAGAGTGATGCTATTATGAGGAATCAAAATCCTGAGAATAGTGATGAGGCCGACTTTGGCAAGATCTACCCCTAATATGAGGTAGGGTGTCCCTATGTGGGGAAGGTAGAACATGAGCAATGGTGAGAGGTGCATCACCCTAGTGATGGAGGAACTATTGAAGGTAATCAAGTTCCATATCCACTTTGTTTGTTTGCACTTATATATGCATAATCACATTAGAAATAAAGGTAGCTTTGTCATAATTAGTAGACAAAAAGTTAGTAGAATTATTAGAAAATATCATTGAATTGTATTCTTTCCATAACTAAAATAAAATTTTCATTCTGAAAGCATCCCAAACTTGGCTAAATTGAGGAGGCAAATTCGGGTTATCAAAAGATAATATGGCAGCAACTGAAGGGAATGGAGTGAAGTGGCTCAAAAAGTATCAAATCCATAACCAAGCACATTGGGCCTTCAAGCAGTGCCATAAAAGGTGCATTATAGTTTCAAGGTGGCCACAAAAGGGACACTTGTGAAGAGAAATACCCAATTGGACCATCCTTTCACCAATAGGCATGCCTTGATAAATCAAACACTAAATGAAGTGAGTAATTTTGGGCTCAGTATAAGTAGACCAGATAGTGCAAAATCATTTCTCCCATAGAGAAGTGGAGGAATGTATATTCCACTTCTAGTTGAGTTTATCCACCATAGGCAAGTGTGGAGAGAGCATTCATATCCTTTTCTGGTAATGTAAATTTGGAAAGGAATCTCTCTGTACTGTTTCCAATCCTTCCACCAAGGGTGGGCAGAGTTGACAAATATCTTATGAAGGAACTCCATTGGCACTATAGCCATAATATCATCATAAGACTCTTTACTAGCCGAAGAAAGTTTTTATTTGGCTTGAAAGGCATTCCATGGGATCTAAAATTGAGTTTCTTTATAAAAAAAGGTCTTGCACAGTGCAGATACCTATGTGATAAAATCTAAGTGCATGAATCTAAAGCACTTCTACCAGAGTCACTGTGTGTATGTTTATAATCGACAGCCACTAAAGTGAATGTTGGTTGATGGATAAACCATCCCTAAATCCTAAACCATTTTATAATAGCCAAGGTTTGATTTTTTTCCCAGGATTATTAGATACTCTTAATAACAAATTTTCCCACCACTTTGATAGGGGGGACTAGAGTAAGGAGATTGGGAAAGCCAAGCCCTTTGCATAGCCATAGGGGGACCCTTAACCAATATAATTCATGATAAGAGTATTCTAATCTTATTTACCCTCCACTATGCAAATAATCCACTTAGTGCACAGAGCAGAGGCTTTTCAAGATATATCAATGAGGCCCACACCACCAATCTCTTATGGGAGACAACAATAATCCTAGTGTGGAAAGTCTTATCAAAGGAGGGACTGGCCACATGAAATCCCTTGGTAACTTTTTGAGTTTGCTGGCAGCCTGTTTGGTGGGCACCTAACATGAAGAGTAATACACATTGGTGGTAGTAAGCACTTTAAATCAGATTTGGAATTTTCTAGCTAAGGAGAGCGACTTGGTAATCTAATACAAGAGTTTTTTCTCAACATGGTCGACCATGTATTTCCAAAGATGAGAGGGGAAGGCTTGAAATGCAAAGAGGGTCCCTAGAAATTTAAATATCTCATTGTGTTGAAGCCAATTCCAATTATAATGTGCCATCCAAGTAGGTTTTGGAAGATAAGATTGCCTATAACACTACATTTTACACCATTAAATGGCAGAGATGGAGGTGAGACAAAAGACCTCAAGGTAGTGCATTGCATTAGCAATAACATCCTCTTCCTCAATGATCATAAGAAAAGAGTCATCAGTGAAGTGTCCATTGAAAATTTAATAGGGTTCTTCCAAAGGAATGTTTATACCATGCACTGGGCCTTGTGATTGAGAATTAGCCAAGAGATACCTAAAGCCTTCTACTATGAGAACATACTATGTTGGGGCCAAGGGGAAACCTTGTCTGATGGATCTAAATAGGTCAAAAGGTTCATAATTGACCCCATTAATAGAGATATATGTCGAAGCATGAGAAAAAATCATGCACATAGACTAAATTAGAGTGGGACCAAAACCCAAAACTTGTAGCATATCAAGGATAAATGGACACTCAATGTGGTCAGGCTTTCTCGAAGTCTATTTTGATAAACAAGGACTTTTGGTACAACCAGCGAACCCATTCCATGCCCCTCCCACACTAATATGACTATCTAGAATATACCAGTCATGAATGAAGATTGTCTGTTCAGGTTGGATAATCAAAGGTGACATATGGATGAGGCAAAAATCCAAAGCCTTGGCGATGATTTTGTAAGAGACATTAATCAAATTGATAGGATGCCAATTAAAAATGAGCTCAAGGTCACTGACTTTTAGGATGAATTTGATATTCCCTTTGTTGATGGTTGAACCCAAAGTTTGTGAGTGGAAGGATTAAAGGTAGTCTTGGTAAAGGTTAGCCCCTACTATATCCCACATTTTCTTGTAAAATTCATAGGGGAAGCCATCATAGTTTGAGGCTTTATCGTTGGCCATTTGTATCATAGCTTTGAATAGATCCTCTAGGGAGAGGAACTTGTCATAGGTGACCCTTTAGGTCAAGGTAACTTTAGTGGAAACCACTAAGAGGCATTGGTTTAGGGCCTATTAGCTTTCTATAGATAATAGTTAGGTAGAAAACACTTACTGATAATGTTTGGCAAAATTCGTGACCATCTCAAGCATACTCGTCAATCACTAACCATTATCATGAATAGCTAGCATTTGTTGGGTGGTGGATTTGGCATTGAACATGTGGAAGAATTCTTTGAAGACCCAATCACCCACTTTGATCCAATGCATATGAGCTTAAATTTGAGCACCATAGGCATTGTACTGATCAACAATTTAGATTTTATGGTGTAATTTGGCCACTCATAGCTAAAGGGCTTCATTGAATGGGTGTTGCACTAGTGAGGCCACCACCTAGCTTAGCTCGAAAGAGGTGGTAGAGTAGGATTACCATTGAATATTGGATAATTGGTACTCATAGATGTACATAAATCTAACTGTCTGATTGAGAGAGTCCACCCACCACTGGGTCCACCGTGGTTGTTGAGTAGACCTAGGAAAAAGATTTCAAACTTGTTTGATGTGTGCCACAGTGGACCACGATCTAGGAGGGTTATATTAAGAAATAATTGTGTCTTATTAAATTTAGGATTTTTGAAGAGCCAAGTAATACAAAATTTGATCAAAAAGTGGTTAGATAAATTAAAATCCACCAGGGCTTCCACTGGCAGCAAGAACGTGCTATCAAAGGAGAAGTACAACTGAGAATAAATCATGGCACAATTAAGTCATGTAAGGACCCTATCGGACCCACCTCAAATATTGTTCTAAGTGTACCAAGCATTTTGAGTGGGGTGCCACCCTAATTAAGGTCATGAAGGCCAAATTTGTTTTGCATGTATAACCATGCCTCCTTTTCACCAGTAGCCCATCTCATAGGTTGATTACCAATCTTGTCGGTTGATTTTTTAACCATATTAAAATCCCACAGATAACCTAGTGGGCATCGGAAAGAGAATCAACAATCTATCACCATAAAGTTGTATGCTCATGATTATCATTTAAGGCATAAACATTAATAATGCCAAACAAACTATTCTCAATATTTAAGAGGTCCCATATGACATGGTGGGAGGGGTCCTTTCCAGATGTCAGAAAATGAGGCTACCATTTGGGTACAGTAAATGTCATAACTCCACCATGACCTACCTCATGTTTACTAGAAAGCACTAAATTTTCAAGCTAGATAAATCTGGAAGCAACCATGAAAAGGAAACCCATCACCTTCACTTCTTGAAGGCAGAGAATGTCCAAATTTACAAACTTACTAATGAAATATCAAACAACATACTTGTGAAATAAGTCTTTTAGACCCCAAACATTCCATGAGAAACAATTCATAGATTATGAGTGTCAAGAGACATATCCTATATATCTAGCCCATCAATTGCTTCATATCTTTTATTCAATAAATGCTCTAAGTTGGCCAGGAGAAATTTTGGTTGCTGGGCAAATTATATCACATACTTTGAATCCTCAAATACACCCTGATGAAAGGGGATTTGAGAGAAATTAGGAGAGTTTTGGGATGGGCTACATGAGTGCTTGCCAGTGCTGGTTTGAGTAAAGTGTGACAGAAAATCCAAACCATCTATAGAGACATCTGATGAGACTTGAAAACTGGAAAACACATTCACTACCATGGTTGTGCTTTGAAAATTAGGTTGAGATGGCATTACTTATGTAATAGTTAGTTCTTTTATGGGGAGTGTGCTACGAGGCACTTCCTTATTTGGTAGTGTTATGAGTTTAAGCATCTGAGGCATGAAACTAGAGGAAGGCTTGTCAATATTCCCATTACCAATCTAAGCAAGTCCCTTATTGTAATTATTTTTATTCCCCCTAATATTTTACCATCTGTCTTCCTGGGTATTCTTAGGAGACACAAATGTCATCTTGGTAGGGGTCCTATTGTATGGGAGGTATAATGGGCATCCCTTAATCTTATGGTTTATGGTTTGGTAGCGAAAGCATGTGAAAGTATTGGGAATCACTGACTTATATTTTGATAAATTCCTTGAGGTCCTTAGAAAGATAAAATTCCACATAAACCTCCCTTTGAGACTGGGCCAAGTAGAATCTCTAGGATTCGTGAGTGATAAACCTCCCTTTGAGACTTTTAGAGCATCTTGCTCTAAGACTACAAAGTCTTTGTTCTAAGGGGATAACATGAGGAAGGATTTTTGGACATACCAGGTATTCAAATTATTTAATATGACACCTCCATGGGTGGGGTTCACAAATTTTAATAGAAAAAATCCTTTGGTCATGTTTTGGATGCTTTCAAGCTTAATGCCATGGGTCACCTAGGCATATTGAACCGAGGACTTGAGCATGCTTTCAAAAGGAATGCAACCAACAAAGTCACCTATTATGTAGAACTATTTTAGCCATTGATAGTAGAATCAAAAGTAGACTGAGAAATAAAAACATCAAAAGGAAAATCCTTACCTCATGATAAACTTTTAGGACTAATTTCTTCGGTCGTTTGTTCAGTGGGGTCATTGTTGAGCACTCTTCCTTTGATAGTCATGACTTCAATAATTGGATGGGAAGGTGGGGAGGCCATTAAATATCTTTCCTAGAGGTAAAAGCTATTAAATCTCAATAAATGTTAATATCCCACTGGGATGTGGTATGTCAGAGAGGTCTAGCAAAGGTCCAGTGATTAAAATACTAGCTCTCGATGTAAGGCATAAGCAAACCCTAGTAGAGAAAAAAAACCCTAATCCTCCTAAATCATTTTTCCAAAATTTATGCAAAATTTTAAATTTTGATATTTTAATAATAGATATATTTAAAAAATTATAATAATATTTGATAGTATTTTATTTCCATATAATTATATATCATAAATTAATAAGTATTATTGCACCTGAGATCCTTTATGTCTCTGAATGCACTCATGGGATTGAGTGTTCTAAAGAAGAAAATGGGAGACAATGCATGGGATAAAATATCCCCTCATTAATTTTAGTATTGATGTTAGTTCAATCCAAATATTGAGTAGGTTAACCTTTGTTACTCAAAGAGCCATGACTGTTACTACCAAGGGTTCAAGAATTGTGTAATTGCACCTTGGGCGAGTTGCTAGCTAAGGGAGATTCTACTTGTTGCTTGTTGTTTTGGCCACCCTTCATAGATTTATAAATTAGGGAAGAGTGTTTGGGTTTTGAAATAAACACAAAAAAGAGGGTAGAGTGGGGCATGAAAGAGTTTTTCCATGCCTGAAAGGTGTTAATGCTTCAAGAACCAAACTAGATGCCCCACCATAATTGTAACACTATGTGTCGAGCTTCACTGAAGGTTATAACTGAGTATTACACAATGGGAAAGGTCTAAGGAAATAAGAAAGAATGTTGGATTTATAAACCCCTTACTAAACATCAATATTCAAAAGGCCACAGTAAATAAACATAAACTCTTCAAAGATAACCTATAGATTAACACATAGATTACAAATATTGTAAATGAAATGAAAGAGTTAATAAATGGGTTAGAACAACAAAGCACATTATAACCATTGTAGTCATTAAGTAACAAATCATTAGTTCAATTTTATTAGCATTAACATTCATTTGAGAATCATAAATGATTGACAACTTTTGATAAATAAACCATCAATTTTGCAGAAAGTGAAAGATTTCATTTATTAAAATGAGTTTGTTTACAAAAATATTGATCAAGGTAGACATTCAAAATCAAAAGGGTGAAGGGAGAAGAAGATGAAATCCTGACTTAATTCAAATAGCATTTTAGGATTAATAATTGTTGACCTTCAAAATAGAATATAGTTATAAATTTATAGATGAGGATGGGACTTGCCTCCTAGTATCACAAGATTCACATCCTGGGCCATGATGGCCACTCCAAGTTGTTACAATCATATCAATTTTCAAAAAAAATAATAAAATCCCCTTGACTCCCTTCAAAATATCCCAAGGGCCCACCTAACTAATGTGCACAGAAGTGACGAACAAGTCAAGTCCTAATTGCTTGGACTATGCTTCCCTGTATGTCAACACTACTATCACTAAGTCAAATTCTTGGTCCAGCTTGGCTAGATTCATGGGCGAATCTCGAGAGATCACTTTTGACTAGCCCACCAATCTCTAATAAACTTGGATTGGGGCCTCTATATCCACTTTAACTTTTGACACTTAGTTAATGCTCATGGTGGATTGGGTCGAGAGTTTGAGCATAGCTTGGGCTCTGACCTTGTTTGCCTTAACCACCTTCTTCCATATAACCTAGTTGAAGTGACCCATGTGGACTCTGAATTCACCCTTGTCTATAAAAGTGCCATCCAAGTGGAATAACACTAAGATATTGACTCCTTGAAGTAAGCAAATATCCTCTTATTATTTTCTTCCAGGGGACTCACCATAATTTTTTCCAAGCACATCCATTCTTCAATTATATCCTTCATGCTCTTGATATATATTTGGTACACGCTTAAGTTTGAAGTGGGCATAAGCTTCAACTCTGGGAACATGCCCTTGTTCACTATAACCACCAGTTTTTTTAATTTCTTCTATACTAAATCAATACTTTCTAAATAAGTTTGGGTCCTCTAAATATGTTAGGAAATAAACATCCTACATGTGCAAGTTAATAAATTTGTAAATTAAATCAAGCTATCGTAAAACACATTATGCAATATATACATAGAAACCTTGCTAAACTAGCAAGGGAAAAACCATGGGGAAATGGCAACATCCATAACTTATATTCATCAATAAAATTCTCTCTACAACATCAACTCCTCTCAACAACTCTTTTATAGTGCTTATAAGCACTCAAGTGAACCAATATTGCAACCAAACCTTACATGTTCCAACCTCTAAGCTACTACATTCAACTCCATCATGATGCTAACACCATAGCATCCAAGGTGAACTCCAAAGCATCAACCTCCATCTCCATGAACTGAGCTAACAAGCCTCAAAGCTCAAACCAGGTGAGCCAAGCTAACATAGACTTTTAGGTTCTAACCTCTAACCTCAAGGATCTCCATGCTTCTAACAATCTATGTGAGCCATGATCTCATCTAAGCCTTATAAGGTCTAACCACCTAAGCATGAATGATGCTTACAACCCAAGCATCTAGGTGAGATAAGCTTCCATGAATTACAAGATTAAACCTCCAATAATGATCCAAGAGTGGATAGCCCCCAATGGGATTCTCACCAATACAAAGGATAATGCAATGCTTTATAGCATTTTACATGAGAGAGAGAGGGAGGGAGAAATGCATAGTGGCCCCTTAGAAATTTGACCCACACATGAATGTGGTGTTGTGATCTCCATAATGTTTTTCACCATGTGCGAAATTCTTCAAAGCATTTTCACTTTAGACAAGAATATGTGCCACCTCCATGCGGCTCCAAAACCTAATCCCCACTTCCATAAGTGAATCCAGACACTCAATAGTGTTCTTGTCTTCATCTCTTAAGGGTCAACAAAGTGGATGTTCCACTTTATATAAGATCTAAACCACCCCATGTGACTCCAAGAATTGCACCCCACTCACACATGTGAGGTCAATCTACAGTAATGCATTCTTGTCTTCATCTTCAAATGTGAACACAAGAGTCTTATAGGTGTTGCAATCACCTTTTGACCTTTTCTAGACATGTGAATCATTAATCCTCTTAAAGTTGACCCCACACCATGACCCTTGTCTTTTGCACAATGTGAAAACTCACAAATGACAACTAAGGACAAAACATATACATAGTGGAGTGCTACTCCCCACACCATGTCACCTCAACTTAATCGCATCTTAGAACCCTTTATGGGCCCTCTTGTTACATTACCTTCCTACCACATCACCTGCATGTGATTTCACCTGGATTCCAACTCATATACACACCTACATGCCACATCACCAAGATGCCATCTCAGCATGCCACATCACCATGAATGGTAATTATGAATAGTGACATGTGAATAGTGGTTTCACACCCAACAATCTCCCACTTGAAGTCATATACATAGGAATTTACCACAATTGTGTATTCAACCAATTAGTTACCATTCAAATGACATTAATTCCCATTATTGCTCACACATAAGCCTATTAGAAATTTTATGCACTTCTAAAACTTCTCTATCCTGACTGGCTTTATCAACATCTATTTTTCCATAACATATTTATATCAACCGAAGTGACTCCCACTTCACCACAAACCCATCCTTATTCAAGATTCTATCATGAACCACTCACAACTCCCACTACTTGGAAGTGTTCATTTTAGTGCACACCATGGCATACATGAGTATTTCTTACTTTTGATGAATACAATACATAGGACAACCATGTCTTCTCCTCCTTTGATCTAGGACACTCAAAAAGATAACTTACAACTATAAGAAGTGAAATACTTGACTTCCTTTCTTTCAAGTCCACTGTGTATCTCCATCCTTGGTTCACTCCATCTCATCCTAATCACCTAATCCATCTCACCAATGATCATGTTGGGGCCTAGAACCACCATGCCATCTACATATAGCAGCAACCTTTACTAAACCTTGGCTCTCCATAAAGGTATTCCTATACCACATCAACATGTTTGTTGGAACCTGTATAGTCTTCAATTCTGCAAACCAACAACTCTTTTCCTCATCCTCATATCCTCCTAGCTACTCCATCTCATCATGAGATCACCATGTAGGAATTATGATTTTGCATCTAGCTACTCCAATAACAATAAATGCACACCGCACTCTTGATAGTAGTTATAAATAGGAGAGAAAGACCCATATAATTCAATCACATGAATCCTCCATATGATTATTAGAGGTACAATACACTGAGAGGGGGGGTGAATCAGTGGTGGAAAACAATCCAATTCAATTTCCAAAACCTTAAAAAAACTTAAGCATTCAATACAATCATTCATGAAGCATACAGATCATTCATAGAAATGAACAATGAAAATAATGCAAGATCACATAAACAACACAAGATCTACATGGGAAACCCTCTTGGGGAATAAAACCCACTCTCAAGACTACAAACACATGGACTACTATCCTATAAGATGATCACAAACAAGAGACTTATCAAGTCCTTCTGATCGGGAACCTTTGGTCAAGTCCTTCTAACCTACAACCTTGATCAATTCCTTCTAATCAAAGGTCTTTAGTGAAACCTTATTGCATAAAGATTAACTACCCCTAAGGAATATCAAGTCTTTTAGACCCTATTTGAGAAGAACACTTCCACTTTAGAACTGATGTCTTCAAAACTTGATGATGCATCTCTGATTTATCACTCTTCACCTTAGCTCATACTCAATATGCAAGAGCACTATTCTGCCAACAGAATTAAGACCTATAGGTCATACAAATTGTCTTCAATCTATTCTACCCTTCAAATCATCCTCATCCTCAGGGAACTCTTTCACTCCATAAATCACACACATAAGCTTCTCTTTAATCTTTCATCTAAGGTCTCTCACTTACAAGTCTAGAAACCAACACATTTGGTTTCACTATAAATAGATCAATCATGAATTAATAAGATCACAATATTTATTTATCAGCCAAAAAACATGCCTTCTCCCTTAAGGTATCTCATATGGGTCACACTTAAGCACAATTCTCTTTCAAAATAGACCTAAGTCACTTTTAGGTCCTATGGAGACCCATTCACCTTTTTGATACATCTCTGAGCAAATTAAGAACACAAGACCATTTAAAAATACATAATCCCACTCCCTATGTCCCCTAGGACATCCTCAAATAATGATAGACACATTTACTCACATCTGTGTATGCTCAAAACAACTCAAATAGAGACCTTATACACAAGAACACCATTCCCGAACATTCAATCAGCTTCCTAAACATTGTTCATACTCAAGATAGATAGAACACACCTCCAAAATATTTATAGAGCATCCTCATGGAGTATACAACACTATCAAATATCAAATTCATCATGAGACATTGAAACAACACCAAAATGAGCTCAAATATCCTTCTCAAATCATTTGTAGAATAAGCATGAACACACAACCAACTTTGAACATTAATATCTTTGACTATACACACATCTAGATCTTCAAATTAGGTTCATTATATGTGTCATGGAGTCCTCTTCATCTTTGATTTTTACAACACCAACAAATTTGACTTCTATCGAAAGATATGGACAAAATACAGAGATCTAGTTTTCCCTGTAGCAAATTTAAATATTCAAATGGCAACGATCACAGTTAAACCTCAAACACAACGCTTGCATCTTGTGTCATCTCAAATTTGGGTCAATCTTTCACCATCGATCTTGTCCAAACTTTAATGCATACCCTGTCAAAGCTAAATGTTAAATAATAGTCACTTTGACTTCATCTTGTGTAATCTTGAAATGTTGACTCAACACGCTCCATCGATCTATGTAGATCAACTAGGTCTTTAACAATCAATGCTCACCATTCAATCAATATGTATAAATACCCACTTGTCATTGAATCCTTATCTTGTACCTTAGCTCATTCATTAAACATCATGCGCATGTCTTCATCTCACTACTTCTTGAATTCTTAGAGTAATGTGCACCATTAATCTTTCTTGAGCTACAAATTTTTCAAAATTCACTAAGTATGAGGACCCTTTCAATATGCTTGAGTAGCCATTTTTGAACCTTAATAACTTATTATGCGCTTACTCACATGATCTAAAATTTGGACCAGATGGTCTCCTCACATAGGAGAATCCAACCATATAATAAACAACTCCTAGAACCCTTGCATATGCAAGATATAACACCATTAAAATGACTTCTCAAAAACTTCTATCATAGAGCCATCTATGTCAAAATTACTCTGAGAGACCAAATTTACTCTTGCATAACTTTTTTCATGCTTCAACATATGATCAATAGTTTAGCATAAATCAACTATGCTTAAAACTGAACAAACGTATATGATCAAATTCTTTTGGCACCTTCACATGTGCAAGATATAACACCATCAAAATTTTCACTCAGATCTTCTTTCCGCATTGCAAAATTGGATATGGAAAAACATAATCAAACTACCTAGGAGCCCAACTTGGCATAAGCATATCTTTTGACGTGATTCATTGCATGATCTAAAAATTAGCACAAATAAACTAGGTCCAAAACTGAATAGACCCATATGATCATTTTGCCTTGACACCTCTATGTGTGTGAATGTTGACCTCATCAACAAGCTTACTTAGCTCTGCTTAAACCCTTTTTAAAATTTGGCTAAGTATAGAAACACAGTGAATTATATCTGAGTAGCCAAATTTTCACCCTCATATCTTTGATTGTGCTTCGATGCATGACTTGATATTCGGTGCATAAAAACTAAAAACTAAGGTGATCATAACCATATCACCAACTCCTCTTGACTCATTCTCACGTGGTAATGGTGATGTCATCAAATTGCCTACTGAGATTTTCTGCCACTAGACCCAAAGTGTCTAGATGAAAACTATAATAAGTACTCAAATCATTATTTATTTTTTATAAGGCCCCTTGCACATGCTCAAATCACCATACTCATTCCTTATCCTCTATAACCATGTGAAAATAAAATATAAACCAATCATAATTCAAGCATACAAGAACAAGCACATTTCACACTTTGTCATTGTAACATAGACTATCGAGGAACTTCATCCACTCATCAGAACACCTCCATGACATCGTCATGAAAACTCTCCAACATCCTCCATATGTAGCATACCACTACTCACTATGATCAACATGGTACCCATCCATAGTTCCTGAGAAGTCATCGTGCTACTCAGTAAATCACTGCACCCACCAAATTTTTGATCCTTAAAGATACAGTCAAGATGTATCATGTTCTACCGTATGTCACACACACAGTCTTATCCTTCCACATAACCTCAAGTCTCTTGTTTTTATTCATCCATCCTAAAATACTTCAAACAATAAGAGAAAATAACCCATAGAATTCACACCTAAATTCTACATGTAGCAAACCACTACCCAACAGGCTCAATATGGTACCCATCCACAGCTCTTAGGATGTCATCACACTACTTAATGTATCACTACACCTACCAAGTTTTTTGGCCCCAAAGATACATTCAAGTTGCATCTTACTCTGTCATGTGTCACACACATGGCCTTCTCCTTCTACAAAACCTCAGGGCTCTTGTTCTTCTGCATCCACTAGGTATAATATTAGGTTTCTTGCACCTCCTCCTCTATATGGAATTTTAGCATCATCTCGACTCACACATTGTGGTAGTAGGATCCCACAACTTATATCCCTTATCCATCCAAGAAACTTCATCTCACAAATAGAGTCCAGCTTTTTCTTCAAGTTATACAGTTGCTTTTTTATCAAGAACACTGTGTTGGTGTTGATCCATCTGGTAAATATTTTTCAACTTCTCCATTCTCAATCTTCCACCAAGAGAGAAATACTTGCCATGAAAAAAAAAATCATATCTTGGTCTCTCCACATGTAGCTCCCACTTGCACAAACTAGCCAACAATCATGGCTCTAATACCACTTGTTAGGATCTATGGGTCATGGCTCCTAATACCAACATGTTAGCTTCTAAACCAAAGATATGATACCACTTGTTAGGCTTAAAAAACTTAATCTTAAAACATGTGAAATAATTAAATGTGGAAACAAAACAAGCTACAATAAAACACAAAATAGGAGAGAACACACATTACACAAGATATACATGGAAACCCTACTAAACCAGCAAGGGAAAAACCATGGGGCAAAGGTAGCATCCAACTTCATATTCATCAATAAAAGTCTCTCTAAAACATCAAATCCTCTCAGAAAATCCTTTCTAGTGCTTACAAGCACTCAGGTGAACCAATCTTGAAACCAAGCCTTATAGGTTCCAACCTCTAAGCTACTATATGCAATTCCATTATGATGCTAATGCCATAGCATCCAAAGTGAGCTCCAAAACATCAACCTCCATCTTCATGATATAAGATAACAAACCTCCAAGGTTCAACCAAGTGAGCCAAGCTAACATAGCCTTTCAGGATCTAACCTCTAACCTCAAGAATCTCCATGCTTCTAACAATCTAGGTAATCCATGCTCTCATATAAACCTTACAAGCTCTAACCACATAAGAATGAATGATGCTTACAACCCAATCATCTAGGTGAGCTAAGATTCCATGCCTTATAAGCTCCAACCTCCAACAATGATCCAAGAGTGGATAGCCCTTAATGGGCTTCTCACCAATACAAAGGAGAATGCAATTCTTTATAACATTTTACAAGAATATGTGCCACCTCCATGTGGCTTCAAAACCTACTCCCCACTTCCACAAGTGAGTCTAAACACTTAATAGTGTTTTTTTTATTTTCATCTCTCAAGGATTAACAAAGTGGATGCTCTACTTTAGACAAGATCCAATCCACCCTATGTGACTCCAAGAATTGCACCCCACTCACATATGAGATCATCTAGAATAGTGCATTCTTGTCTTCATCTTCACATGTGAACACAAGAGTCCAAAATGTGTTGCAATCACATTTTGACCTTTCTTATACATGTGAATCATAAATCCTCTTAAACTTGACCCCATACCATTACCCTTGTCTTTTTCACCATGTTACAACCCACATGTAACAACTATGGACAAAACATGCCCATAGTGGAGTGTTATGCCCCACACCATGTCACCTCAACTTGATCGCATCTTAAGACCCTTCATGGGCCCTCCTACCACATCACATGTATTCCATGTCACCTACATGCCAACTCATTTTCACTCTTTCATGCCACATCACCAAGATGCCATCTTAGCATGCCACATCACCATGAATAATGACCTATGAATAGTGGCTTCACATCTAATACAATATGCACATTGATGCCTGTTAGAGTCTCTACCATTCTTCTCAGTATTGAGAAAATTCGCAAGATGGCATCCATGACTTATCCAATTAGGCCCACAGGTGAGTAACTTTTCACTTGCACTTCAAGTGCTCAAACCTACTCCCACATATCCTCCATTAGTTTCTCTGACATGTCATGGGTGGCTTGGAAGACTGAGATTGGGTCTTGAGCCACCTTTTCCTCTCCTGTGGAAGTCCTTGCCTTGGTGAAGGAAAAAATATCATATTGATCCTATCAGACCATAGGGTTCCCCTCTTGCATGAATTTTTGAGTGAGGATCCTCTACATATTTTCCATGGTGCGCTCAAAATCCCACTGCACATTAAGGTCACCCTACATTATCATCTCAAGTGTTTGTGACACCGTATTCATTCCTAGAGTGGAAGGAGTGTTGGTAGGGTGATAGAGATGGTGGAAATAGGTTGAGGATAAGGTAGAGGGGGCATGGAGTAAGTGGAAGGGATGAATGAATAAAGCATGGGAGGAGAAGGAGGCATGGGGGCATAAGGAGGTAAGATGAACGAGAAGGCCTAAGGAAACATTTGTGCATGTCAATGACTCTAAGTGAGGTTCCCCTATGGGGTTATGATGATAGGGAGGGGCATTCAATAGAAAGGAGGAGATTGGTTGGTTAAATTTAAATCCATGGGTACCTATGATTAGGGAGAAAGAGGCTAGGAAATGACACAGGGAGCCACCAAGGGTGGTGTAGGAGGAGTAGTGGGAACCTATGGATGAGGCCAAGTGGGAGAAATTGGTACTTGAATGGAAGGTTTAGGATGCACTACCTTGTAATTATTTCTTGACCTCTTGTTCGGGTTAGCTTCAATTATTATGGTTGAGAGAGTAGAGTTGGTAGAAGCTATGGGGGTTGATTAAGTTGTTGGACCATAGAGGGTGTCACTAGAATGACCTGGGTGGTTTGATTTGTACACATGGGTGAACTTATTGTTATGAATATATAACACAAATTAATATTAATAAAATAAATATAGAATTAAGATGTATAAAACACAATTCAAGATAGACAAAGTTAATGTGGTTCACCCAATATGGGCTACATTCACACAAAAATAGCTAGTTCTTCTCTTTATTGAGTCTAACAAAATGAAGGGATAAAACATGTAATACAACCACTAGAATATCCTCTTCACTCATATACAACATGCTGTCATAATTACAATACCCTCATATCAAAAGTAAGGTTACATGTAGGTAAAAAATATACAAACATAATTTCTACCATTAGATCTGTAACTTAATAGTGAATGGCCCAGATTTACTACAAAATTACAATATTTTACAATGCATTTTAAACTAAATTTTACTTTGGGGGTGTTTCCCCCAAACCCCCATGGTGATCATAGTGGGGGGTCATTTCCCCTCCCCCCGCCTCACCCACATCACCCCTATCAGGAACTAAGCATTATAATAAGATCAGGCTCCACCATCCAACAATCTCCCACTTGGAGACTAATTATTGCAACTCCACCGCTACAACTCTTCTTTAGACTTTTTTTTGAACTTTGACCCTAGCATGTTTCTTATCTTCCTTGTTATCCCTAAAGGCTTACTGAATCTGAACAACTTTTCATATTTTCTTTTGTGACTACTTTTGTTAGCATATCTACAGGATTCTATTTTATATGGATCTTTTCCAACTTTAGTTAACCATCCTCCAAAATTGAACAAATGAAGTGATACTTGAGTTTTATATGTTTGGTTCTTGAGTAGAATGTTGAGTTCTTTGCTAAATAAATCACACTATGTCTACCATTGTATAACCTAAAATATTTTTTCTTATGCCTCAACTCTTCCATGAACCATTACATCCATATCATCTCCTTGCTAGCTTATGTAGCTACAACATACTCTACCTCTATAGTTGACAAAGCAACTATATTTTAAAATTTTAAAATCCAACTAACTATTGTATCACCAATAGTGAAAACGTAACTTGTGGTGCTCTTCCTACCATCTAAATATACAACCTTGTATGCATCAACATGTCTTTATAAGGTAGCATCTGAACCTTCATATCAAAATCATCTATTAATGGTCCCTCTCAATTACCTGAGAAACCACTTGATTGTATCCTAGTGCTCTTTTCCTAGATTATTCATAAAATTGTTGACAACTCTCACTTCATAAGCAATATATGGTCTTGTGCACAACATAACATACATTAAACTTACAACTATTGAATCATATGGAACTTTAGACATGTTATTGATTTCTTCTTGTGTTTTAGGACACTTTTCCTTGCTTAATTTGAAGTGACCTCTTAAAGGTGTACTTATAGATCTTGCATCTTGCATATTGAACCTGACTAACACCTTCCTGATGTACTCTTCTTGAGACAATGTCAATTTTTCATTTTTCCTATCTCTTATTATTCTCATATCAAGGATTTGATTTTCAGCACCCAAATCCTTCATTACAAATAAATTTGCTAATTTTTTTGGGATCATTTATATCCTGCATGTTAGACCCTACAACAAGCATGTCATCTACATATAATAACAACATAATATAGATGTCATTATCTAATATCTTAAAATAGACACAGTGGTCAGAATGATATCTAATATGGCCTTGTTATCTCATAAACATGTCTAATTTCAAATATCACTTCCTTGGAGCTTGATTTAGATCATATAAACTCTTCTTCAACTTGCACACCATTTTCTCCTTACCTTTTACTTCGTATCCTTGTGGCTACTCCATATATATTTTCTTCTCCAAATCACCATGAAGGAAATCAGTCTTCACATCTAACTATTTAAAGTGCAAATCTTCTACTACTACCAAACTTAAAATAGATCTTATAGAAGTCATTTTTACAACTGGAGATAATATTTTGTCAAAATCAATACCTTTATTTTGTGCAAACCCCTTTATAACAAGTCTAGAATTGTACCTCTTTTTGCCTCCATCTTCTTCCTGTAACCTATAAAACTATTTATTTTGCAATGCCCTTTTACCTGTAGGCAACTGAACTGAACCCCATGTTTGGTTATGTACTAATAAGTCCATCTCCTCTTTCATGCCTTGCTCCCACTTATTTTTTGTTTCTACCTGCATTACTTCTTCATAGCTTTTTGACTCACCACCATCAGACAATAATAAATAATAAACTGAAGAAGAATGACATTCAAGGAGTCTACTTAATCTAGTGGATCTTCTAACTACACTTTCAAGAGTTTGAGGTACTTGCTATTTTTTGTTGTAGTTGTTGCACATTTTGATTTTCTTGCACTTTTAGAATTTTATTTCTCATGATTTCATCAAGTATTGTATATTATATATTTGGCTTTTCTTGTTTCTTTCCTTGAAATTGATATCTGTACATGACCTTCTCATTTTAGATCACATCTCTACTCCTAATGATTTTACGATTTTCAAAATATCATGAATGATAACCAAAATCGTTAACTCCATATCCAATAAAAGTAAATTTTTTGGATTTTGCTTCAAGCTTGGTTCTATTTTCTTTATCAATATGGATAAATGCTTCACAATTGGAAGTCTTTAAAAAGAAATAATCTACCTTTTTACATGTCCATGCTTCCTCTAGAATGCCACCATCCAAAGAACTTAAAATTCCTCTATTTATTAAGTAAACAATAGTATCCATAGCATCTACCTAAAATTGTAAGGGTAACCTTGCATGTAATCTCATGTTCCTTACATGTTCCATGATTGTCATGTCATCCTTTTTGACACACCATTTTGTTATGGTGTTCTTGGAGCCATCTTCTCTTTATGAATCCCATGGGATGAACAATAATTATCAAATTCTTTGTTACAATATTCACCTCCATTTTTTGATTTGACACACTCCAATTTATTTCCCATCTCATTCTCAACCAAAGCTTTCCATTTTTTAAAAATATCAAAAAGTTTATATTTTCTCATATGCAATAAACCCAATTTTTCTAGTTACATCATTAATAAAAGTAACATAATAAGAAGAGCCACCTGTATGCAATCAAAAATGCATCATGTCTATAAATCAATTCTAGCTTAGATAAGATAGAGCATACCTACACTTTTGATTGAGAATATATTTGTTAAGTGGGGGTATGACCAATATGGAGATCTGCTAGACCTAATTAGGGGATCACTTGTCACAATACACCATGCTAGGAAGTGTTCCAAATCCTATAGTCTAATGCAATCATGTAACAACCTTAAAAGAGTCCTAGGTTTAATGTTCACTCTATTATAATAAACAATAAAGTAAATCTAATCTAATGTACACCAAAGCTTGTGGCACAATAAATGGGTTAGTAAAGTAATCAAAATATGTATAAAAAAATCTCAATTAAGCTAAGTATGAGTAAGACCCTCATACATGGAATATGAAGAGTAATATTATTCAAGCCAATACTTATGCTACTTCTATCTACTAAAGAAATGAGAATAAAATTAAAATATACTTACCTGAATATGAACCTGTCAAGACTCAATCTCTCCCTTGGTTAACGGGGATTCACAAAAGGTTATTATGGTTTGTAAGGATAACTAAGAGAGACCAAATCATCCAAGACTTATACATAAAAATAGATTCTCCAAGTATAAATCATAAGCTAAGACACCTCAAGTAGAATGGTGGAAGAGAAAATTGTAAATAAGTGTGAGAGAATAATAAATCTTGATTGCATATTGAAATAATGATAAAATGATATTGTATTTATAGGTGGATCTCACCCTAAATCCTTTCAAATATGTCAGTTGTATGAGGTCGACCCTATATGTTTTCAAGAGATAAATCACTAGGTCCTAAGCTAGGTCAGTTGAAAAGATGACAAAACTCCAAGTAAAAAATAACCTAAAAAGTAACCTTGTACAGTATTCAAAGGCTAAAAATTGTACATGGTTAACACAATCAACCTAGTATAGTTAACTAGCGAAACAGGATGAAGGTTAGGAAAAGAGGGATGAAAAGATGAAAAAGACTGGAGGAGTGTGCAAGGGAAGAGTAATAGCTTAGAGAATGGTTTTAGGAGTTGGTTATATTAGTAATAATATGGAAATAAAGGATACTAATCTTGTGAAGCATTGAAGGTCTTCCCACACTTTTTTTGGTGCACCCATTAGGGCGTGCACTCAAAGAGATTGAGTCTTGATGAGTTCTCACAAGATGTAAAGCATCAGTATTTAATCAAATTTAAAAATATTATGTGTATACATATGACTCACTTGAATATCAACATGTGTCACTAAAGTGCAACAGTGGATGGTGCTTCGAGAAAGAACAAAACACATAATGTTGAGGCTAAAAAATAGTTGTAGTATTTTAAAGCAAAAATAACTAAAAGTAAATGACTAAAAAGGAAAATAATTGAAAAGTAAATGCATTGTGCACCTTGACTTAATTTTATCATGGGATGGTTGTCTGCTTTGTTGTTAGTTTTGATTGTGGAGGGTGTAGAGACTACTTTCAACAAACCCAATAATACAAAACTAAAGATCAAAAACAAACAAATGTAAGAAAATCCAAGATAGCTAGTGCTATAAGGATGGGACATACCTAAAAAAAATTTCAAGCTGGGGTGACTAGTGCTATGTTAAACCATATGACCAAGTCAAACAACAAGAGTAAATTGGGTAATCAAAAATTCAAGGCTGCTAAAGATTGAAAAATTCAAATAAGTTATCCTTAATTAAAAAAGGCAAACTCACCAAGTCAAACCAAGGCTACATGTCAAACAATATGATAAATCAAACAAATCAATGGTAAAAAGAAGAAACAAAAAAGGTAAAACAACATTGACGAGTGAACAATAATAATCTTTATCTCACTCAACAATGGAAAAATGTGCATAAAAAGAGAAAACAATATTGATGAGTGAGAAATAATAAACCAACCTCACTCAATAATGAACAAAGTGTACAAACTCAAGTGTCCATAATAGCAAGATAGTACAACAAATGATAAATGGTAAAATAAAATTAAAATAAGTCTAGAAATGTAAAATCATGGTGAAAAAGAAAGAAGTAATCCATAGTTGCTCAAACATGTTGTTTTGCTCTAAGGATAGATAAAACTAAAATAAAGTAGTGCTATCATATTTTTAAGATGTGAAGAAGAAGGAATTAAAGAAGAAGGGAAAATAGATTTGGAATCACAATTTGTCTGTCAACGGGAAAATGAAATGGGTGCAAGGTAGAATGAAGGAAAAACCAAGGTATAGAAATTTTTTATCGAAGTCAAGATACTCAAATTAGGTTTGTCAAAATAAGAGGACTTTCGACCTTAAATAATATGAAGAACTTCTCTTAGCCATATAAGTCTTAGGTAAATAAATGAATTATATAGATCATCCCATGAAGGTTATATGTATGAAAAGTAAAATGGACCTACCTTCTCACAACGTGTTCTCTGCTCCTCAAGTTCCCTTATAGAGTTTTCAATCTATTGCGAAGATTGGGTAGTTACGTGAGAAAGTAGGTAGCACTATAGAGTTTATTAAAATCTCATATTCCAATCTACTGACCTACCACACCCCAAAATACCTCGACTCTATGTGAGGCTAACTGCCAAGTTTGAGCTTCGATTAGAGATAGGAGATGTGCTTGTAATCACATTTTTTGGTGTGATTTTGACTTTTGAGAGTTGTATATTGCCTTTTAAATATCATTGTATTTTGTTTCAAATGATTTGGATTTTAAATTTTTTGATGGATTTTTCTATTCCTCCTCCATATGGATTTGGAAAACCAAACATGGATGCTAAATATGACTTCCATTTGAATACTTGGGACAAGGTTTCTAAGAGAGAGAAACTTCAAAGAGCATGGGGTTTAAGAGTCTCATAAATCTAGGTGAAATAAAAGTGATATCTTAACTTCAACCTTGTTTTATCTAATGTGGAGTGAAATAAAGAGAAAATCAAGAGGAATGACACATGGAACAATTTAAATTACAGAAAATGTGACAAAGGGAAAAAAGATATACAATGGCAGTAAAGTGTGATTCCTTATCATAAGAATGAGGTAAATGGGATAAACATGCTAACATATATTGTTTGCACAAATTCTATCTAGCAAAAAAAATAAAAGTTATAGTTTAAGAATAAGGATGTAAAAAGATGAAAAGATGGTAATTTTATGATGGTAGGGTCTTATCCGTGGTCTTACACTGCAACTTTATAAAAGAGAAACCCAAAGGGTGAAAAAAATCAAATGAAAGATACATTGAGATAATCAAAAAGATTGTAATTTTATGAGTGTTAGGTCCTATCCGTGGTATTATAAAGCAACTCACAAAATAAAAACTCAAGGGGTGTCAAAAATAGAAGATTCAAGAAGATAATGAAAACTATGGTACATCAAGAAATCAAAAGAGCAAAAGAAATGACTAAAGGTTTGTGAAAGGAAAGAACTTATTGCAGAGGGAGAGACCCATGTAAGTAACCTACAAAAAGTGTTAGATGTAGAAAGAAAGCATGAAAAGAAGGAAATGTTTAGGCAAAGTACTTTTTGAGAAACTGTGTGTTAGTGGGCTCTTTA
Source organism: Torreya grandis (assembly GCA_037957365.1). Taxonomy (NCBI): domain Eukaryota; kingdom Viridiplantae; phylum Streptophyta; class Pinopsida; order Cupressales; family Taxaceae; genus Torreya; species Torreya grandis. Next base: position 489,804 of record JARHVA010002633.1, on the reverse strand, counting down.
AAAACATGGCCTTCATTGGTTTGAAGGTGTTAGGTGCTTGGACCAAGAATATCTTTGACTAAGTATGGGCCCCACCATTTTTGGGCATATTTACCTTCTTTGGCATAGGTGTAGTCTAATTTAAATATAAGATCACCAACAATAAATGTGCGGACTTTAACACATTTGTTATGTTATATATCAATGCGAGCCTTGTATTGGTTGTTATGTTGTAAGATAAAAAGATGACATTAATCAATTAGATCAAGGGCATGAAGACAAAATTCATGTAATTTTTCATTGGGAATATTATCATAAAGAGATATATGAAGATAGGGAAGCTCAACTTCTAAAGGAAGAATCGACTCAGAACCATAGACTAGTGAGAATGGAGTTTCCCCAGTGGTAGAGTGTATGCTAGTCTAATAGGCCTAAAGTGCAAGGTAAAGATGAAGATGCTAATTTGTGTAGGTTTCATGGATTGTCTTTTGGATAATTTTGTTGAGAATTTTATTAGTGGCCTTAGCTTGGCCATTGCATTATGGATGATAAGGTGTGGAAAATTTGTGATTAATCTTAAATTTATTGCAAAGTTATTTAACATTTTTATTTTTTAAATTACCACCATTGTCTAAAATGATGGTATGGGAAACACCAAAGCAAAAAATGATTTGATTAAGAATAAATTCAAAAATGGTGGGACTGGTGACCTTAACAAGAGGCATGGATTCTATCCACTTGGTAAAATTTTCGGTAGCGATGATGATAAAGACATGCCCATCTTGGGAGCAAGGTAGTTTTCCATTGAGATCGAATCTCCATGTAAAAAATGGCCAAGAAGATTTGATAATTTGAATTTTAGTCAGAGGTGAATGGATTAGATCATCGTGAAACTGACAAGGATTGCATTTTTTAGCATATTTGATTGCATCCTTTTCAAGAGTAGGCCAAAAGTAACCCATACCTAGGCATTTTTGGGTTGTAGCATGTTTGCTACAGTGGCTACTACAAATGCCCTCATGTGCTTATTCAAGAAGAGAAGGGACCTCATCTTGCATAACACAACAGAGTAAGGTACCTTCAATATTGTGATAATAAAGGATGTTGTGTCAAAATACATATTTAAAATCTTGTTTACGAATGTGTGTCTTTTCATGAGAGTCTAAATTAGGAGGATAAGTTTGATGTTTTAATAATTGAATAATGTCTTGGTACCATGGGCTTTATTAAATGGTAACAACCTCGATATGACAAATAATAGAATTTGGTAGTTGAGTAGAAGATGGAGATTTTATTATATGTATAAGAAAAGTGGGATAGGAAAGTACTTGGTGTGGATGAAAGCGAGATGTTGAAGAGGCAAGAGAATCAACAATAGAATTTTGATCTCTAGGAATAGGATCAATAGTGAAAGAGATAAAATCCTTAGCAAGAGTCATTGAAACTTGATGATATGTGATGAGGTTCTCAATTTTACATTGATAATCACCACTAAATTGATGGTAAATAAGTTGATAATAACCTAAAGCATGAAGGTATTGAATGCCTAAATCAAGAGCAACTCTCATGCCTAAGATAAGAGCTTCGTACTCAGCCATATTGTTGGTGACATCAAAGGTGAAGTGACAAGCTAAAGGAATGATCTTTCCAAGAGGACTTGTGAGAATGCAGCTTGCCCCAGATCCTTGAAGGCGTTTAGCACAATCAAAGTGAAGGGTCCAAGTATCCTCATGTAAGTTGACATTGATTTCAAGAAGCTCCTCGATAACTACTTTTGGTTTAGTACTACCGAAGGGAGTAATGGGTTCATCAATATTATTGGATTCAAGATTAGTGGTAAAGCTATAAAAATAATCTTTGAGAGAAAAATATTGATTAAGATCTTCGATGTAAAGGATATTGTCATCTAGAATATTATCTTGAAGAGAAGAAGTAGATGGTATGGGAGTTGCGACAAGTTGATCAACTATGATTTGTTCTTTGATCACTTTTTGAGTGACAATGTGAAGATCAAATTTCATAAGGACCATCCATTTACCAATTCTATCTCTAAGAAGAAATGCTTTGGAGAATAAATGATGAAGGGGGTCAAAATAAACAATGACATAAGTAGTTTGGTAAATCATGTAGTGGCGAAGCTTTTCTGCTGAAAAATAGATGGTGAGGTAATCATGCTCAATTTTGGTATAACATGTCTCATAATTGATGAGGCCTCGACTAATGTAGTAGACAACATACTCTCTTATTGTATCATCATGTTGGGTAAGTGTTGCCCCAACTAAAATAGGTGTGGAAGAAGTGCATAGAATAAAAGGTTTATCATTGGAAGAAGACAAAGTGTGGGTGGATGATGTAATGACTCTTTCATATTATCAAAGGATTTTTGACATGGATCTATCCATTCTAAAATATTACCTTTCTTGAGAAGGGAATTGACAGAGTGAATTCAATATGCCATTTTAGAGAATCATCTAATTTCCCCAAGTTTGCCTAAAAAAGTATGAATGTCAGGAATAGAATGAGGAATGGGCATGTTGATGATAGCACTAATTTTGGTAGGGTCAACATCAATGCCGTGGAGAAACACTAAGAATCCTAAAAATTTTCCAAATGGGACTCCAAAGACACATTTGTAAAGATTAAGTCTAAATTTATATTTAAGAAGACGGTCAAAGATTATAGTGAGATAATGCAGGGGCATCTTAGGAATGCCAAAAAATTAAACTTGGATGATCAGAAATTTGGTTCTAATAATGGTTTCAAGTCAGCGTTTCAGTGGTGCCACACTGTAGATCTCATTGAGAGATTTTTGACGTATTTTTTGGAATGTAAATCCAAGTTCAGGAGCTCTTGTTATGGCCATTTGAAGATTGGTCGAAAAATATCACTTGCGACATTTTGCACATGTTTCGAGGTGGTTTCGAGAATTGGACCTATCAGAGGTCGACACATGGCAATGTTGAAATATGCCAAGTGGGCCAATATCCATATGATATGTGGAAAAATAATTCGGTGCAAAAATTTTGGTTTGGTGTTTTTATTTCACATGTTATTTGAGAAATTTTCAAACCTGCCACGCCACCTTGCCATGTTTTATCACGCCACCCAAGGAAATATTCAATGGTGGTTTCAAGCTTAGCACCTAAGTCTCCTCCAAAAGGGGACGTCATCACATTCCAAGGAGGCACCAAGCTATTTAAAGCATGAAATTTTTTGTTCCCAACAAATGTGGGATAATGAATAAGTCAAAGCGCGCCCAACAAAGAGGAGGAGAAAATTCAAACTTCATGCAAGGCACATAAAAAAGAGGGCGGCCAGTTTTGAACTCCTAATCTACCACCTAAAGAGTTAATGCCTTGACCACTTCAGCCACAGAGGTCGAAGTGTTATAAAAGGGACTAATTTCTACTTGAATATATCGAATTATGGACTGTGTTTTTATTTTTAAAGGCCGAGACTTTGTAAAAGCTTTGGGAAAGCTTATGTAATAGATTTTTATCCATTTTTTGGCCATAATACACAGCATTAATACTCTTTTTATCCAATTTACATATTGGAGGAGTATATTTTAAGCCCATAGAGGAGATTTTTAGGGCTTTTGAAGTAACTTTGTAGGTGTGAAGACTCGCAAAATTCGAAGGTGTCAGGCTTGATTATCAGTCACGGTGAAGGTGAATTTTTGCATTGAGAGATTAGCTTGCAAGAAAATTGTTTATTGTTTCCAGGTGTTTGAAGTTCCCTTAATGGAAACGGTCCACTCCTTTGGAGAACCCAGAGATGTAGGCATCAATTATTGAGTTGAACTCCGTTATCACGTTTCGTGTTTTGGTAATTGTTATTTGATGCATGATTTTTGTTTCAGTTTGCTGATTTGGTTTAATTAGTAAATGAACTCATGCAAGTAATTCAAATTTTGACAATTATAACACAATGTTATTAAAAAATGATTTAATTGGTAATGGGAAGTAATCAGTCTTTTGACAACTCCATTCCATCTCAACAATCGAGAACGTTTTTGCCAAAATTTTTGCAAGTTCTTTTGAGTTTTTTGAGAATTTGATAAGTTTGAGAAATTCAGTATTCGTACTTTTAAAATTTCACTTAGAGTTTATCAATGGAGTTTATGGATCAAGTTGGTATCAAAGCAGTTAGAAAACTAGGTTAGCTTCTAATTGTGTTTTGACAGTTGCTTTCAGTTATTGGTTTTCAATATCACTTGATTAGATTATAGTGTGCAGTTGTGGAATCAATGAGTCTATAGGTAACCATGGGCAATTTGTCACATAAAGCCAAGATGGAAGAGCTTGAAAGCATCAATAGCCAAATTCAGGATGAGAATGCATTCCTGAGATGCAAGCTCTATTCCCTTGAAGAGAAAATTGCAAGTTTGAAATATGAGCTTGAATCCAAGGATGAGCTCTTGATTAGATTGCAATGTGGTGAGTGTGAAAAGGTAAAACCTTCAACTTCGGATGCAGAGACTATGATTGAATGCACTATAAGTTATTCACCATGTAATTCATCTACTTCTTTCCATTCAGATTCAAATTCAAATAATGATGCTTTTGGTAGTTTTGAACGATACACTAAGGGCATAGGATCTAAATTATTGTGTAAAATGGGATTTAATGGAAGAGGTCTTGGTCGACATGGCCAAGGAATTACTAACCCAATACAAGTAGAGCATAGATCTCTTCATGCAGGTTTGGGTTACAATAGTGAGCAGGTCAAAATTGGAGAAACTTCCTCCATGGCTAAAGGAAGACAAGATTCTAATAGCAAAGGACCGAGACCACTAGTAGAGCATGAATAGTGTAAGAAAGAAGGTAGAAGAGGTATTGAGATTCCACCTCCTAGTTCCTACACTAGAGTTAGCACTACACCTTTTGATCCACCTTTTATGTTTAAGAAATTTGGATTTAATATTCAGAAGATAATGCAATCATTTTCATGCACTTTTTGTGGGATGCATAACCACAGTATTGCATTTTTTTGGAAGAGACATGCTTTGCTTAAGCAGATTGCAGGTGTTCAAGACTATTCTTGTCATGGCAAAGTGAGAAGAGGTAAAAGGGAGACCTCACCTAAGAAGGTTGTTTGCACTCATTGCCATATGAGTGGTCATCAGATTGATCATTGTTTTAAACTTCAATCATCTTCACATTCTAGAAATGGTAAAACTAAGATGATTTATCAACCTATTAATAAGGTCAATGAAGTTAAATCAATCCATAATGATGCTAAGGAATCCACTAAGACAGTCAATTTCACTAGGAAGAAAGAAATGGTTAAGTGGATTATCACTACATTATTTTTGCAAAGCATGGTTAAGAATTCATCTAAGGGAATGAATAAGCTTTGATAGATGTAGATTAGAGTTGGTGGGAACACTTCAAGACAGGTTTATCATATGAAGTTTTTCAATTCTCACTTTTTGATAACTCTAAGATTTTGATCTCCTATTTATGCTGTGTGAGTTGTCTAGAGGACTTGAAATCATTTGATCAGTTGGAGATAATAGAAGAATGCATGTTGTAGGTTGAGTTAATTCCTTGCAACACTTATTTGACTGCTATTTTGAATGTATCTATTTTTGGCACATGGATGTATAGATGCATTGTTAAGACCCTTTGGGCATGTTTAGATATTAGGCAGCATACACTTTTGGTTGTTTGCATTTGCTTAGCATATAAGTCCTATACTAGGGCATTGTATTTCAACATGTCCACAACATTTATTGTATGTTGGCATTATAAACTTGTCTTGCAGTTACATTGGGAGTTGTTTCAGCTTTTGACAATTCACCGCTTTACAGGATGTGACATGGACAGGCAGTTTTGGTATGTTGTAATCACTTTTGCAGTTGCAGATTCACTTACTCATGCCTTTGGATTAGGCATTTTTGCAATTTGATTGTGAATCATTTTAATGCAATTGTTTATACCTCTTGCTATGATTGGGTTCTATTTTCATAGATGCAGTAGACCAGTTTGCAGTTTCAAGGGATATTGGACTTTTGGAGACAAAGCCTTCCATTGGGGAGGTGTGATCAAAAATTTAGTTCTAATAATGGTTTTAAGTCATAGTTTCAGTGGTGGCACACTGTAGATCTCATTGAGAGATTTTTGACGCATTTTTTAGAACATAAATCTGAGTTTGGGAGCTCCTGTTATGGCCATTTGAAAATAGGTTGAAAAATATTACTTGCGACATTTTGCACATGTTTCGAGGTGGTTTCGATAATTGTACCTATCAGAGGTTGACATGTGGCACTATTGAAATATGCCAAGTGGGCCAATAGCCATTTGACATGTGGCAAAATAATTTGATGCAAAAATTTTGGTTTGGTGTTTTTATTTCACATGTTATTTGAGAAATTTTCAAACCTACCATGCCACCTTGCCATGTTCTATCACGCCACCCAAGGAAATATTCAACTGTGGTTTCAAACTTAGCACCTAAGTCTCCTCCAAAAGGGGACATCAACACATTCCAAGGAGGTGCCAAGCTATTTAAAGCATGAAATCTACTGTTCCCAACAAATGTGGGATAATGAATAAGTCAAAGCGTGCCCAACAAAGAGGAGGAGAAAATTCAAACTTCATGCAAGGCGCCTAAAAAGGAGGTGACCAATTTTGAACTCCTGACCTGTTACCTAAAAAGTTAATGCCTTGACCACTTCAGCCACAGAGGTCGAGGTTTTATAAAAGGGACTAATTTCTACTTGAATATATCGAATTCTTGACTGTGTTTCTAGTTTTAAAGGCTGAGACTTTGTAAAAGTTTTGGGAAAGCTTATGTAATGGATTTTTATCTATTTTTCGGCCATAATACACAGTATTAATACTCTTTTTATCCAATTTGCATATTGGAGGAGTATATTTTAAGCCCATAGAGGAGATTTTTAGGACTTTTGAAGCAACTTTGCAGGTGTGAAGACTCGCAAAATTCCAAGGTGTCGGGCTTGATTATCAGTCAGGGTGAAGGTGAATTGTTGCATTGAGAGATTAGCTTGCAGGAAAGTTGTTTATTATTTCCAGGTGTTTGAAGTGCCCTTAATGGAAATGGTCCACTCCTTTGAAGAACCCAGAGATGCAGGCATCAATTATTGAGCCGAACTCTGTTATCACATTTTGTGTTTTGTTAATTGTCATTTGATGCATGATTTTTGTTTCAGTTTGCTGATTTGGTTTAATTAGTAAATGAACTCATGCAAGTAATTCAAATTTTGACAATTATAACACAATGTTATTAAAAACTAGTTTAATTGGTAATTGGAAGTAATCAGTCTTTTGACAACTCCATTTCATCTCAACAACCGAGAACGTTTTTGCCAAACTTTTTGCAAGTTCTTTTGAGTTTTTCAAGAATTTGATAAGTTTGAGAAATTTAGTATTCATAATTTTGAAATTTCACTTAGATTTTATTAGTGGAGTTTACGGATCATTAGATGTGATTTGGAGTCATGACAATGATTCAAATTTGAATATTTAGTTTTCCCGCCTTTTTCTTAATTTGAAATTGCAACTGTGTAAAGAAGGATTGTGAGTGTGCTAGTGAGTCTAAACAAGTATTGGTGTTGTGTAATTATTTAATAATGTTGTATTAGACCTTTTATGGTCTCATTAATGGTCTTAAGTTGGTTTGAATGTAGGTGTCAAGTTAAAAATGTAAGGTGGTAGTCATAGAGCCATCACCCTATGTAGGTCTTTAGGAGTGTAGAGAGTTTCTTGATTCAAGAAACGGTTATGATCATGTTTTAGAGTCTATTTCATAGTGAAATAGGTTATTTTTTAGTGTGTGGGTAGTTTGTAGGAAGCACATGATGAGTATAAATAGGGGCAGACATGACTGTAAATGAAATAAGGTATGCCAAGTTGATAGAGTGGACTGTGTAAGTCTCCCTTTGCTTTTGAACAAAAGCTTCAGTTAAATATAATAGTGATGGAATTTTTGTGTCCAAATGGATCTTTGATCATATTTACATGATGAGATGTTACTCTCAGAACAATAATATGTGTTAATGAGTTTGTTTACCCTACATTTTTGGATATTTATGTGTTTATGCATTGTGAGAAGGCAATAGTTAAAGTGAAGGACTTGTATAAGAATGTTTGTGAAGGACTCGATGCTTAGTAAGTGAAAGCTTGAAAAAAAATGTTTCAAGAAAATTTCATATTGAATTCAAGATTTGTGAATTGCTAATTAAACAAGGTTGTCATGTTTTCTAAGTGGAGAAGGTTTCAAGAACCTTGTGTTGGTTTAGAGTTATCAAGAACTGAGTGTCTCTATATGATGCAAAAGGAAATCATTACAATATATTCCAAATATATATAATAATTTATTGAATGATATTATATACCATATGCCCTAAAATAAGTGAAAGGGAATTCTCTATTGTTAAGATTCTTGAATGGACAGAGTCAGTTTTCCTGTAGCAAGGGTCATAAGTTAGGACTATGAGATAGTTTTGAAGAGAGCATGAATGTAGTAATGGTGTTAAAATTGATAAATGATTTAATGTGAGTTACTAAACTATATTTGAATTATATTGAATCCTTTTTGTTGCCATGAAATGTGTAATATGCACCTATACAAGAACACAGACTAGTTTAGCATGCTTTCCTGTGAATAGTCAGTTGCCTTTTGGGTTAGAAATCTATGATAGAGGAGTAAGTTATAAAATGAACTTGGATAGGTGTGTTTTCATATCACAGACCCTAAAAATCTTATAGGAGGCTTTGAGATCATTTAAAATGCAAGTTGGAATAATTTGAGTGTTCTCAGATAGTCACAGACTAAGGAAAACCCTAACCCAGGCAGTAAGTTAGAAAATTATATGATGAAGAATATAAATGGTGAAAAATTGTGAATCTTGGTCATTTGTTAGGTTAGAGATTATAATAAAATATTTTGTGGTTTTTGGAACACATATGTACGTGTTTGGACTTATTGAGGGCTTTGAGAGTCAAATAGGATGTTAAATCCCTAATAGGCCTAAATAAGGGCCGAAATGCTTGAAGTAAAGTGGACTAAAAAATGAGTTGGAGGTTGTAACTTGGTGATTAGATGGTAAATGGAAAAGGGTAACAATAAGTATGGATATTTATGATGTTGGGATCTGTAAATCTCCATATAGGGAGGAAAACAACAAAAAAAGGCTACAAAATTTAAAGGCAAGACAGGGCAGAGTTGTAAGGACTTGGTTTATACATGAAAGAAGGTATAGAATGAGTTGAGAAGTGTGAATAGATTTTGAAGAGAACCTTTAAGGTGACTAGAATCATAATCCATTGTGAGGAAACCCTTATGATCATTGTTGCATGTTTCAAAGAACTAGGAATGAATGAATGAAGAGAATATTGAATGAAATGTAAGATAATGAATGATAAAGATAGTTAGAGATTATTTGACATGGTTTGGAATAATATGATGAATGTTTTAAGTGTTTTGAAACCTTATTTAACAGGTGTTTGAGTTTTCATTTATTTGAACAAGATTGGCCTAGTATTGGCTAAGGAATCTTTGCAAGTTATCAAGCAAAGTGAAAGTGAATTGCAGGATATTGGTAAGAGCTCTACATCATTTGTTATTAAAGTCATCTAAAAGCTCTAGGAATAGGTTGGTGAGGGTATGCATTTGGTAATTAATGAGTTTTTCATGATTTACAAGGATTTATAAGAAATTGCAGGTGGGAGGCAAGAAGGCATTTGGCATGGAGTCTTGTTGAGAAACAACGAATAAGGAAGGTATAGTTTGTGATTGATTTAATGATTTGAATCTATGAATGATATAAAATAGTAAATGGTAAAGTGGTTGCTTTGAAATTGGAAGAGTTATTAACAATCTCAAGGAAAAGATAATCTCATAAAGAGAGCTTGGGAAAGAGAGATAGTCATAGTGTGAAGGACAAGGAGATTAAAGGCCCAAGTGAGGTCTGAGGCAGAAAGAAGGTTCCAAGTGTGAACCAAAGAAGAGTTCCAAGTGATACCAAAATAGAGAAGAGAGAGAATGTACCCAAGTGAGGTACTCAAGAGGAAGATGAAGGGAGAAGTAGAGAGAAAAGTGAAGGATAGGGTTGAATTTGAAAGCCACAAAGAAAGAATGATGGAAAAAGAAATAAAGGGGATGAAAAAGGCATTAGCCAAGATAGAAAGGGAGTTTTTGCAGATGTAGAGTGTATATAGATTGCAGTGTAGAATCAAGATTAGGAAAAGAGTTAAGTGCAACTTCATAGAAAGAATGCAAGAGAGAGAGAACCAACAGGTGATGGAACATTTGAAAAGGTAGATGAAGGAGATGGAAAAACAACTTGCCATGAAGAGGAAAGAGAGGCAATAGAGCCTCAAAGGTTTCAAAATAACTTTGGTTTGTCATGGTTGAATGCAGGTAAATAATTGGAAAGTGAGGATTATGATTGGCATGAAGGAGATAAATGGACAACAATCCATAAAGAAGAAAAAGATGATGCATGGAAAAGTGTGGGTACAACTGAAGATGAAGGGTCTTGTTACCCTCAAGATGGTGAATTCCTTGGTGGAAAGGAGTGGAAATATGGAAATCAAATAGAAGAAGATAGAGAAGATAAAAACATGATAGGTAATGAAGTGCATGTGGTTTTTGATGAATAATTTATAGAGGAAGATGATGTGTTGTACAAGGACACCATAGGTTTGTTTAAAGAGTTCATAGGGTCAGCTAAGAAGCAAGAAGCACTTGAAGTGCTTGAGGCAAGATAAGAGCAGGTGAAGGAAGATGAGAATGAATTCATAGTCCATCAAGAGAAGACGCAAGGTGAAGAGGTGGCTAGTTGGACAGTCAATAAATAAAAACTAGTTGTGATGAAGGACAATAGAGTAGAAGATGTCGCTGACAAGCTTATGAAAAAGCAAGAGACCTTGAAATGGTCAATAGAGGAAGAGAGTATGCAATGGATCAGGTATTTTGATGAAGAGGCATAAATAGCAGTGTTAGAGAAGGAAATTGATAAAATATAGCAATTCATGATCGATGCCATGAAGATTGAAGAAAAGTATGAGAGAAACCAAAGAAATAAGAATGATTGTAGGTACAAGTAGTAGTATGAGAAACATCAAAATCAAAAGCAAAGGAGCACATGGAAGAAGTAGAGGCATAGATGTGGTAGCAAGGAGCACATACATTTGTATGAACACTTGAATGAAGAAAAAGATAGAGGTCAAATTCTTTTCTCCCCTTGGGAGTATGATGCAGGGGCATCTTAGGAATGCCAAAAAAGTGAACTTGGATGTGATTTGAAGTCATGACAATGAGTCAAATTTGAATATTCAATTTTCCTACTTTTTTCTTAATTTGAAATTTCAACTGTGTAAAGAAGGATTGTGAGTGTGCTAGTGAGTCTAAACAAGTATTGGTGTTGTGTAATTATTTTATAATTTTGTAATAGACATTGTATGGTCTCATTAATGGTCTTAAGTTGGTTTGAATGTAGGTGTCAAGTTAAAAATGTAAGGTGGCAGTCATAGAGCCATCACCCTACGTAGGTCTTGAGGAGTGTAGAGAGTTTCTTAATTCAAGAAACGGTTATGATCATGTTTTAGAGTCTATTGCATAGTGAAAGAGGTTATTTTTTAGTGTGTGGGCAGTCTGTAGGAAGGACATGATGAGTATAAACAGGGGTAGACATGATTGTAAATGAAAGAAGGTCTGCCAAGTTGATAGAGTGGACTGTGTAAGTCTCCCTTTGCTTTTAAACAAAAGCTTCAGTTAAATATAATAGTGATGGAATTTTTGTGTCCAAATGGATCTTTGATCATATTTGCATGATGAGATGTTACTCTCAGAACAAGAAAGTGTGTTAATGAGTTTGTTTACCCTACATTTTTGGATATTTTTGTGTTTATGCATTGTGAGAAGGCAATAGTTAAAGTGAAGGACTTGGTGCTTAGTAAGTGAAAGACTAAAATTTTGTTGTTTCAAGCAAATTTCATATTGAATTCAAGATTTTTGAGTTGTTAATTAAACAAGGTTACCATGTTTTCTAAGTGGAGAAGGTTTCAAGAACCTTGTGTTGGTTTAGAGTTGTCAAGAACTGAGTGTCTCAGTATGATGCAAAATGTCAGGATCTTGCTCCACCAAAAGAGCACAATATGATTACCAAACCAAGCAACTTAATATGCGGAAATTAACCAGATTCACCAAGTAACTAGAATTCAGAATAACACATGATATGAGAGACAATACACAACTTGTATTAATACTTTACAGAAAAGAATACAATAAAGAAGATGCCACTTCTTCTCCACCACCTCTTCAGAGGCTCGCCACACCTCAAGTGAACAGTAATTCTCTCCTCAAAGCTCTCCCTCTCAGGTCCCAACACACAACTCAAATACAGAGTTGGTGTTCACCTCCTGTGCTCCACGCACACCACAAGTGCTCCACGCACTCCACAAGTACTCCACGTACTCCACAAGTACTCAAGGTACTTCAAGTAGATCTCCCATGAACCTGCAACAACCTGCAATTCAACAGACCATACTTATGGAAGGAACTCCCTTGCCTTCCTCTTTGCTCTATCCGAGTACACACCTGTACTCCAAGTAGATCCTGCCTGATACTGCTCCATGTTGTGTTGCTGTCCTATTTGATCTTGCACACCTACAAATCAACCTGGTTCTGCACACCTGTGAACCTTGACCTTGCACACACATACACCTGCAGATCAACGATCTTACTTACCATGTAGATCTCCTATATAGGCCATACACCTGTGACCAAGATCCTACATACCTGAAGAATCATGTTGACTCTCCAAAACCAGCACCCACCTAGGTACTGCTGTGGAACTAGGAGGAACACCCTTGCTCACCTCACACACAGAAGGAGCAAACTTTGCTCAACTCAAACTAGAACACTTTTCCAATACAACCATGAGTCTATTATATAGATCTCATCCAAACAATAATTAGACATCTAATTACAATAATTAAATCCGCAGCTCTCAGTCTAAAAAATAGCTCTAATCATGCAAACACTTGGTTCGTTAGCTAACTGCCCGTAATAAGCTCGCAGTCGAACCACACAGGCGACCGACGTCGGTCCCTGTCTGCCTGGAGGTGACCGACGCCGGCCGACCCATGACCGACATCGGTTGCTTCTCTTCACTGTCCTGCCGACGTCGGCTGATCAGACCGACGCCGGTTGCTCTGACGCTCAGCAACCTTCAGCAACCCCTCCAATGGCCTTCTCTGTGTCTGCATCAGTGAAGCTTTTAGCTCCACAACCTAACAATCTCCCACTTAGAGATAAACAGCTGCACTGTACCTGTACCTGTACTCCATCTAATTTGTTTCCTGGTTTGTATCCCTCTTCATGATCAATCCTGAAGACAACCCACCACACAACCTGTGATGTACCTCCTGTCATCCGAGTACCCTGCCACATCCGAACCTACAAACACATGTAGTGAAGTCCTGACCCTGCATGTATACCTGCTACTGGTCCCTCTCAAATACTTGAGAACTCACTTCCCTGAATTGGCTCCTAGCTCTCTGACAGCTCCCACTGCATGGGAATACTCAGGTCTATACCAGACCTCATGTGATTTCGAACACTGTACCTTTCCAGCCCTTAGTGTGCTCCGGCTCTGCATCCTGAACCTCACCAACACCTGATTCACATCAGCTCCCACTCGAGACAAAATCAACCTGTGATCTCCATGTCTCCCATGTCAAAAAATTTTGCTACTCCAAACTCCTCATGACATGCCACTGAACTAACCTTACCCTTAGCTCAGCAAAACCCTGTATGTACAAACCTGCTAGCTAGCATACCATCTACATATAGCAATAGAATGATGTTGCAATCATCATTCACCTGGTAAGACAAACCACAGTAGTTACCTTGACATTGACTGAAGCCATGCTCCATCCTCCACCTGTCAAAACTTGTACCACTGTCCTGCAGCTCCTCAAGACCATATACCTGGTCTTCCGTCTCACATATCTGTTCTCTCTATTCTTCAACTAAGGTATCCATTCGTCTCTGTGCTTTCTTCTCGCTGGCAATCCTACCAAAAACACATATTTGGTTCTCCTCCAAGGAATCACATCCTCATCCATGCCAAGCTCACACCTGTTTCCTGGATCCTTCCTGCTCTACAATCAGCAACAAGTATAAAGAAGAGGAACAACGAATTTGAGGGCCTACTTACGTCTTCAGTCCTCCGTATGGGTGTTTGAGACTCCTTGACAGCGTGCTGTCCACCCAAAATCTGTTACAGTGACTGACCTCGATCACTCCACAGTCTGCATATGACCGATGTCAATTCCCATGCGTCTGTCCTTGACTACCGACCCTGTGATGTCCCTGTTGCCGATGTCAGTCCTCTGACCGACATCGGTCTTACCTACTACCGACGTCGGTCCTCCTGACCGACGTCGATCTTACCCTGCCCGACATCACCGGCTTCAGTCTGCACATGACCGACATCGGCACCTGTCTGTTCGACGTCGGTTCCTCCTGACCGACGTTGGTACCTGTGTTCGCCTGTGAGTGATGACTTTTTACCCGCGAGCTCCTTTGAATCAATTTCCATGTCCAAACTGCCCTGCTCAGAAGTATCCAGCACCATCCGTTGGTTTCTGTCTGCCATCTCCTCCAAGTACACCAAGGCTTTCCAGTTCTTAAGCCTGTCAAATATATCTGTCTTCCACTTAAGAACATGCATCTCCTTCTTGTTCATGTGACCAAGCCTACGAAGCCACGTCTCTACAACAAAAGAAGAATCAGTAATATAAACAAGTAGATAAAGAGTACCTATTTTCTTACCACCAGCTAATTCAAGTGCATCCGCTGTGAGAGTTCTTGTGCATCTCTCATCACCCAATCTTTCTGAAGAAATTAGTCATATCTCCAAACCTGGGACCTGCATGACCTTCATCAACACCTGTGTGTTGGCCGCCTGCAATTTTAGCTTCACTTCTCCTTTGCCAATTCTTTGGCAAGGCTTACCAACTCCTCTACCTGGGGCTGCATGGAAAGAGGCAACCGAATCTTTTATCCAAGATTCAACTTTATCCAAGAAACCTTCTAAAGCATCATGTGCAACAATACCTGCTACATCTACATCTTTAGTTCCTTCATGCTGATCTGCTACCAACCAACAATAATCTTTTACCTGCTCTTTCTTTCCATAGGACCTTAAGAGACCATCTGTGCTTTTCAACTCTTCCATTCTTAGCTTACTTTTATCTGCCATTGCTCTACTCCCACTCAATCAGAAACTCTTGAGAGTGACCTGTAACCAAACAAACTACCCAGATCTAAACCAATCTGTTAGTATCCCATTCAAAAGCTCTGATACCACTTGTCAGGATCTTGCTCCACCAAAAGAGCACAATATGATTACCAAACCAAGCAACTTAATATGCGGAAATTAACCAGATTCACCAAGTAACTAGAATTCAGAATAACACATGATATGAGAGACAATACACAACTTGTATTAATACTTTACAAAAAAAAATACAATAAAGAAGATGCCACTTCTTCTCCACCACCTCTTCAGAGGCTCGCCACACCTCAAGTGAACAGTAATTCTCTCCTCAAAGCTCTCCCTCTCAGGTCCCAACACACAACTCAAATAAAGAGTTGGTGTTCACCTCCTGTGCTCCACGCACACCACAAGTGCTCCACGCACTCCACAAGTACTCCACGTACTCCACAAGTACTCAAGGTACTTCAAGTAGATCTCCCATGAACCTGCAACAACCTGCAATTCAACATACCATACTTATGAAAGGAACTCCCTTGCCTTCCTCTTTGCTCTATCCGAGTACACACCTGTACTCAAAGTAGATCCTGCCTGATACTGCTCCCTGTTGTGTTGTTGTCCTATCTGATCTTGCACACCTGCAAATCAACCTGGTTCTGCACACCTATGAACCTTGACCTTGCACACACATACACCTGCAGATCAACGATCTTACTTACCATGTAGATCTCCTATATAGGCCATACACCTGTGACCAAGATCCTACACACCTGAAAAATTCTGCTGACTCTCCAAAACCAGCACCCACCTAGGTACTGCTGTGAAACTAGGAGGAACACCCTTGCTCACCTCACACACAGAAGGAGCAAACTTTGCTCAACTCAAACTAGAACACCTTTCCAATACAACCATGAGTCTATTATATAGATCTCATCCAAACAATAATTAGACATCTAATTACAATAATTAGATCCGCAGCTCTCAGTCTAAAAAATAGCTCTAATCATGCAAACACTTGGTTCGTTAGCTAACTGCCTGTAATAAGCTCGCAGTCGAACCACACAGGCGACCGACGTCGGTCCCTATATGCTTGGAGGTGACCGACGCCGGCCGACCCATGACCGACGTCGGTTGCTTCTCTTCACTGTCCTACCGACGTCGGCTGATCAGACCGATGCCGGTTGCTCTGACGCTCAGCAACCTTCAACAACCCCTCCAATGGCCTTCTTCGTGTCTGCATCAATGAAGCTTTTAGCTCCACAACCTAACACAAAAGGCAGTCATTATAATCTATTCCAAATATATCTAAGAATTTATTGAATGATATTATAGACCATATGCCCTATAATAATTGAAATGGAATTCTTTGTTGTTAAGATTCTTGAATGGACAGAATCAGTTTTCCTGTCCCATGGGTCATAAGTTAGGACTGTGAGTAGTTTTGAAGAAAGCATGAACGTGGTAATGGTGTTAAAAGTTATCAATGATTTAAGGTGAGTTTCTATACTATCTTTGAAGTATCTTTAATCCTTTTTTTTCCTTTCAATGTGTAATATGCACCTATACAAGAACACAGACCAGTTTAGCATGCTTTCCTATGATTAGTCAATTGCCTTTTGAGTTAGAAATCTATGATAGAGGAGTAAGGTATAAAATGAACTTAGATAGGTGTGTTTTCATATCATAGACCTTAAAAATATTATAGTAATTTTTGATATCATTTACAATGCAAGTTGGAACAATCTGAGTGTTCTTGGGCAGTCACAAATTGAGGAAAACATTAACCCAAGCAGTAAGTTAGAAAATTCTATATGAAAAATTTAACCAATGAAAAATTATGAATATTCATCATTTGTAAGGTTAGATATTATAATAAAATATTTTGTGGTTTTTGGAACACATATGTATGTGTTCATACTTATTGAGGGCTCTGAGAGTCAAATAGGATACTAAAACCCTAATAGGCCTAAATAGGGGCCTAAATGCTTGAAGTAAAGTGGACTAAACAACGAATTGGAGGTTGTAAGTTGGTGATTAGATGTTAAATGGAAAATGGTAATAGGAAGTGTGGATAATTATGATGCTGGAATTTATACATCTCCGTATAGGAAGGAAAACAAAAAAAAAAGGCTACAAGATTTAAAGGCAAGATAGGGCAGAGTTGTAAGGACTTGGTTTATGCATGAAAGAAGGTATAGAATGAGTTGATAAGTTTGAATAGATTATGAGGAGCATATTTAATTTGACTAGAATCACAATCCATTATGAGGAAACCCTTATGATCATTGTTTCATGATTCAAATAACTATGAATGAATGAAGAGAATATTGAATGAAATGCAGGATAATGAATGATAAAGTCAGTCAGAGATTATTTGACATGGTTTGGAATAATATGATGAATGTTTTAAGTGTTTTGAAACATTTTTTAATAGGTGTTTGAGTTTTAGTTTATTTGAATAAGATTAGCCTAGTATTGGTTAAGGAATCTTTGCAAATTATCAAGCAAAGTGAAAGTGAATTACAAGCTATTGGTAAGAGCTCTGCATCATGAGATTAGAAAGATGATTCTTACAATGTTTAGATTTAACAATGAGATCATCCACATAGGTTTCAAAAAATTTATGAATGAGATCGTGAAAGATGTGAGTCATTGTTCATTGGTAAGTGGATTAGTCATTCTTGAGGCCGAAGGGCATTTTGACATAGCAATAGGTGCCCCTTTCTATGGTGAAATTAGTCTTAAGTTGATCCTTTGGGGCAATATGATTTGATTATATCTCGAGAATCCATCCATAAGAGATGGCATTTCATAACTAGTCATGGAATCAACAATGGCATCTATTAAAGGTAAAGGGAAGCTATCCTTGGGACAATCAAGATTAAGATTATGAAAATAAATAAAAATGTGAATGACCATAGTGTATTTCTTTTGAATGGGAAAAATGTTGAAAACCCATTCAGAATAATCCACTGGTTTGATAAATTTAGAATCAATAAATTTGATGGTTTTCTTATGACATAAAGTGGAAACTTTGGGTGGAAATTTTCTTTGTTTTTGACGCACAAGCTTGGCATCAGGATAAGTAATGATGTTATGCACTAAAATGCTAAGGTCAATGCCATGTATGTCCTCATAGGACCAAGTGAAAGCTTCATGATATTTATCAAAGAATAAGCTAAAATCATCATGTTCAATGAGTGAGAGTTCATGAGAGACAGTAATTGGTCTAGGACAAGATGGAGTACCATATTCAATGCGAGTAGTTTCTTCAATAAGCATGGCATTGCCATCTTGAAATTAGTATGGTGCATTGGGAAAGGCAGAAATGTTAGGGTCAATACTAACAACGAAGTTGTTGAAACAAGGAGTTTTAGTTTTAAATTTTCCAAGTTTATGATGTTGCTAGGGAAGTTGAGGTTCTTGGGCATAAAGTAACTCAAGGATATCTTCATCGCCAGCCAAGGTGGGAAGAGGACCATAATACTTGACATCTACTTCAAGATATAGAATTTGATTTCCATGGTGATCATACTCAAAATTTATCTGATGAACATCAATTACCTTGGCATCTAGTGTAATTTTAAGAGTAGAAGAAGTGGATGGATCAGAAGGGGTTGGAATGTCAATGGGTTTATTTATGGGAGAAAGATTAAATGCAATGATTGGATCGATAGGTGGTAAAGGAGATGTAAAAAAATTTGGAGGTTCGGAAGGTATAATTTGCTCTACCACCTAAGGAGTACCGATAAGAGGAGAATTGGTAGGAGGCACATGACCCTCAAGATCGAAGGTATGATCCACAAAAATGGTATAAACATCTTGATTAAAAGCATGAAATTGGGCTAAAGTTTTGTGATAATGTTGGACACCCAAGTTTCTAGATTGAGCTTGGACAATTATATAGTTATCAGCGTATGTTGGATAAATTGCACATGCTTGAGATTCAGGGGGAGTTTTAGAGGGTGAAATCCTAATATTACTGAATGTACGAGGAGACATGATGAGAAGATCTTGAAATAATTTGGACACTCTAACATCATTGCAAGTGAAGGCATCTTCAGGTAAAGAAGGTTCTTGATGATTGCATGGAGGGATAAAATCAATAATCTCATCAATAAGAGGAATAGTACAATCCTTGGGTCATAGAGAAGGAGGAAGTCATTACACAATGTAGGGAGGTAAATTGGTAGTATTGCAAGTATGTTGCAAATCATTATGCTCATCATCATCAAAATCTACAAGAGTAACTTGTAAATCAGGATTCATGTTGATGAATTCGGATAAAAGAGCACTATTGATTTTAGGAATGGTAAGAATATGATATTGTGATTTAGGATTGGGAAGTTGAATGCTCTATGGGTTGGTATCAGCTTCATGCTTATATCTTTTTCCATTATGTAATAATTTAATACATTGACTACCAGAAGAAGCAATGGTCCTCATTCAATGAGTCCATGGACAACCAAGGAGTATGTTATAAGATAAAGGGAGATCGAGGACCATAAGCTTGGTTTGAATAGTCTTAGGCCCCATGGTTAATGGAAGCCAAATGTAACCAAGTGGCTTTTGATTTGTCTTATCAAAACTATGAAAAGTAAGATGGATTTAGTTGAGATGATCCTTGTTATAACCAAGTTGTTGGATGAGCCATAAAGATGTTACATTAATACCAGATCCTTTATCAACTAGAACTTTTTGGATAAGAGTGGTATTAATGGCTACTTTGATAAAAAGTGGTGGATCATCAACATGAAAGATAATTGCATCATTGATCATGTCCTCTTCAAGGAATTCAATAGAAGGTTTGGAAGAATGACACATAGTTTCAATGGTATTTATGTTGGTAGGTTGAGATTCAATAGAAGGTGGTTATTCATCTAAGGAGGATGGATCATCAATTTTTTAGAGTTGTTGCATAAGAAACTTATGATGATATGGATAAGTATGAACCAACTCCATAAGTGGAATCTTACAAGGCATAGAGTTGAGTTCTTCAATAAAATTCCAATGAGACTTAGAAGAACCAGCATGAGATTTAGAAGGTAAATTAGACTTTGGAGGAATAGATGTGGTTGGAGGATTGGAAGGAGGAGATGGTTCCTTTTGGGCTTATGAAGCAACATTAATAATGGTAGTATCTTTAAGAAGTTGTTCCTCCAAAGATGGCTTTTTAGGCTTGGTAACAAGATATTTGTGAGCTGGTTTACGATGATAATTAACCTTAGCATTGTTGACATATTGGAAATTATTAAAATATTGATCATAATCAATGTCAATGGTACAAACATCTTTTGTATTTGATTGATGATTGGAAAAAGATTTTTAGTTATTTGAATTAGAATTTTTAGAATTTTATCATTTTTGAAAAGCAGTTATGTATTCTTGACGATGAAGATTGATCATAGTTTCATGAGTGAATGAATCACCAAGCACATAGGAGATAAAAAAAACTTAGTGAGCCCTCTACAAGATTCATGATAGTGCCCAATATTGGCATGGAACCAACAAAATAGATTGGGATCATACCACTTAGAAGGAGCATTGGGATAAATGAATGGTTTTGAGGGCAGTAAAAATTGTTTCATTTGTTGAATCGAAAGAGGTGTATGAGAAGGTGAAGGAACATCGGCTTTGGCAACTTCTATTTTGGTTTGTAGATTATTACTAGAGATAGCATTATATTTTTGGAAAGATCCTTTAAGAAGTTTAGGATTAGGTTTGAACTACTTCATAAGAAAGTCTCGATGTTTAGCTTGATCAAGAGCCTCATTAAGTGTTTGGAGAGAAAATGTTCAAACCTTATATTGAAGAGTATGAGTTAAAGCTATGGTAAAGAGTTTGAATAAGTTATCATCAGTCATATTATGGTCAGCTTTATGGGCCAATGATTTCCATCTTTTCATAAATTCATGAGCCGATTCAATAGTAGATTACTTAGCATTGATGAAGTGGCTAAGATAATTTTTGGGAAGATCATTGTGTTGAAACTCTTTAACTAAAGGATTAACCAAATCTTTAAGTTGCCAAATAGAATGTTGGGGAAGTTTATTATACCATTCTAATACATCACCATTGAAGGTTTTCACTAAGATTTTAGTTGTGGTGAAGGTATTAGTTTGGATCCACTCCTTGTAAAGGTTGCCAAAGGCTTTGAGAAACGAGGCAGGTTCTTTAGTCCCATCATACTTGATAGTTGGAGATATGTCACCAATATCAATGGAAACAATGAAGGGAGTTAAAAGCTCATTTTGAATAGTTTGAAGTATTTTGTTATTCATTATGGGTTGAGGTATAACCTTGCATGAGCCATCTCGAAGAGGTGAAGGAATGTACTTGGGATTAGTTTGAGGATGCATAGTTGGAGGTTGATTAGCCACATTGATTAAATGTTGTTGAAGTTGCATCATTTGGTTGGTGTTAAAAATTTTCATTATGTTTATTTGTTGGATAACTTGGGATAAAATTTGAGTTGTATCAAGAGGTGGGTTGGTGTTGGTAGGAGCACTCTCCAAATTGGTGTTAGGGGGAGGATTACTAAAAGAAGGATTATTGTTGGGATTGTTAAGTAAATTTGTATCAATTACTCCCACATTAGTTTGAATATTTTGAAGATGAGAAGATTCTTGGTAAGTATAGAAAGGATTAGATCCATCAACTTCATCTTGAGGGGTTATTTTCACCATATTTTAATTCATGGATAAAGGAGGAGAAGAGGTGCCCCAAGAGTGATGGTGCTCTTGGGAGGAAAAGAGAGGGGGAAATGAGCATCCCATACAGTATCTAAATGGATTCAAGCTATCCAAGAAGATTTTGATAGGAGACTTCATTATGACTGAAGAGAGATGAACATAATGCAAAGAAGGAGAAATAGGGCATGAAATTGACAAACAGGGAAGGAAAAAAGTAGTACATGGTCGATTGGGTCGACCTAGTACAAAAAATAAGGCCTAAAAATAGTAAAGGGTTGACTAGGTCAATCTAGTATAGTGAACAGAGGCTAGAAAAAGAAAAAGTAGGGTTTGCAAAAAATATGAGGTTGAGTGGGTCAATCCAGCTCAGTAGATAGGAAAAATAAAGAAGCCTATAACAGGTTGTGAAATAAAACAAGATAACTTTACAAGAAATTTAGAAAAGAAATAACTAAAGGGAAACAAATAGTCAATTGGATTAATGTTTTCCAATCCAATTGAGGCACACAACACAAAATCTTGCACCAACGTTGGCTAATGCAAGTTTTTGCAATACAAAATACAATTAAGCAAAGAGCAAGCAATCAACTTGGAAAGTAAAGAGATAACTAACTGGTCAATCTAAATATTAATTAGATTACTAAGATATGATTTAAAATGTGATGGAAAGTTGGTTGCAAGCAAGGAACTAGAATGACAATCTAAGGATGGTTTCAAGTAGTTTGGGCTGAAAGAGACTGTAGTGGCAATGATACAAGCTTGGTATTAAGATCTACCCCCTCACTTCACACATAGCAATGATAAGGGTGTCGGGTGTTTAGCGAAAATATATCATTAACCACACTTTATACTTGACCAGAGTATCAAGTTGGCTTCCACCTTGGTAATGAAATTTAAGAAGGTTGGCCTTAGGTACACAAATGTTAAAATGCTTGTTTAGATTTTGTGATTTGGTCGTGTGTTTATAAAATAGAAAATAGTGAAACTAAACTATTAATTTAATACCACCTAATTAAGCTATGTGATCTATTTTAAGCATGCAAGCAACAAGAAAAGAAAGTGTGAACTAATTACTATATAAGGTTAATTCCTACTTTGAAATAAGGTACAATGTTGATATAGTAAACAATGTATGCACAACATATAGAAAAAGGTCGACAGAGTCGAACTTGTACTACAGAAGCAAGGTCTTAAAATGAACAGGGTCGACAAAGTTGACATAGTTATCCAAACAACACACATAACACAGAATTGGGTCAATAGGATCGATCTAGTTGATTGTGCAAGGGTAGTTTTAAAGACTACAAACTGTAAAAATAAAGACTGTAAAAAAAAGATAGAGATAGGAACCTTGGTGGATCAGAGATGTATAAAATGAAGATTATTATTCAAGAACCTTGATATATGCTTACAAATTCTGCTAACTAGGTTGATTGGGTCGATCAAGCTTTATATAAACTTGTTGTTGAGTGCCTGAAAATGTACAAGGTTGATTGGGTTGACCTAGTAGTCTGGATTGGATGTCTAAAAATTTGGAAAATGATATTGGGTCAATAGGGTCGATGCATTAGCCTATACCTAAAATATTGCACACAAAAATTAGATATTGGGTTGACATAGTCGATCCAATATGGCAAATATATGATAAAAATAATGATGAAAGAATGAAAGAAATGACATAAGGTAAAGAAATCCTGCAAGGGTTAGTTCATGTCGGGTTCACTAGAATGTATTATGAAAGTGAAACCAAAGTGAATAAAATATTAAGAAGAAAGTGGAAACGTGAAGACAATCCAACCAGTGGTGGGATAGGATTCACATCGAGTTCACCAAAATGTATGCAATTAGAAATGTATCATGCATATAAACCAATCATGTCTCAGAGAAGATAAAGCATACCTACACTTTTGATTGGGAATACATTTGTTAAGCAAGGGCATGACCAATATGGGGATCTGCTAGATCCGATTAGGGGATCACTTGTCACAATACACCATGCTAAGAAGGGTTTCAAAACCTATAGTCTAACACAATCATGCAACAACCCTAAAAGAGTCACAGGTATAATGTTCACTCTATTCTAAAAAATAAGAAATTAAATCTAATCTAGTGCACACTAAAGCTTGTGGCACAATAAAGGGGTTAGTAAAGCAATCAAAACATGTATAAGAGAATCTCAATTAAGCTAAGTATGAGTAAGACCCTAATACATGGAATATGAAGAGTAATATTATTTGAGCCAATACTTATGTTAGTTATATCTCCTAAGGAGAGGAAAACAAAGTTAAAATATACTTACTTGAATGTGAACCTATCAAGACTAAATCTCTCCCTTGATCAAAGAGACTTTGCAAGAGGTTGTTGTGGTTTGTACGGATAACTAAGAAAGACCAAAACATCCAAGACTTAGCCACAAGACTAGATTCTCTAAGTAGAAATCCTAAGCTAAGACTCCTCAAGTAGAATGGTGGAAGAGCAAATTGTAAAGAAGTGCAAACGAATAATAACTCTTGATTGTTAGGGGGTGGAGGTAATCTAAGAACAAACACACCTGTTCTAATTCCACCTGTTAAGATCTTGCTCCTCAGAAAGAGCACAGTATGATTACCAAATATAAGCAATTGAATATGCGGAAATAACCAGAAACACAAGTAACTAGAATTCACCAATAGCACAGAATATGAGAGACAATACACTATCTTGTATTAACACTTTACAGAAAAGAATACAATAAAGAGCCACCACACTCTTTCACCTTACAGAAGTTCGCCACACCTCAAGTGTACAGTAATTCTTCTCACACACACTCTCCTACACAAAAAATGGTCCCAACAACCAACTCACACACAGAATTGGTGTTCACCTCACCAACCAGTCAGTAATAACTTTGCCGGTACACCAAGCACTCTATAGCACTTCAAGCTGATCTCCCATGAACCTGCAACCTGCAATTCAAAGACCAAACTTACATGTAGATCCCCTGTGAGCTTGCAACAACCTGCAACTCACTGATCTTACAACTAGAAGGAACTCTTCCTTTCTATCTCATACATTACAATACATGCCAATGGGTCTATAAATAGATCCCTAACTCAAACAATAACTTAGACTCTTAATTTAGACAATTATCCTCGCAGCCCAAGACTCTGACTGGTCTTAACATGCAAACTCTTCGTTCACTTAACTAATTGTCCGTGAAACGAGCAGTTTTGGAACACACAGGCGACCGACGCCGGTCCCTGCTAGTCTGGTTCTGCCGACGTCGGCCGACTTCCTGTCGTCGCCAGTGGCCTTCTGCACTGGTCTCGACCGACGTCGGTCCTGCTGCCGACGCCGGTGCTCCTGGATCTCAGCAACCTTCTATTCCTCAGTTTGCAAAGGGTTGAAACTTTTAGCTCCACAACCTAACAATCTCCTACTTGGAGATAAACAGCTGCAACCTATACCTGTACCTGTACCTGTACTCAGTCTAGTTTATTCTCTTGATTTTGTATCCATCCTCAAGATCACTCTTGAAGACCAACCACCACAAATCCTGTAGTGCAAAACCTGTCATCTAAATTACCTGCCACATCCGCATCTACAACCATGTAGAAAAAGAACTTGACCCTGCATAGCATGTGCACCTGCTGCTGGTCCCACTGAACTGCCCTTCAGTATTACTCTCCCGGATTGACTCCAAACTTGTGACAACTCCCACTGCTTGGGAAAACTCAGGTTTAGTACATACCATGCACTCAACCTCATTATGTGAATCAAGACACCTGTTCTATGAACTGTCTAACCATCGGCGTGCTAACCGGTTTCACACAATCATCCTGAAACAAAGTCAACAAGACCTCCATGTCTCTAAAACACACTCATGCCAAAGAATCTTGCTACTCCCAGATTCTCCATGACACACACCTAAACTAGCTTTACCTTTAGTTCAGCAATACCTGTATATGTAACCCTGCAACAAGCACATCATACAGAAAATAAGATAATGTAGCTAATATTATCCAACCTGGTAAAGAGAAACACAATGATCAAACCTCCATTACCCTGCATCTAATACAAGATCATATACCCTGATCTTCCATCTCACGTATCTATTTCCTCTCTTCTTCATCCTTAACATCCATTCATCTCTCAGTGCTTACTTTCAGCTGGCAACACTACCCAAAACACCTGTTTGGTTCTCTTCCAAGGAATCACATCCTCATCCATGCCAAGCTCCCACTGTTTCCTAGATTTACCTGTTTTGCTTCTTCAATAACTTCTTGGTCCTATGTCATAAGTGAGAAACAAGTAGTGTAAAGAAGGGAAATGACGAATTTAAGAACTTACTTACACCTTCAGTCCTCCATATGGGCGCTTGAGACTCCATGACAACTAGCTGTCCACCCAAAATTCGTCTCAGTAACCGATGCCAGTCACATCTCAGTCTACAACCGATCGATGTCGGTTCCCTACGACTGCCACCTTGCCGACGTCGGTTTCCCCTGGCCGACGCCGGTCCTTATCTGCCCTGAGTCACCGATGTCAGGCTGCACATAGCCGACGTCGGTCCCTGTCTGGACACCGACGCCAATTTTTCTACCGACGTCGGTCTCTGTGTTTTTCTAGTGAGAACTGACTTTTTCCCGCGAGCTCCTTTTGGATCAAACCCTTGTCCAAATCACCCTTGCTCTGCTCAGAATTCCTCTGCATCTTGTGCTGAACTCTGTCCGTCACCATCTCTTTGAAAACCAAGGCTTTCCTGTTCTTGTCACTAACATCGGATTCCTCAAGAAACGTCACCTTCTTCTTCTGCATACAGAAACCACGATCCATGCCTTCCAAATCCGAAAGCATACTCTTTGACTCAAGAACCAGCATCTCCTTCTTATCTATGTGACCAAGCCTATTAAGCCACATCTCCGAATCTACAGCTGAAGTAGATAACCCAAAAAGAGAATCAATAAAACAAGTAGATAGATAAAGCGTACATACTTTCTTACCTCTAGCTACAACAAGTGTACCCTTGGTAACCTTCCAAGAGTCCGCTGTGAGAGTTACTGT
This sequence comes from Torreya grandis, assembly GCA_037957365.1. Lineage (NCBI taxonomy): Eukaryota > Viridiplantae > Streptophyta > Pinopsida > Cupressales > Taxaceae > Torreya > Torreya grandis. The sequence continues at coordinate 462,834 of JARHVA010002633.1, read as the reverse complement.
GCAACCCTCATCACCCAAACTTTTAACAGAAATCAGATTTCGCTTCAGAACTGGGACATGCATGACCTCCTTTAACACTCATGTGTCACCTGTCTGCAATTTCAGCTTCATTTTTTCTTTGCCAACAATCTGACAAGTCTTACCATCCCCTACACAAATTTCTCCAAAGTCTCCCTAGACATACTCATGAAAAAATTCCCTATGTGGGGATGCATGAAAAGAGGCACCAGAATCTAAAACCCAAGATTCTACTTTATCCAAAGAACATACCAGAGCATCTTGTGCAACGTAATCTGCAACATCTGCTTCTTCTCCATGTCCTTCATGCTGATCTTCACCCGATCTGCAATCTCTCTTTAAGTGCCCTTGCTTTCCACATTTCCAGCAGGTTATTCTGTCATACCTGGACTTGGATCTCCTGCCTGTCTTTGACCTTGATCTCCCACGCTCTATCTTCTCTCTTGGCCTTCCTCTGCCTTCAACACTCAAAGCATCGCCTGATGATTCACCTGTGCTTATCCTGCGTATCTCTTCATTCAAGATCACACTCACAACATCATCCACTTTTAAGACTTTTGAAGGAGACACAGTATTAGAAACTGCCATTACCAAACCTTTCCAACTTTCAGGTAATGAACACAAGATTAAGAGAGCTCTAATTTCATCATCAAATACAATATTGACTGAACTTAACTGGTTTACCAAACCATGGAAATCACTAAGATGGCTATGAACAGATCCACCTTCCAACATTTGCAAATTAAATAAACGCTTCATAAGAAATACCTTATTAGAAGCCGAGGGTTTTTCATACAAATTTGCCAAAGATTTCATCAACTCCACCGTTGTCTTACACTGTGATAAGCTAGAAATCACAGATGATTCAAGACTCAATCTAATAGATCCCAGAGCCTTCCGATCAAGAACCTCCCATTCTTCATCTTTCATATCCAAGGGTTTGCTAGCAACCCCACCCAACGGTAAGTACAAATCTTTCTGATACAGATAGTCCTCAATCTGCATCCTTCATAATTGGTAGTTCTTGCCATTAAACTTTTCTATTCGTAGCTGACTTTTTCTGCCATTGCTCAACTCGCACTCAAACAGAAACCCTGTGAGTAACCTGTAATCAAAACACACTACCCAGATCTACACCAATCTGTTAGTATCCCAACCAAAAGCTCTGATACCACTTGTTAGGGGGTGGAGATAATCCAAGAACAAACACACATGTTCTAATTCCACCTGTTAGGATCTTGCTCTTCAGAAAGAGCACAATATGATTACCAAATATAAGCAATTGAATATGCAAAAATAACTAGAAACACAAGTAACTAGAATTCACCAATAGCACAGAATATGAGAGACAATACACTATCTTGTATTAACACTTTACAGAAAACAATACAACAAAGAGCTGCCACACTCTTTCACCTTACAGAAGTTCGCCACACCTCAAGTGTACAGTAATTCTTCTCACACACACTCTCCTACACAAAAAATGGTCCCAACAACCAACTCACACACAGAATTGGTGTTCACCTCACCAACCAATCAGTAATAACCCTGTCGGTACACCAAGCACTCTATAGCACTTCAAGCTGATCTCCCATGAACCTGCAACCTGTAATTCAAAGACCAAACTTACATGTAGATCCCCTATGAGCTTGCAACAACTTGCAACTCACTGATCTTACAACTAGAAGGAACTCTTCCTTTCTATCTCATACATTACAATACATGCCAATGGGTCTATAAATAGATCCCTAACTCAAACAATAATTTAGACTCTTAATTTAGACAATTATCCTCGCAGCCCAAGACTGTGACTGGTCTTAACATGCAAACTCTTCGTTCACTTAACTAACTGTCTGTGAAACGAGCAGTTCTGGAACACACAGGCGACCGACACTGGTCCCTGCTAGTCTGGTTCTGTCGACGTCAGCCGACTTCCTACCGTCGCCGGTGGCCTTCTGCACTGGTCTCGACCGACGTCGGTCCTGCTGCCGACGCCGGTGCTCCTGGATCTCAGCAACCTTCTATTTCTCAGTTTGCAAAGGGTTGAAGCTTTTAGCTCCACAACCTAACATTGATTGCATATTCAAATAATAATGAAATAATCTTGTATTTATAGGCAGATCTCACCCTAAATCCTTTTTAATATGTCAGTTATACAAGGTTGACCCAGTCGACCCTGTATGTTTTCGAGAGATAAATCACTAGGTCTCAAGCTAGGTTGGCTTAAGAGCTTACAAAAATCCAAGTAAAAAATACCCTAAACAATACAAGGTCATCCTAGTCGACCATGTATAGTAATCAAAGGCTAAAAATTGTATAGGGTCGACCCATTCGACCTAGTACAGTTAACTGGCAAAAGGAGATCAATGTGAGGAAAAGAGGGATAGAAAGAGGAAAAAGACTAGAGGAGTGTGTAAGGGAGGAGTAATATCTTAGGAAATGGTTTTAGGAGCTAGTTGGATTGGTAATAATGTGGCAATAAGGGACAACAATCCTGCAAAGCACCAAAGATTTTCCCACCCCTTTCTCAGTGCACCCCTTAGGGCGTGCACTCAAAGAGATTGAGTCTCGACAAGTTTTTGCAACATGTAAAGCATCAGTATTTGATAAAAGTTAAAAATGTTGTGTATACACCACCAAGTGATGATACTTGAGTCGATCCCCATACATCTATATGTACAAGCACTAAATTTTTATCCTTCTTTGTCTTTCCAACTCTGAGAAATCTGACTCTCTTATGTTTTCCATACACACCATGCTCACAAAAATACAAATTCACCTTCAAATCTAGCAAAAAATTCTTTGAGTGGAGAACTTGCATCTCCTTCTCACTCATGTGCCCAAGTCTATTGTGCCATAATTTTGTATCCATTTTTTGTAAAATCTAAAGCAATAGAAGAGTCAACATTACTATTAGATAAATATAATGTACCTACCTTCTCTTTTTTTGTTAGGAACCCCTTATCCAATGGAAGCACAATTGATTACTTTTTTATAAGCAATTAAACACGAAATTATACCAGAATGATTAAGTAACTAGAAACTTGAGACAGCAAAGAATTTGAGAGACAATACACACTCTTGTATTAAATACTACTAGAAGAAAATACAATAAGGAAGATGCCACTTTTTCCTCCACCTCAAAGGCTTGCCACAACTCAAGACCTTCTTCCCTCTCTCTCTTGCTCAACACAACAAACTCAACAACTTGAGTTGTTATCCCCTCCTTGAATACTTCAGCTGATCTCCTTGACCTTACACCTGTAGATCTCCTTGACATTGCTTCAATGCTTCAATGTTTTACTTGCTTGCTTGATTTACAATACATGCCTCATGGGTCTTTAAATAGATTCCCATGCATACAAAAATAGAACTATAATTACAATAATTAGACACGCATCTCGGGACTATAATTAGTCATTTAACATGCAAACACTCGCTTCACTTAACTGACTATTCGTCAACAGCAGTTCTGGAACGCCACAGGCGACCGACGTCGGTCCCTGTTTGTCTGGTGCTGACCGACATCGGTCGACTATCTGCCGATGCCAGTTGCCTTCTGCACTGGTCATGACCGACGTTGGTCATGTTGCCGACACTGGTACTTCTGGATCTTTAGCAACCTCTTGTTTCTTCGTGTCTGCAACAGTTGAAGCTTTTAGCTCCACACCCTGACAATCTCCCACTTGGAGATAAACAGCTGCAACTGTACCTATACCTGTACACCATCTACTTTGTTCCCTTGGCTCTGTATCCCTCTTCAAAGTCACTCTTGAAGACCAACCACCACAAAACCTGTGATGCTATACCTGTCACTTATGCCAAAAAAATTTTGCTGCTCCCAAATTCTTCATGACATACTTCTGAACCAACTTTACCCTTAGCTCAGAAAACTCCCTGTATATGAAACCCTGCAATAAGCAACACAATACAGTAATATGATAATGTAGCTAATATTATCCAACCTGGTAAAGATAAAAATACAATGGTCAAACCTCCATTGTTCTGCAGCCTAATCAAGACCATATACCATAGCCTTCTGTCTCACGTGTCCATCCACTCTCTTCTCTAACATGGGAATCCATCCCTCATCCAGTGCTTTCTTCTAACTGACAACTCCACCAACAAATACCTGTTTAGTTCTTCTCCAAGGACTCACACTCCTCATCCATGCCAAGCTCCCATTGTTTCTGGATTTTACCTGCATTGCTTCTTTTATCTTCCTAGTTCTTGACCATCAGTAAGCAATATAAAGAAGGTGAACAACGAATATGAGGTTCACTTACCCTTTTTGACCTCCATATGGGTGTTTGAGACTCCTTGACAACTAGCTGTCCACCCAACATCCGTTCCAGTGACCGATCTCGGCCATCTCCCAGTCTGCCCCCGACCGATGTCGATTCCCTGCACTGACCTTGACTATCGATGTCGATTCCCTGGTCGACGCCGGTGTCCCCTCTGCCGACGTCAGTTCCTTTCTGACCGACGTCAGACTTCTCTGCCCGACTCTATCGACCCTGCTGGTCTGCACATGACCGATGTCGGTATCTGCCTGATCGATGTCGGTCCCAAGTGACTGACATCGGTGTCTATGTGTTCTTGTAAGTGATGAAATCTTCATCCGCAAGCTCATCTTGGATCAAACCCCTATCCATACTGCCCTGCTCAGAATTATTCAGCCCCTGTGACTGATCTTTGTCCCTCATCTCCTCCATAAACACCAAGGCTTCTTTGTTCCTGTCAAAAGCATCAAATTTCCTTTTCCTGCAATGAACTCTATCTATGCTTTCTGAATCTGAACACATACCTTTTGAATCAAGAACGTCCATTTCCTTCTTATTCATGTGACCAAGCCTATTAAGCCACATCTTCGAATCTACAGCTGAAGTAGATAAATCAGAAGTAGAATCAGTAATACAAGTAGATAGATAAAGAGTACCTACTTTCTTACCTCTAGCTAAAACAAGTGCACCCTTGGTAACCTTTCAAGAATCCTCTATGAGGGTTATTGTGCATCCCTCATCACCCAACCTTCCAACAGAAACCAAACTCTGCTTCAGAACTGGGACATGCATGACCTCCTTCAACACCCATGTGTTGTCCATCTGCAATCTCAGCTACACTTTTTCTTTGCCAACTATTTGACAAGGCGTATCATCCCTTAAATAAAGCACTCCAAAGTCTCCCTATTCATACTCATGGAACAAATCTCTGTTTGGGGATGTATGAAAAGAAGAACCAGAATCTAAAATGTAAGATCCTACCTAACTATCCAAAGAAAGTATGAGAGCGTTCTGTACCATAATATTTGCATCCTTTGCTTCTTCATTACCTTCATGTTGATTCTCTTTATCCCTCAACCAACACTCCTTTATGTGTCCTCTCTTTCCACAAAACCAGCAGGTGACACCTCTGGATTCGGATCTCCTTCCCACCTTCGACCTTGATTTCCCTTGCTCTACCTTCTCTCTTTGCCTTACCCTGCTTTCTGCACTTAGAGCATTCCCTGATGATTCACCTGTGTTTCTCCTTCGTATTTCTTCATTCAAGATCACACTCACAACATCATCAACTTTTAAGATTTTAGAAGCAGATGCAGAATTACTTACTGCCATAACCAAACTATCCCAACTTTCAGGTAAGGAGCATAAAATTAAAAGAGCCTTTACTTATCATCAAAAACAATATTGACTGAAGCTAACTAGTTTACCAAACCATGGAAATCACTAAGATGAGTATGTACTGATCCGCCTTCCTGCATTTGTAAAGTAAATAACTGCTTCATAAGAAATACCTTATTAGAAGCCGAGGGCTTTTCATATAAATTCACCAAAGATTTTATAAACTCTTCCGTTGTCTTGCACTGTGATAAGTTGAAAATCACAGACGATGCAGGGCTCAACTTTATGGAACTGAGAGCCTTCCGATCAAGAACACTCCATTCTTCATCCTTCATATCTGTGGGCTTGCATGCAACTCCACCCAACGGTAAGTACAAATCCTTCTGATACAGATAATCCTCTATCTGCATCCTCCAATGTTGATAATTCTTGCCGTTAAACTTCTCCATTCATAGCTTACTTTCTTCTGCCATTGCTGAACTCCCACTCAATCAGAAACCCTATGAATGACCTGTAATCAACAAACAATAATCTGCTCCCTACAAACCGTAGATCTGATACCAACTGTTAGGAACCCCTTATCCAACGGAAGCACAATTGATTACTTTCTTATAAGCAATTAAACACGGAATTATACCAAAATGATTAAGTAACTAGAAACTTGAGACAGCAAAAAATTTAAGAGACAATACACACTCTTGTATTAAATACTACTAGAAGAAAATACAATAAGGAAGATGCCACTTCTTCCTCCACCTCAAAGGCTTGCCACACCTCAAGACCTTCTTCCCTCTCTCTCTTGCTCAACACAACAAACTCAACATCCTGAGTTGTTATCCCCTCCTTGAATACTTCAGCTGATCTCCTTGACCTTACACCTGTAGATCTCCTTGACCTTGCTTCAATGCTTCAATGCTTTACTTGCTTTCTTGATTTACAATACATGCCTCATGGGTCTTTAAATAGATTCTCATGCATACAAAAATAGAACTCTAATTACAATAATTAGATACGCAGCTCGGGACTATAATTAGTCATTTAACATGCAAACACTCGCTTCACTTAACTGACTGTTTGTCAACAGCAGTTCTGGAATGCCACAGGTGACCGACGTCGGTCCCTGATTGTCTGGTGCTGACTGACGTCAGTCGACTATCTGCCGACGTCGATTGCCTTCTGCACTGGTCATGATCGACGTCGGTCATGTTGCCGACACCGGTACTTTTGGATCTTCAACAACCTCCTGTTTCTTCGTGTCTGCAACAATTGAAGCTTTGAGCTCCACACCCTAACACTTTTTTCTATTACCAGTGATCCTCTAGTGACCTTCCATAAATTTTATACAAATGTAACTGTACAGCGCTCACTTCCCAGCTGGCCTGCTGAAATTAGATTTTTTTTCAACTTAGGAACATGTCGCACCTCTTTCAGCAACCATTTGTTTTTATTCTATAATTTTATATGTATCTTACCCTTTCCTACAATTTTACAGGGTTCACCATCACCCAAATAAATTTGTCCAAAATCACCTTGAACATAGTCTTGAAAATATTTCTTATGGGGTGTAGCATGAAATGAAGCCCCTAACTCTAACACCCAAGAATCATTAATATTATCTAAAGAAATGATTAAATCATTTTGTAACACATTACCTGCTACATTTACTTCCTGATTTTTATCTTGATATCCATCTCCTTGTTTTCCTTTTTGAAACCAACAATATTTTTTTAGGTGTCCTTTCTTCCCAAAAATCCAGCACACCAATGTTTCTCTAGATTTGGATCTGCGCTTCTTAGACTTCCTACGATCCCTAGGCCCTTTCATTTATCCTTTTGTCTTCCCCTATTCTTCATAGTGAAAGCATTACTTGATGACTCACATATGTTTTTTCATCACATATTTTCACTACGAATAACACCAATAACATCATCAAACTTTAAAGTGCTTGAACCAGAGACAGAATTACTCATAGCCATGACCAAGCCATTTCAGCTTTTTGGTAATAAGCACAAAATCAAAAGAGCCCTAACCTCATCATAAAAATTTAATTCTACAAAGCTTAACTGATTTGTGACTGTGTTAAATTTGTTTAAATGATCAGCAACAGACCCACCTTCTAACATTTCTAGATTAAATAAACACTTTATAAGAAATACCTTGTTGGAGGCTGAAGGTTTTTCATACACTCTATCCAATGCCTTTATCACATTCGTTGTTATCTTTTCTTTTGAAATATTAAAGGCCATCGATGCTATTAGGCACAACCATATTGTTCCTAGTGCCTTTTTGTCAAGAACCTCTCAGTCTTCATCCTTCATAGTCATCGATTTCTTTGTTATTCTACCTAATGGTAGGAAAAGATCCTTCTGATATAGATAGTCCTCCATTTTCATTTTTCATAGCTGGTAGTTTTGGCCATTGAACTTTTTAACCTTAAACTTGTCTTCTTCTGTCATTACTCCCACTCGAACTAGGAATCCTCTTTTCCTGTGAGTTTATCTATCAAATAAACCTTTGACTCTAATACCAGTTATTAGGACTACAAAACACAAGGTAATATTAATGAAATAAATACATAATTAAGATGTAAAAAATATAATTTAAGATAGACATAGATTTAACATGGTTCACCTAATATGGGCTACGTCGACACAGAAACAACTAGTTCTTCTCTTTATTCAGTCCAACAAAATGAAGGGATATAACTTGCAATACATCCATTGCAATCTCCTCTTCACTCACATACAGGGTATTGATGTAATTACAATACCCTCATATCAAAAAGAGAATTACATATAAATCAAAATACACAAACATAATTTCTACCGTTAGATCTGCAACCTAATAGTGAATGATCGAGATTTACTCTGAAATTACAATATTTTACAATGCATTTTAAACTAAATTTTTCTTCGGGGATGCTACCACCAAACCCCCATAGAAATCATAGTGAGGGGAATTTTCCCCCTCCCCATACCCTCTACTGGGAATCAGGCATTATAATAAGATCAGTTTCCACCATCCAACACTTATTATGGGAACTATAGTCGTACTAGCTAGAAGAGGGGTGACTGTGGGCACTTAGATCTATGAAATGACTAGCATGGGCACCGGGGAAGTCCCAGGGTGTGGAATGGATGATGTAGAAGGGGAAGAAGATGTAAGGATGTTGTGCATATCTAAGGCAAGAGGCACTTGGGTGAATCATGGAGGAGACGAAATGGGGAACAAGGGAGGCATCACTAGAGTGGATGGTAGGGGAGTTCAAAAACCATGTGGTGTCATGAGAGGTTGTTGGAGAATGGAGGAAGTAGGGAAAGGGATCTGTGTTGGTATCGATTGATGGTCTCACTATGGACTAGTCTTTGGGTTGTTACTAATATCAAACCTTAGGGCCTATGTGGCCTGAGGTTGAGTCATTTGAACTTGAGTTGCTTGGGGCTAGGTTGCATGGGTCTGGACTTGTTGGGGTCAAGCTACTCAAACTGGTGGAGGTGTTGAAGGATTTGAGGGCCAAGGTGTAGGAGGCACTCTAGAAGGATAAACTATTGGGACTCCTTGTATAATCCTTATGGAGATCTATGGGGGAGTTTCCTCGACATCTTCGACATGTTGAGCCATTGTAGAGGAGGTAAAAGATGGATTGGGTTGAACTTTCTTCCCTTCTTCTTATGGGCCTCAATCTGAGTGAGCACTTTTTGATCATCGCCAGGATTCAAGTAGTGCTTTTCATCATCCTCATGATAGTGGCCATAGTTGAGGTTGAGAAGGGTCGAGTACTTCTCTAAGTGGGCCCTAATGATATCATGTAGGTCTGAATCCTGATGCTCAGCTTTTCCTAAGGCTAAAGAGTCCCTCTCATCTACCATTTTCTGTAAAGGAGGGAATGCCATATACACGTGGTGCCTGATAGTAATCGAGAGGGGTGGGAAAGCCTTATAATGACAACTGATGCAATGCCCAAAGATGCCTTCCACCAGTTGATACACAATTTCTTACTCTATTAGGTAGTCCAAGACCTAGTAGGGTAAGTAAAGGGGATCTTTAAGAATGCTTGCCACATGAATGATGGTATCCTCATGATAGTACCAGTAATCACCAATGGAGGGGAGGGAGTCCCTAGTTTCTATTGATAGTCGAGACATGGGTGCCTTGTTGATGATATTATAAACCATCGAGTATAATGACTGATAAATATTCTTGATATTGTTTCAATAGTGGTGCCCATATAGCTTATAGAAGACTACATGGACCATTGAGCCCCTGAGAACCCTTTCAAGAAAGACAAACGACTTTAAGGTGAGTGTCTTGCAGACTGCATCCACTAGATAGCTCATCATATAGAAATCACCACCTCCTTGGGCATCACCTATCACCTTGATCATGTTGAAGTTGATTATCCCTCCTGGGTTAGGGACCCGCTCACCTTGGAGATTTATGTGGAGTTGGGGAATCCATAAGAGGTTGACATGTATGCAATTGCTCTCCCTAAAATGTCAATTGAGTAGGGTCGTTTCAATGTGGATTCCCTTTTTGAAAGTCTAGATGGTATATGTATTCACATCCACCTTGTTAACCCACCTTGCATCGAGGTTCTCGTCCCAGTCCTTCAAGACATCATGAATCTGGTGGGTGCTCATCCAGGTGGTCATGGTGGCTAAATAATAAGATAAGGTGTACTCAGGGAGGTTATAGTAAGCCTTGAAGGTTGCTCCCAAGATGTTGACGATCTGATGTTTGTTGTTCGTTGAATAGAACATGTCGCAGATGCCATATTATGCTCATTTTTTGTGCGCAATAATTTACCAAACAAGTCATCACAAGGAAAGACCTCAGGTTTAGTCGCGGCTCTATGTAGCCCATAGTTATCATAGGCCTAAAGGGCATCTTCACATTCAGCTTTGTCCTCATTGTCACTTCTGGAAAACTTGGGTACAAGATCAATGGCCTTGAATATTTCATTATAGTACTTGAAATGCATCACGCCATCTAGGAATGTAGTGTCTTGATATCTGGCTCAACTTTGGGGTTTGAGGATGAGGTGGCCATTGTAGCTGAGAGGGCTTCTAGTTACAAATAAAACCAAGCAAAAGGGGAAGACATAGAGGGCACTGGTTGGAGCATAAAGCAAGGAGTAGGTTTTGGGAAATTGGGAGCGATAACAGTTAATGAATTCAACCCTAGACACTTTTAGGGATCCACATACATCTCATGTATTGATCTCATTTGGTGGTTCACTTGGTGTGAATTCAAATTCAAGTTGGTGGCTTGATCCTCCCATATATTTCCTAACCGGTAATTAAACTCAAAGATCTCAATTATAAATTGTCTATTACATTATCAATTTTAGATTGTCCAATCAGGGCCCAGTTTTCCATTCAATTATTGCCCAGAGCATGGTAGGCACACGACCATATCATCCTCGAGGCTTTTCGGATGGTTCGTGCTTTGTGTCACATGTCTTTTGTTCAATGGTTCATGATGCAATTGTCGACACCTAGGCATGGCCCAATGCCTTGTCTTTATGCAATCGGAGAAAGAGAATGTCAGTTGGAAGACACATGGCATCTTTTGATTGACCTTCAGACTCTGATTGTACCTCATTCTAACCATTTTGAGGTCTATTGGGCTCTCCATACCAGTCTTATATGGAATGCCATGTGGCCTACTGTGATAAGTCAGGGTCTCCCATACCCTAACATCTATGTCAAGTATGAGAGATTGACAATCCTGACAATGGGCCATGTGGTACTTTCTTATATGGTCAAGCTCTTTGGAATATGACATCTTTGTCAAGACCAGGAGACTAACACATTTGACACTAGGGTGAGCTCATTGGTCAGATCCTGACAACTCTAACTTCCATGCCACATGGCATGTTCTTATTATGTCCATCTCTCTTGGGATATGACATCTTTGTCATAGCTAGGACACTGATCACTCTAACATCCAGGTGTCCTGATTGCTTAGGTTCTAACCATGAGTCACGTGCACTTTCTTGTTGCATCGAGCTCTCCTAGGGTCTGACATCTATGTCAAGTTTAGGAGACTGAAACATCTAACACTAGGGCACCCCGATTGACCATACCCTGCCACATTCTGAGTTCATTGATAGCTATCCATGTGGCTCCTTTTCATTCCATCATTCTTCCTACAAAAATCCATGAAAAGAGATTAAGTAAAATGGGAAAAAAAATGACAAATAAAATGCTTACCTAGCTGTCAGTTGGATTTCATACTTGGTGCCACGTAGAACTCTGGGAGTCTAAAACTCCAGGAACCTTATAATGAAAATAAACCTACAGAAAAGTTAACGCATTAAATATTCAAATTAAGAGAGCACCTAGTTTATTCTGAGATACTTACTAGGACTCGACTGCATTAACTTTTCAGAGGTCCCGAGGGCTCCCAACATGGATCAATCGGTCATTACAAACAAGCCACACGCTCGGGGAGACTAGGGTGGACTGGGAATTCAAGAATTCTCTATTGAAGGAGTTGCTTGGAGCAAGATGGAAGGTCTGGGAAGTCTTTAAGTTATTAATATAAAGAGGCCCCCCTCATTTTTGTAGAAAAAAAAGGGGTGTATTGGCCACAACAATAAGATGTTCTTATTTTTAAAATACATGTTTATAATAATTATGTGAAAGAATATTTTGTGAAGATTATTGTTTTCTTACTTTAAAATATGCTATTTTTTTTATAACTTTATACCTTATAAAGTACTACTTCCAATTTATTAAGTCTATAATTATTACAAATATATAATTATTATAGATCTATAAATTGTATTCCCTAAAAGTTCATAATTATTGATTTAAGTATAACAGTTATTCATTCACCTACAAGTAAAAATCCCTTTGAGTTATAAATATTTTTGTATTATTATTTATTTTTGTTCCTAACTTTTATTTGTTTTTATCACTAACTTTTATTTGTTTTTATCACTAGCTTTTAATTTTAAGATGCCTAAATGGACTAATGAAACATTACAAAATGTTAAAGATGTTATAAACAATTGTAGATATCCTCAAAAACACACAAGCAAACTACAGTGTACTCTAAATATGGGGGCATTACGAAAGAAGTGTATGGGTCATTAATGAATGAATTGGATCTTTTTTTAAAGGAAACAATTTTTTAAATTGTAAATGAGTCTTTTAGGAATATTTCATAAAGGAAAGTGGGGGATAAGCAAGTAAACATACTCATCCCACAATTAATCAATCATTATGTTAGTAGGAGAGCCACTCCCATTATAACATCACCTCCATTGGCATAAGGGTTATAGTTTATTGGTTGTATAGCACACAACGAGATGTTTTGGGGGGATTATAAAGCCATAGAAGAGAAGATGGGAAGCCCAAGCAAGTACAAATAACCATCCGTTAAACAACCAACCATTATATCAATAGGAGGTCCACTTCCATTGTGGTATCACCCCCATTGACATAAGGATCATGATTTATTGAGAAAGAGACAAGAACACAAGTCTGAGGGATAATTTTGGACATGATGTTAGACCAAGCGCTTTTCGTGTTTGAAGCTTCCAAATTACTTGTGAAGATGGTCTAAAGGCAATTAGTTTTGATTTTACATATGATAATTTGAGGGTTAAATCTTAACACTATTTTTTTAATGATATTTAGTAAAAAAAATATCAATTCATTGTGAGATTGATTGGGCCACACCCATTTGGGATACAATTAATGGATCTTAAGCCCCCAAGCAATGAATCACCTAATACACTAATTATGGTGTGCCCCACTCAAGGTACCCAAATGCCTGTGGGATTGAGATAAATGAAATAAAAGATTCCAATAGTGTCCATGAGACCAATCGGACCAAGCAATGTAACAAGGTTGTTCCACACTAAAATAGTCGCTTGACACAAGAGTTGCCTTATTAATCTTGCGAAATTTTCAAATATAAATATATCCACTTAACAGTTACACTACAATGCAAAAGACATAATTTTCAATAATTTTGTGTAACCACTACGAATATATTTTTAATAAATCTAATAATAATTTTTAGGTATATATATATATATATATATATATATATATATATATATATATATATATATATATATATATATTTATATTTATATAGTTTGATAGTATTTTGTTCTCGTATAATTATATCTCATAAACTAATAAGATGTTTTGATTATTAAAATGTGTGTTTGTAGTAATCATGGGAAAGAATATTTAAAGAGTTTTTTCTTACCTTAAAATATATTGTAATATTTATAACTTCATACCTTGTAAAGCTAATAATTTATAAAGTATTCTTTGCAGTTTTTAAAGTTCTATAATTACTATAGATCTATAAATTATATAGATTGAAAGTTCATTATTATTTATTTAGGTATCATAATATTTCATTCACCACGAGGTAACATTCCCGTAGAATTATCATTGTTTTTGTATTATTATTATTATTTATCTTTACTTTTAATTTTAAGATGATTAAATAGACCAAGAGAACATTACAAAATATTAAACGAGGTGTTCCAAATAATTGTAGCAAATAAACTATCACAATTGTACCTTTACTTCTAAAGTAACTATTAGTAAACATTTCAAAAACACACAAGCAAACTAAAGGTTCCTTTAAATATGAGGGCGATATGTTAAAATTGTGTAGGTCTTTGATGAATGAATTGAATCTTTTTATAAAGAAAAGAACCTTGTAGGTTGTGAGTCTTTAGGACTAAGTTTAAATTAGATGATTAAGGTACAAAAACATACAATTAAATGTGCATTTAAAGGGTTATGATTTGTAGAGTTATATTGATAGAAGATAGTGGAAAGCCAAGCAAGCAAACATACTTATCCCACAACCGATCAACTATTATGTTAGTAGGAGGGCCACTTCCATTTTGGCATCACCCCCATTGGCATAAGAGTCACAATGTTTTGGGTTTATAACCTATTAGAGTTGTAGAAGCAATTCCAAGATGCAAGAGGCATATCTGAGTTGGGATAGTAAAGCATTTATTTAGAGGCACTTGAACGAGATATGTTTTGGGGATTATAAAGCCATAGAGGAGGGGAAGGCCTAACGAGCCAAAACAACCAATCAACCATTATTTAAGTAGGAGCAACATTTCAATTATGGTATCACCCCCATTGAAATGAGGATCATGGTCTATTGGGTTTATATGTTGATGTAGACCAGGCCCACCAACCAATGTGGGATTAATTTTTTGAATGACAAAATTTTAAAGTCATAGAAACAATTCTAAGATGCACTAAATAGGCAAATCCAACTTGGATATATGAGTTATGAGAATTTTAGTCCTAGAAGCAACTCCAAGACACAAAGATTAGGTGAATCATACTTGAGGTAGTAAGCCATTTTATAATGAAAAATGACTTCCTCATCAAAATGAATATTTTTAAATTTGTTATTTCTGTTGCTTCCAAATCTAATTGACAAGTCTTGGAATGGTTGGACTACTCTAAGAGCACAATTTGCCTTTCTTGATAATAATAGTTTTGATATTGAAAGAATGTGATATAGGAACACTAGTTCGCTTGTAATCCTACATCGACCAAAAGCATTTAGACTAGAAAATAAGCTTAGTTTTGTTGTGTACAAGTCTTGTTGCATGCAAGTTTTTTGTGTTGTTTTGCACCACCTTTGTGCACATGCAAAGCCTTCATATTGTTTTGCACAACCTTTGTGTGTGCATGTTGTTCTTTCACACACATATGTTAATGCATGCAATTTGTATTCACTTGCAAAACATTACGCAAGTCTGTTTTGAATTCTCTCTCGAAGGTCTGTCTTGCCAAATCCAATCCTAGAGTGACTTCATGTCTAGTTGATTACTTTAGCTCAGTCATGTCTGGGGGAATGATCTAGTCTCTAATACTCAGGGGATCTCATGAAGGGAAACTGAGTCGATTGATTCGAGAGAACATCATGTCTTTTGCACAAGTTTGAAAGAACTGCATAAAGAAAGAGAATTGAAGTCTTGCAACGTCAATGTTTAGGCACAGATTAGCCTTGAGAAGCTTGCAATATATTGTTTAGAAGTGTTGGTGCACAAGCATATGATAAGGAGGATATTGCACAACCTACATGTGGATTCATCAACACAAAGCTTTTGGTTGTGATTTGTTGTAACTTGATACTTGTCAATTGTTGGAGTGTGCAATGTCTTTATGGAGAGTAAGTGCTTGTAAAGTAATGTGACTCTTGGGCACAAGAACCATTACGAATCTCAAAGTATTTCATTTAGTGCCTAGGATTTGGGAAGAAGGTTGTAAGTTTATTCAATATCACATTGCATTGTGTTATGGCACATTGGGAATATATTGTGCATTTAATGTTTGTCGTGCCTAGTGATGTCTTATAGGTATTTAATGCTTGTAGTGGGTGGTTGAGAATATTAATGTAAGTATATGGGTTTATTTCTTATATAAACATGCCCTACATTTAAGTCAACTCACTTGAGAATCATATGTAGTATTTTGAGAGAGAGCTAAACCTACAAAGACCACAAGTTAGCAAGTAAAGATCTAAAGATCTAATATTGTAACACATCTCATTCAAGATTGTTGTGTTATTGTCATGGTGAGTGCAAGTTGTATTTCTCCTCATTGACATCAAATAAAGAACTGAATTTGTTGTTATTGTGTTTGTGTGCATTATCCCACTATGTAATTTTCAAGGTTTTATGGTCTAAGGCATCTATTCATTAAGACCCCTAAGCACAACTACATCAGAATACAATCTTTAGTAGAAGAGCAATTACTTGTCAAACTTAAAATTATGATTCTTTGTAACTTCTATAAGGATTGGAGATGCTAGATGATCCCTATTTGAATCAGTTTCCCCTTAATAATATTTACGAAGTCCTTTTGTCAAGGTTTCCTATTGCTGAGATTTTGAACAGTAATCGGAAGTGCAAACTTAAGGAAGAGGACTAGTATAAATTGAGCCATTCATACTAGAAGACTAAAGCAGACTCCATGTCTCAATGTACAACTTGGTGTGTGCTCCATCACAAGCTTCCTATTGGATGATATCTTAGTAAGATTTGGAATCTCCTCAAGGTTTTGCGTTGTGTGCAATAACAGGTTAACCTTCAAGCATCTCTTTTAGTATTGTAGTGCGGCCAAGAGTACATGGCAGCCTGTTCAAACTTTCTTGCCTTCCTTGTTCCTATTCAAGCCCTCTTGGGTGTAACCTCCTCAAGGAAGTTGTCGATTTTCAAACCCTATTCGTGAAACCCTCAGGGAGATAATCATTACACATATATGGAAAACAAGATGTAATGCATATAACTTCAAAGATAGTAAACTCATGTCTATTGTACTCCAGAAACCCTATACTGATTTTTGTTTATAGGTTAATGTTTTGACCAACCTGATCCATCAAAGTTCTCAACAATATCCAGAGTTATCTAAGTAGATTTAAAACTTAAGCAGCAAGTAGCATAATTGGTTAAAGAATATCATATCTTGGAAAAGTGGGTCGCTGAAATTCATGCAAACACAAGTCTAATCAAGGAAACTTCTGATTTTTTGGCTGGTCAAGGAAGAAAGAGCTGGAATATTCGTTGAAAAAAAAAGGAGTTAAAAAAATCTTGTTATGAGTTAATAGGAAGTTGTTGAAGACCACAAGATGGGCCATAAATAAACAGAAAAGAGAATCCATTAAAATAACATTACCACGATATGTAGATATTTTTATTTTTCTATCTTTCTCCTATTGCAATTCAAAGTCAATTTATAACGAACTAATTGATACTGATGTAGAATTTAACCAGAAGTTAAAACTGCTTCCTATATAGTAAAATTAGCAAGGATAGGAACCAATGGTGAGGTTGTACATAACCCTTAATAGTTTACTTGATACAATAAGGTTGAGGTTAACAGAAAATCCACCAGTGGATGAGATGAAGTGTTGAGGAAATATAACAGCGGATTGAGAAAGACTTACAAGATAACTAAGCAAGCAACCATAAAAACCAGAAAGAGTGTAGGAGTTTGTACGAGGAAGATGGTTGTTGTGGTGTGCAAATGTAGGAACGCCACATAAATTTCCAAAAAATGCATGGTTAGTCACCTTTTGAGTATGGCTGCAATTCTATCAAGTTATGTAACCTTGTATCTTGTACTAGATCCTAGAGACCAATGATCATTACATTTAACTACCGACACAAACTAGTAGATGGTGTGGCACCATGAGTAATTCCATAGTAAAGTAACAATTGCTAAGAAGTCTAGGCTTCTTTACATCAAGATCCAAGATAAGCACATACTATGGAGTGCCAATTTGAGAGAAGATGCTTCTAAGTTCTGGCCATTCAATTATGATGTTTTTTTTTTTAATTGAAAAACATTTTGTATTAGTAATACAGATTATATATCGCTATTCTTTCCAAATATATTTATATATATGTTATTTGGATTTAGGGGACAAAAGAGTTTGAATTATTAACCGCAACAGTCATGCTAAAGAAAAGTAGTTAGTCAAAAGTTGATCAGTTCAACTACTCAGAGTTGGTTGTAGCCTTTAAAGATTCATAGAGCCACATAGAGCAGATCTACCATGAAAGAGTTTAGCATGGCTCAATGACTGCTTCTCACCTTTACTCATTATTCCATAATAATACAACATTCTGATGATGTGCCCTTTGTCTTCATTTTAGACTAGTGGGTATTTAAAGTTTGAGTGCTAATAATGCTTTTTTGTGGCTTGATTTTTGACATTTCAGCAAAATATATATATATTCCAAAATTTTGTGGTTGCATTGCCTAGGTGGTGGTTTTAATAATTTGATCCGACAGAAGAAGAATTCCCAATTTTCATCCATATTGATTACTAATTAGTAACTACTAATAATCTAAAACTTTTAGGCTTATGTGGAAATTCAAAGAATGGTTGGTCACTCAAAAGCATTCAAAAGTAAATAATTACAAAAGTAAAAGAATTCAAATTTATAGGTTTGCAAAATTTAAAAAACTCACTCCCAAATAGGAGAGCCTTTTTGAATAGCAACTCATACCACAAACCAATTTCCCCGTGAATCTTTCATATCCAAAACCAGTTCACCCATGATCCTGATTCCCTCTACAAATCATTGAGGATATCCAACCCCAAAATAAACACACTTTTCATGGATTTCATTTATCGCATAATCAATCCACAGGGGTCCAATTGAAGAGCCTACTCGAATACCAACTCCGTACCCAAAACCAGTTCCTCTTTTTCCACGTACCCCAGCAGGATCTCCTGAACATCAGTACACAAATTCAAAACAGCATGTAAAGGTTTAAGTCCATATGTAACTTTGGCATTTCAAACAAGAGTCGCAAACAACTTACCAACGACCGAACACCCAGAACCCAAGTCTGTTCCAAAGTCTGCAAATATAGCACCTTGCAATCTGCCAATCTGTAGAAACAGTAGAAAAATATTTATGAACTTAAAACAGGGTAGCAAATACATGCACCCATCTTGAATTTATTTTGTCCTAAGTCCACAGACTGGAGACTATAATGGGTGTTAAGAAAAAATGTCTTATTTTGCCAAGTAGATTCATTGAATTCTGTGTTATCTTTTAAATATGATGTTATGTATGGTCTCATTTCATTATCAAATTTCATTGTAAATTATATGCATGTCAATTGGACTTCCTGTTCCTTCCCTGTGAGGTATGAAGCCGCCTTCTGCCTTACATGAACAGGACCGGTAATAACAACCTCATGCTCCTGCAAATAGAATTATATTCTTAGAGCTGCGACATTATGTCTCAACTCTTGAGACTTTTTGGTAATATTTCTTACACGTCAGTTTTGGTATTAGAGATTCTAAAAAGTGGTCCTTGAAAGAAGAGCATACAGGGGGCATGGCAGTGATATGTTAAGGTGATGATGGCATGAGACATAGGAGAATGTGCCTCTCAAGATGTCCATAGCCAAGAGAAGAGTCTTCAACTTAGGGTGTGTGTCTAACTCTATGTTACTAGAAACAAGAAACAGAAAACCACAACAGCAACAGAAACAGAAACATGATGAGAAACAGGTGTGGGGAGGTTGCAAATAAGAAATGGATCTTCCATAGATATATAGACATAAAGATGTATTGACAAAAAATTTACTTTAAAGATTTTATGCTTTCACAGTTCATGACATTTGCATCAAGGTCTTTCGGAAAACTGTGTGCTCGATTTTTTTATCAACATTTCAGATCACCACCTATGATCCATCCTCAGGAACACTAAGCCCATCAAGGTTTTAAATTTGTGTTATCTTGAGCTTCTAAGCAAAATAAAAGTCATACATATCAATTAAGTATACTCGCAAATTAATATCCAAATAAATAAAAATACCAATAATATCAACCTATGCCATTTGGAAATGAAAATGTCGTTAACTTAATTTACTATTTAATCTCTGTAATTTTAAGTTTTATTATTTATTTTTTTAATTTTTACTCTACAACCTTTAATATTTTTATTTGATTGAGATGTCTAATTTAAATTTTTTTGCTATTCTAAACGACTGATGATGAAATTAGAATGTTTTTTCAATAAAAAGATTAGCTAAAAAAAAAATAGACTGTTTTCAATCAAAAATATTAGAAAGTTAAAAAACAGAAAAAAAATTCAATCAAAAATAGATTAAAATTTGAGATATACTGCTGAAGGAACAGAAAGGGACCCTGAATCAGAGCAATTAAAAACAGGTTGCGATTAATGAAAGACGTAACAGGAAGCTGTAGAAATGGTCATTCGCTTTGCAAACACTGTTGAAACCTGCAACAGAGGGCTCACGTTACATTTCTGGTAACAAAGGTCTAACTTCACTTTTGCAGGGGCAAGTTGGAGATGAATATTGATCATCTGCACTAATATAGCTATAATCTAATGAAATTTCCTAGGAAAAAATGAGATAAATCTTATCCTACAAAAGAATAAGAAAATCTACTGATAAAACATATAAACTGGGAGAGCGACAAATTTAGCTAGTGTCCCTGTGCAACACATTAATATTTGCACCTCGGACAGTCCCTTTGGGACCATTTTCTTCTATTCCTCTTCCTTTGAATGGCTCTATGAACCCTTGTGACTCTCCAATTGTAACCCTCGGCAGTGGGGACATAGACCTGGATCTGTCCAAATGGACCGGGCTGACAGCAGGATCCTCTGCTTTGATGCAATGTTGTGGTTACCAATCCTTTGACAGCATCCATAGCATAGACTTTAAAAGAAAACTGGCTCCTTTATTGGGACTTTCCTCTAGATCAAACTCTGGAAGTACAGACTTTCTACAACCTGCTTCTGAATTTCATAAGATTTCAGTCCCCATCTCTGATCCTCTTCAAGGAAGCCTCCTGGTTTGCACTGAGAAATTGGCGAGTTTACCTCTTATGTTACAGTTGTGCCATTCCCTTGTCAAATTCAAGTTTGATGTCCATAAGGATACCAAAACAAATGAAAAGGACTCAAAATTTGCTGACAAGACTTCCAGCATGCTGTTTTTCAAAAATAATTTAAAGTTGTGTTAAAACCTTCCATTGCAGTCTTCAACAATATAAACTCAACCAATATCAATGTTACCATTCCCCAAGTGCCCACCCAGTTCAATCCTATGTTCTCCCTTTGCCATTGTTCAATCCAAACAATCATGCAAGAGGTCACAACTACTTGTTAGAAAATCAAATTGATCTAGTCTTGCATTCTTCTCACTTTGGTATACATTTATAGCAATTTGCTTGAGAAAAGAAACATAACATCGCCATTTGGAACCTCTGCCTCAAATGACTCTGAAAACCTACTTACATTCATTCCTCTTGAATAACCTTTCAATTGTATATCATAAAATTTCAAAATCTGGATAGCATTTACAACTATTGCCAAAGGTTTTAAACTGCTCCCCAGCAATTTTAACTAAAAATTTGTCACAATCTAAAAGGCAAGAACTTACCAGTAACTCTGCAAGACCTGATTCCAATACGATTTTTCTGACATCTGAACAAAATCATAGTTTTTTCCCCCTTTCTGCTGAGACTATCTACACATCTTTCTTAACTTCGTTCAGAATTTCCTTACAGCATTTATCCTTATCTACTGTTTACAACTCAAACTTCTTCTGAATTCAAATAAAAATTAAAATAGAGGCAAAATGAGCTCTTCTAGGGTTTTCTGAGAAGAAACCTCTTTCGAACAGTATTCTCTTTGGCTTTCCAGTTTCAGGAGGGTACATTTGAGAGCCAAACTGATGATCAAAGGCAGGGGGTGCAGGGGAATTCAACCACCCACCAACCCTCCCGTCCCCCAGGATTCTAATACAGAGAAAAAGTTATTGGTCCCAAAATCACCACAATGGCAAAAGAGATGGAAGCTTTTATGGCAGCGTCAGGAAAAAGAAAGGAAGATCCTCAAAGTGGATCCAAAAATCTATGCATGCAAACAATGGATATGGATCTGACAATCTGTCTAGATACTAATGAGATAAGGAAGAACATCTCCAACTTGTACGGTGGAATCTGGTTTGTCGATTCCTGGGAGCTCAGCTGATATGCGAAGAGATTCCAGTTTGGCCCGGCAAGAACTGGAGGATGCATTGAGAAGTGGAGATAAGACCTTGTGCAAGAGGATATTTCATAACCCTCTTTGCTAATGATACAGATCGAGATAAGAGTCATCAGAGGTGGGCCCTATTTCTTCAGAAATGTTGGCCTCTTCATGGACTACTGGCACCTAGGATTCAAACTGAAATAGGAAATGCCATCCACACACCGATGTATGCCCTGCCTCAAAAATTCTGGTCCATATATGTCTTCAACATGCTAGCTAACACTATGGGGAAGGCATTGGAAACCTCTAAACCCTTCGATGGAAAAGGATTAACGAACTACGCCAGAGTCTGCGTGGAGTTAGATCTAACCAAACCGCTCCCAAAAATGTCACCCTGAGGACTGGAGAGATGGATTAGATTCAACCTCAAGATTATGCAGGTATCCTGTTCAGATGTAGAGGATACCACAAATATGGTCACTTGGTCAAAGAATGCCTCATCATCCAAAAAATTAATTGGAATCCCAAGCCAATAGTGGAAGCCAAAGCTACAGATAATGGTTTTTTTTAAACTAAAAGAAGGCACGTGATAAAAGGTAAGGGGAAAAAAGGTCTGGAAAAAGAGAACCAAGGAGATAAAAACAGTGAAGAAGGAGAAACTTCAAAAGGAAAGCAAGAAGAAAGGGCCCCTGAAATGCAAGAGAATGGCAAGAAAAGCGAAGAAGAAAATGAGATCATAATAGTGGAGTATGGCTTCAAGCAGGAATTGGAAAAACTCAGAGAGAACCTAGATCCCCAGGAAGAAATGCGCAGAGGAAATCCAAACAAAAGGGGAGCGAGAATTGGTAGCAGATGAAGAAAGTAGTCAAGGGAGGGATGTTGAATCCACAAATGCCCCAAAGGAATCTCTGTTCATATTCAATCAAAAAAGGAACAAGAGGGGGAAAAAAAATTAGATCTAGTCAAAGAGGCAGACTAGAAACTGTAGAAAAGATTCAAAAAATACACGAGGGATGACATGATTCCAAGGACTCAATCTCAACTAGAAGATATCTTGGTGGGCACCAAGAAAACCAAACCAGTTGAAATGTTTATCATCTCTTGGAATATTAGAGGGCTCAATGCCAAAACAAAAGGAGGCTTCTAGCTCATATGATTAGCAAATACAAACCCTGGGTGATCATGCTCCACAAAACCAAGCTCAACAAGGAGGTTACTCAACAAAGGAAGAAGGCCAAGGGGAACATGGAACAAAAAGAAGTTGGAGCGAAAGGGTCGGCAACGGGATTGATGATCCTATAGAACCCCCAACCCTGGAGATTAACTACAAGGCTACCTCTAAGAACTAGATGGTGTGCCATGTCCATTGTAAAAAGTTGAACATTAACCTGTCCCTTATAAATGTCTATGGACCCAAATCTCAGGGGGCCAAGGAGACTACCTAGGACCAAATCTCTCACATCATAGGAAAATATAATCAAAGGAATTGGATTGTGGGAGGAGATTTCAATGCTATACTAGACAATAAGGAAAAGCAAGGAGGAAGATCCAAATTCCCCCGGAGAGAATATTTTCGACAAATTCATCAATATTTCTGAGCTTTGGGATATGAAGCCTAAAAAGGGTTCGTTCACCTAGAACAACAGAGGAAAGGAAAGGAGTTCATCATGGAAAGATTAAATATAATCCTTTTCTCTAGCAACTGGTGGGACAAAAATAAAACTCTAGAAATGGAAGTCCAAACAAATAGCGGATCAGATCACCACCCCACAACTCTTAGGCTAGATGAGAATCCAAGGCCTAATAAAAGCTATTTCAAGCTCAAAAACATGTGGTTGGAAAACCTGAAGTTTGACGAGTTGTTCTTAGAAGAGTGGGGAAGGCCAAGCAACAAGTTTGGAACCAAGATGTACCTAATGTTACAGAAACTGAAGGAGCTTAAAGGGAAGCTCAAAATCTATAATAGGGAAGTGTTCCAAAAGAATTATAAGCAAAAGGAGGAGTTATAAAATGCTATGAATCATATTCAGGTAAGGATTGTTGAGAAAGGCATCTCCCTATACCCTAATCGAAGAAAAACAAGCAATGGCCACTCAGCAGGATGGGGTCTATAAGAAGAAGAAATTTACTAGAGGCACAAATCGAGGTCCAAAAGGATCAAGGAGGGAGACAAGATACAAAATTCTTTCACGTGGCGTGCATAATCAAAAGACAATCTAACTTTATAGGGAGATTGGAAGACCCGAATGGGCAGTCTATTAGTGAGCCGCATGAGAAAAGCGATTCCCTAACTTCTCACTTTGAATCCATTCTATCTTGAGTAGATCATAGATCAGCCCAAAACATCTTACTTGACAACATCCCCAAAATCATCTTTGATTCTGAAAATGAAGACCTTTTTAAAGTTATCTTGTGGATGAGGTAAAGTTGGCTCTCTTTGTCATGGAAAGGGATCGGGCTCCTAGACTAGATGGTTTCCCTACCATTTTCTTCTACCACTTTTAATGCTCATTCCAAAGAAATAAAAGGCAAGTAGACCAAAGGACTTCAAACCCTTTTTTTTGTGTAATACGGTTTATAAGGTTATTTCTAAAGTCATTGCCTACAGACTCAAGAAAGTCCTTTTATCATCTCAAAGGAACAAGGAGAGTTTGTGGAAGGGATACAAATCCTTGAAGGGATAGCCATGGCTCACGAGCTCATCCACTCTCTCAACGCTATTAAGAGGAATGGGCTTCTAATTAAACTAGGCATAGCCAAAGCTGACAACGAAGTCAGCTGGGATTTCCTACACCAAATTTTGAGGAGATTTAGTTTTGGAAAGAATGTCTTAGAAATTGCTATGTTAATCCTAGATTCTTAATGCTGATCAATGGAACTCCAGAAGGTTTCTTTGGCCCCACTAAAGGTCTCAAGGAAGGGGATCTTCTATCTCCCTACCTCTTCACCATTATAGCTGAATTGTTATGTCTCCGAATTTGGACAACAATGCAAAAGAGGGTTTTCCAACAAACCCCTAAACAATTTCGAAACAAAATCGGAATTCTGAAAATAAAAACTAGCCAACCCTAGGGTTGTATTTGCACCAACAAACTGAAATTTCACACCTCCAATCAATCAACAAATAAATAGAAAAATACCTTGTGAAACTTAGCCAACCATGGCTCATACCGTATGAGGTAAGAAGCTGAATTTGGTATGTTTTCCACTCCAAAACGCTCAATGACACCAAGCTAATTTTAATGTTCTCTTTTGGTCACCAAATCCAACTTAGAAAACCCTCCACAACTGAAGGCAAAATGCAAATAAATTCCAACGTGCATATCATATAAAAACTAGCCAATGTTAGGACCTAAAACATGATCAAATCCTCTCCAAACCAAGTCGCCAAAATCAAGAATAAATAGCATGAAACAACTCAAAAAATCAGACATGTAACTTTGCCAAACAAGCTGGAAATAGGTTATAAATTCCACCAATATTTGCAATAATAAATGCTCTATTGTTTAGGGCCAAACAAGGCACCCTAAACCCTTGTACAACTCCCTCAAGTGAATCACCCAACTCAAAAATTAATAGCAAAATTTCAGAATCAATACCCTTATTTTTGCTCACCAAAAGACCTCCAAAACTATGTCCCCAAATGGGACGATTCAACCAAAAAAAGGTTTCCCCTAAAATCCATATTTTCTGAATTCTGATTTTAAAAAAATCAGCAAACTCTAGCTGTTGTAATTACACCTCCAAACTGAAAATTAACTCCAATTCACCTTGAAATAAATGACAAATAAATACCTTGTGAATTTGGCCACCAATGGCTCTTGCCGCAAAAAAGAAAGAGCTTGAAATGAATGTTTCAATCCTCCAAACCCTAGTGCCACACTAGCTGAATTGATGTCCTTTCCCACTTTAACCCCTGCTCAAGCTTTCACAAATTGTAGATAGATAATAAGATAAGATAAATATATTAATGTCCGACAAATGACCACAAAAGTAGGTCAAAGGCATTGTAGAATACAAAAGTGTCAGAGCAAAGTGGGAAGACCAAACGGTTTCCCAAGGAGAAAACAAAGTTGAAAGAGAAATAATACAACAAATAGCAGGAGTAGCCACAAAGGAAAGAGGCAAAGAACAACCCACAGCCAACAACCCCAGCCAAACGGAGAGGTGCAAAAATACAAAATGAATCACAGCAGTCATATCATCCATGAATCATCCACGAAACCTTTGCAAATCTGCCCTCAACAAATATTCTTCTTACGAACAATTGAAAACTTCAAAAATTCATAACTCCCTCAATGTTAGGAATTATGATGCAAATAAGAGCTCAAACTGATCACAAAAATAATGACTATCAAATAAAAATAATTTTAGAATTTTTCTTCCATGAGAAGGTCACCAAAACTTGCCTTAAAATTCTGAAAACCCTAGTTTTCAAAATTTACCTCTTCAAATATCAAACCATCAATTCCAAACAAGTCGCCACACTTGGAAAAATTAATGCAAATAATAATTAGATTTATTAAGCTCAAGTTGTACCTCAAATACTCCACCAAACCCTCTCAATAAACTCTCCGAATAAATCACTACCACTCTAAGGCAAGGAACAAAACCTCTTTTAACAAAGGTGGCATCAAAAGACACTTTTTGTAATATAATTAGCTCCAAATCTACGAACACATTGAACATGCATCTCAATAGTTTCTTCAAGCATAAAGAAATAATAATCAAATTCAACATGTCTTCAATTGTGATATTCACCTTGTATTTGTACCTTCCAAAGGAAGGGCAAACCGCCTTGTAGAGGTAAAATACCTCATAACCTTCTCTTGCCAACTTTTAAGATATATTTTCTTTTTCTTTGCTTTAGCTCCCAAGCCAACGTTCCTTTTAATTTCACTTTAGGCTTTTTTGAATTAATTAAATAACTTGCCTCAATAAATTAGTAATTAAATTTACTTTTTAGCAAATTAAATAATTATTTTATATTAGGTCCTTGCTTAAATAATTAATTAAATTGCTCTAATAATTGAAATGATAAAAATCATTTTTCAAAAAATTTATTGATTACAAGACCCCTTAGAATAATCATTAAAATTACCTTAATTTTCTAAATAGTTAAAACCACTTTTCCTGTAATTCGAATAATTATCCAAGATAGTTCTATTTTATAATTAATTAAATTATCTTATATTTTCGAATGATTAAAATCACTATTCAGGCAATTTTATTAATTATTAAAATAATATGAAAAGGGGCCATGACAAAAACCTTGTGATTTTATTCCCAAAATTCAGAAATATTATTATAAAAATGTCCAAAGATGTCCAATTTCTTCTCATCAAACTTATTTGCTCCACCTCAAAAAATTATCTAAAATAAATCAGATTGTTTAAACTTACCAATGGACCACCAATTGACCTTCAAAATGCTCCTAGGGCAAGTCGTCCAAGCTAGAAAAATTATATAAAATATTTTGCAATATTTTAAGCTTCAACAAATCCTTCCAATCAGCTCCAAGACCACAAAACCAGCCCTCAATTCAAGTCGCCAAAGCTGGAAAAAGCATATAAAATATCATGCAATATTTTAGGCTTCAACATACCCTTCCAATCAGCGCGCTAAACCCTCTAGACAAGTCACCACCCAATGAAATGGCTCTCAACACCACGAACAAGCTGCCAATGCAAGTCGCCACTTTTCAAGACTTGCAATTTCACCAAAAACCAACTTTCTATAGGGTTTGCAATATTTCTCAATATAGGTGGTTCCAAAAACACCTTTGTAGATCCATTTTCCTGTAAACATGCAATTTTGAAGCTCCACTACAGCCCTTGAATAAAGCTATCCAAGTAGTAGGAATGGAGTTTTTCGTCCCCAAACCCTTGACACTCCTCAAGATGTGGTAATCAAGCTTGACATACTTGATCAAAGATTCCAATTCAATATTCAGTATACATCTCCAAAAGACTCTTCAATTGCATTTTATAATCAACCCCCAAGGGTGGCACCCCAGTTGGAGGGATGCATCTTTTAAAACATAAGCAGCTTTATCATTAAAAACTCCTTTTGGAGGGTTTAGGCTCTCATGACTCTTAAAGGTCCTCAATTTAAGTGAGCATTAAATCAAAAATACCTTTTTGCAAACTCAACTAAAAATTAGAATACTTAAGTACTTTTTACTTTTTTTTTCAAAGGATAGCCCCCCTCAACTTTCCCTTCTCTTTCCTTCCCTTAGCCTTGTGGGAACAACCAAGCTAAGAGTCCATAAGCAAGCCACACCAAAAAGGGGGACATTACAGGAATCTTTAAGTCGCCTTCATGATGCATGAGCACCTTAAGTGAATCGACCATCCCGCATCCCTAAAGTTTTGGAACGCCTGGGTAAACAGGAGAACTAGGCACTAGACGACAACGCAAAAGAACTTGTGGATCAGCACTCAAGGAAACTTTGGGGAGCACGCGTGAATGGTGCGCAGAACAAAAGCAAGACAATGCAGAGTTCTGAGGACCCAAGGAAAGCGAACAGTGTATAGAAGGAAGGAATACCTACAACAGGGAGGCATAGAAGCAAGGCGCAAGGCAATAGACACAGAGCTCGAGACAAGAAAAGACAACTCGACAATCAGCTAGCTATAAAGGATGACACTTGGTAGAACTGGAACTGATATGACGACAAAGGACAGCAAGATCTACAAGGCAAGATTTCATTTAACTGTTGTCAAAGTTGCAAAGCTCAATATCTAACTAAGCCAAGGCTACCCTAGCATAGGCCTTCAAATTTTGGCGCCAACCCAACTTGGCGACAATTGTCTATTTCTCGACCAGACACGTCAGTAACCAAGCCGTGACAACTATAAAAAGGGGGAGTCGGGTCCCATTTGAGGTTGTCGATGGTTTCTAGTTGTTACTAGTTGTTGATAGTTGTTGGAGCTGAGGGTGAGGCTGTAGGAGAGAAGGGCAAAGGCCTAAGGGCCTAAACTCTGTCAAAATGCAAAGTTGAGATAGTGAGGGAGAGAAAGCCAAGTGCTCTCAGAAGGGCACTGATGGCCCCTATGTAAAATTGTGAAGCTCACAACATCATGTAATTTTTGCCATGATAAATAAAATGGGTTGAGAAATCCGTTGAGCACTTTGATGGTTGCATGAGGTAACCAGCAAAGATGGCTAGCAAACTGTTGATCATGAGGCAGCTAGCGGAGGAAGTGTTGAGAGAGGGTTGGTTGATCGTCGAATGTGAGGCAACTAGTATGCAAAGTGTTAAGTGAGGACTAGCAGATTGCCAACTGAGGCAACTAGTATGCAGAGTGTTGTGGAGTGAGGACTAGCAAATAGCCAACTGTGAGGCAACTAGTGGAGAGTGTTGAAGAATGAGGACTGGTAGATCGTCAAAAGTGACGCCACCACCAAAGATTGGATGAGTTGCGTAGGATCGAAACAAAGATTTGCGACAGTGGTTCAAGAGTCCAAGAGCGCCTACATAGGATTGTGCCAGTGAAGTGCAAGAATGGGTGGCCTGAAATATTGAACATCAATAGAATCGTCGATCGTGAGGTAGTCGAGTGAAAGGAGCTAAAGCACGGACAAAAATGAAGACGTAAGGCAGTCCATACGCAATGGAAGATAAGAGCATCAACCAATCACCAACCGTGAGGTAGTCAAGTGCAAGAGAAGAATGACGAAATCATCCAAGGTCTGACTAGAGAGCATCGAACACATGAACTATGAATGCAGAAGCAAAGAGAAGCAGAAATCTGTTGTTGAGAATGAAATCAAATCAGAGCAGAATTATGATAATATTGTATTCAGAAATGATTCAACATAGCTTAGAGGAGAGGTACATTTATAGGTACAAGAGAGACAAAGCCAATACATTTGACAATGTGAACACAAGACAATTGCCAAATGGATTGTGTGAACCTTGTGTGATATGACAATATTAGTGGGTAAATGTCAAGGGTATCCTTACTCACAAATTTGAATACATTTTTCACATGTGCATGTGCACCTTAATGACCTCATTATCACACCTACATGACTTCAATATTACACCTAAGTAAGCTAAATACATGTGTAGGAATAATCCACAATCAATAAATATGAGGAAAATAATATCCTACACTAACAAGGAAAAGCACCAACAAAATCATCAATTTGAGATAGTCGAGCACAGAAGCCCAATGAGAGTATGGGCAAAATCACCAGTCAAACACAACTAGAGCGTAGAAATAAAAAACACAATAGAATCGTTGATCAGAGGCAGCCAACACAAAAGTGATTTGACAAGGAGCACCAATAGAATCGTTGATCTGAGGCAATCAAGGTGCAGAAGCATCTTCCAATCAAAGTATTGGGTAGAATGTGCCAAGAAAAGGTTCTCCATCAAGCTTGGATGGGTAGAGAACAAAGAGCGTGAAGAATGATGCAAGTATTGCAAAGCCAAACAATGCAAAGAAGATCTAATGGAAGGAGAGGTTCTGCGGAGGAGCAGGGAAGACTTGCAAGAGAGAACCCTCGAGGATTTGGAGGTGCGAGGGAGATCGATCGAGGGTTGATGCACAGAGGTTCTCAGGGGAAGGCCTAGAGGAGATGAGTAATTGGATTGTGGATGTCGAGTGCAATTTCATGCTAAAGAGTGTAGGGGACTCCACTAGAATAAAGTGTTCACGAAGAACACCATGGAGTAGAACAACAAAGGGCTGGAAAGACTTCAAGGAGAAGAGATGGAGAGGCAAGGAAAGGGTGAGCAAATGGAAGCATATGATTTTCATGCTACTATACCAAGTAGTGCACTCATATAGCTGCCTCAAACAGAAGGGAAGTCTCGAGAGTAGCCACCCAGAAGTAGAGGTCGAGGAGCAAGCCTTTAAAAGAGGACCAAGCAGCAGGGCCCAACGTCAAGGAAGGGCATCGAGAGGAGAGTTGCGAGTGCAGAGTGCAACAGGTGAAGGAAAGGGGGATATCATTCCACCAAGGCAACAGCAGCACAGAAGAATGTACTGAGCACAACAATGCAACCTACACATGTAGCAGGGGAGAAACACAAGTGTTCTTGTGCATGGCATGGAGGATGCACCAAGAAGTTGCTGAAAGCGCAACGAAGAGTTTCTGAGCGCAGCAAGCGCTAGGGTGAAATGCATACACCCTACGATGAGTTGGATCTAAGGAGGTGAAGAGGTCAGTTTGTCACTGAACCTAAGTTATCCCAGAGACAACGACCAACGTGCAAAGATGCAAGGCGCAAAAGGATAAGAGTCGACAAGAAAGTAGAGATGATCTGCTAGAAAAGTTGATGTGGAGGGCACAGTCAATGGTGCGCAAAAGGTCACTATCAATAAAGTGGCAGGACTGGAGGAAGAGAAGAATCGATGAGGAGAGATCGACTAAAATGGACAAATGTCCAAGTGCACGGGACAAAGTGCACAACAGCAAGAGGGCAATGAAGAGAAAATAGATCTGATAAACTAAAATAAGAGAAGCAATAGCATTAAAAAACGCAAAATAAAAATGGAATACACATGATTTCATCTGGGAATCCCTTTTGGGAAAAAACCTAGCATAGTAATTTATCTATTGTATCAACTCAACCGTTTTCAATACAATAATATAATTCCAAGTTTTGATTTTACCCTAATTCATGTGCATCTATATATAAGCACATATAGGAAATTGTCAAAGCATTACTACAATACCATGGGCACCAAAACTGTGGGAGGAATACTTTCCACACTTTGAATACACTGTGGGAGGAATATTTTTCACAAATCGAACCGGCAACTGGGTAGGAATACATTCTAGCTCTACAGGGTAATAGAGTGTCGATCATGGAAAACATACAACACATTTCCAACAGACAAAGGCGTGGTCGGTGGGTCGTGAATCGAAAACCCAAAGGTAGAGAAAGCCGACGAATAGTACGCAAGCATTATTACTTGCCGCGAAGGACCGACGGAGATGCGCTTAGTATGGAAGGAAGCACATAACAGATTGAGAAGACAGAGATGCTACAGAGAAGGAAGCAAGGAACATTTGCCCTAAGAGCAACCGAGACTAACAGAGCACCAAACATTGAGGCAACTAGCATACTGGCACAATCATCAAAAGACGTGCCAAAGGAAGAAGCAGAGTTGAATTGAGTGCAGTTGAAGGCTAGAAGAGCGCCAAACTTAAGGTAACTAGCAAAAGGCATTGCTTGGGACGCATCACAAAGGGTAGAGCATGGAGAAGAAGAGTTGTGTGAGAAGCAACTGAAAGATGGCATAGCGCCGAACGTGAGGCAACTGGTAGAGATCTCCAGACTTGAAGTAGAGTGTCATGTCCCTCTTTTGTTAGGGACATCATTGAAGACCCTTAGCCTTAATCATTTCCCGAGGACTAAGGGACAAGTAAGAAGGGAAAGAGAAATAAGTGATTTTAATTGACTATATGTAAAGGATACTTTTTAAAGGTGCTTTATGTTTAAAGAATCACTTAAGTTAGGGCCTTTAAGGGGCATGAGCATTTTTTTTTTAAAATCTTCCTTATGATTTGAATTTGTATTTCTCTCCCAATTGGGTGTGCCCCTTGGGAGAAGTGGTACAAAAAGAAAGGAGGATTTCATTTAAAGGCATGTTAGGTTGATATTCAAAATATTAGTCATTAAGCACGCAAATGCTTGAGTCATTGCTTTGAAGACGAAAACCTTCAAGCAAGGAAGGAGTAACGGCACCAACCCTCATTTCTATCTAGGGCAGCTTCATCTTGAGGTTGTACTTGCACATATTATTCAGAAAAGACAAAAATATTGCATTTGGAGTGGGGCGACTAAGGTTTGGAGCCTTTGGAGCTGATTGGATAGGATGAAGACCCCTCATTGGAGGGTTGCATGGATTTTCTTACTGGAATTGACTATTTCCAACTAAGGCGACTTGGTTGGAGAGCTAGCTGTAGGGTTTTAGGGCATATTTTGAGCCAAAACACATTCTGATTTTATTCTAATATTTCTGCAGTGTGGCGACTTGTGTTGTGAGGATTTTTGGCATATTTTGAGGGTCATCTTTGCCCTAAAATATTCCCTAAATATTTTATATAGTTTTCCAGTTTTGACAAATTGATTTGAGAGGTTTGTGGCTCCAAATACACTCAGATTTTTCATGATAAACTTTGCTTATTAATTTAGTATTTTTTTACGCAATTTTATGAGGGTTTCACTTGAATAGATCAGCTACAAATTTCTATTAAAATTCCATCTTGGAGGCATCTAGGGTTTGAGGGTTATTTCCTGTTTTTGTAGAGATAAATTGCTTGTTTGGACTAGCCAATTGTTGCTTAGAGCTTAGCATAATTTTGTGCTATTTTTGGAAGTTTTTGGCAGCTGGGATTTGCTGCAAATAAAAATCAGATTTGACTATTTACCTAAGGTTTTGCTGAAAAATCATAATTCAGAAAAAATCCCTAATTTGGGACATTACAGTGGTATCAAAGCCATACCTTGGCTAGCCGTGGGTTTTAAAGGTGATACATGCAATAGGGTGACAAATATGTAAGGTTTTACCGGACGAGTACGAAGAAAGTGGAAGAAAATCCACAAATAGAAACAATGTCTCACTTGGATCAGCCAAGGGATGAGGTTGCAAACAGAGAAGAACAAAGGTTTGATAGGTTCACACAAGCCCAAGAACAAATGACTATTATGACGGCAAAATTTGTCCATGATATGAAGGAAATGATGGGTGACAAACCATCTAATGGGAATGGTAATGCTTTTGGAAGTCACAACCTCACAGATCAACCTTCTAAATGGATTGGAGGAGCTACACGTAGGGCTAACCAACCTATTTTTTTGCAAGAAGTTGTCATTCCGAATGAGGAAGAACAACCCACTTTGAGAAATAGTTTGTTGAGAGACTGATGAAAATATGACCTATCCAGCTCCTTTTAGAGATCAAATGGATTTTTCAGCTTTCACTTGATGGAAGCATGGCCAAATAGAGGGTAATAGGGCTGGCCAAAGGCACAAGGGTAGCCAAGGAGAACTTCACCATCCATTGGGAAAGCTTTCACTTTATAATTTTGATGGTTCTCCCAAGAGTTCAGCTA
This sequence comes from Torreya grandis, assembly GCA_037957365.1. Lineage (NCBI taxonomy): Eukaryota > Viridiplantae > Streptophyta > Pinopsida > Cupressales > Taxaceae > Torreya > Torreya grandis. Next base: position 428,571 of record JARHVA010002633.1, on the reverse strand, counting down.
GGGCTTGGACTCAAAAGGTGGACACATACTTTCTCTTAGGCCTATGATGAAAAAAGAGCCCATTCAATTTGTTACTTTGCACTTAGAGGGGGCTGCCCATGAATGGTGGTATCATGGATTTGTCACTCAAGGGTACCAACTCATTTCATCCTATGAAGACTTCAGTAAGAGGATTATTGAACGGTTTGATAGAGCTGATCTAGAGCTACATTTTAGAAAGTTGGAACAATTGAAACAAAAAGATACTATTAAGGAGTATGTAACTGAATTTCAGAGGCTTTCGGTCATGGCAACAGATGTTTCAGAAAGAAGATTGGTGGTTCTTTCATGTAAGGCTTGGTTGATTCTATTAGGGGTTTGGTCAAAGCTTTTGACCCTTCTTCTCTTCAAGGAGCCATTTAAAAGGCCCTTGATCTTGAGTCTTCAGCACCACAAGGTAAAATTCTGCCATTTAGTTCACAAAAAACCAACTCTTTCAAACCTTTTGGACAGCCAAAAGACAATAAGTTGGGGCAGCCAAGGGGCAGCACTTTTGGACCACCAAGATCAGCTCCTAAGGGGCAATTTGATAGGCCAAACCAGCATGGTTTGGGGCAGTTTGGTAGGCCAAACCAGCAGGGTTTGGGGCAGCAAAGAGAGTTGCCAAGAGGGAATTATGAGACAAGAAATGAATTAAGAAGGAAGAAGTTGTGTTTTGATTGTAAAGACCCTTGGACACCAAGTCACCATTGTCGTGGGAAGGGTCAAGTGCACTACATTGAGGTGCATTCGAATGAAGACGATGAGGGTGAAGAAGGGACGACCACCTGTGAAGAAGAGCACTTGGAGATCCTTGGTGGAGAGGACTTGGATGGCAACTTTGCTTCACTATCGAGGACTCCTAGATACTATCCCTTTCGTGTGAAAGGTAATTTGAAAGGCAAGGATGTCACTATTCTCATTGATAGTGGAGCTACTCATAATTTCATTGATAAGAAGTTGGTTGCTTTATGTGGATTGCAATCTATTGAGTTTAATGGTTTTCGAGTGACCGTGGCGGATGGCTTCACCATCCCTTGTACCACTAAAGTCCCCAAGTTGAGCATCATAATGAGAACACATCATATTAAGGATGATATCTATGTGGTTGGTATTGAGGAGACCAACCTAGTGCTTGGCATACAATGGTTGCACTCTCTTGGAGAGTACACACAAAATTACCAAACCATGGAGCTCAAATGTGATGTGAATAGAAAAGAAGTGATACTACATGGTTTGCATGATAAGGCACCCAAGCGAGCAACATCTAAGAGGATGGAGAGCATGATTCAAGAAGGAATTCCAGTAGGGGCAGCAAGGCGAGTTGCTTTTTCTGAGTTGGAACAGCCAACTCTCATGAGTGAAATTGGTCACACACATGGCATGTTGAGTGGAGCAAAGATGGAAAAAGGTTACCCTTCCAAAGAAATTAATAAATTGGCCATAGGACAGCCTTCAAGGTATGTGGAAAATCGTCAAATTTGTTTTTACATGAGCTTGATTCTAAGGTATGAAGGCAGATCCGAAGTTTGCATTAAAGACCAATTTAAAAGGTGTGAACAAAAATCAGGGTCGGTTGTGAAGTTTCAGAATCTTTTGAGCTATGAGAATAATGAGTTTAAAAGGCCAAATCAGCTACCTATTAATGTCAAAAATTCACATTTTTTTAGCACATTACAGCCCCTAACCAATTCTGAAAATGTTGTTGCAAAGTCGGAATTTTTGTACTCAGAAAATTCTGAGTTGTTGAAACAAGTTCAGCCACTATATGAGGACAAAAATGTTGGATATTTAGCCATGATAGAGCCCATGATGAGTTCCGAAAAGGTTTGTGCATGGTCTGAATTTTACTACTCAGAAATTTCTGAGTTGATGAAGCGAGTTCAGCCACCTATTGAGAGTAAAAAGTTTGAAATTTGGAGCAAACTACAGCCCTTAACAAGAAGGAGAAGTGCAACTTATTATTCAGAAAATTTGGGATTAAGGGCTATTGTATGTCCCCAAGGTATGTTTCCTAAGAAAAATTGTTATTCTTTTGTTGCACGATTGGAGAAACCTAATGTGGCATGTAAGACTGATCAAGGGGTTGTTGAGAGGTGACCACATTAGTATGCACACCAAGAATGAAGGTCCAAGGGACTTTTCCATTTGGGGCAGCAAGGTATCACTTTCCAAATGTTTTTATTTTGGCAGCTCTAATTCTTTTTATATGAAGTTTGTGCTCTCATGGACATCCTCCAAGTTCATGAATAACAATGAGTTTGATTTGGGCTACAAGGGGGCAATCTCCTTGATGAAGGGACTATGGACTTTGGTGGCAATTTGGGAACTTCCAGCCCTTAGGGGGCATGTTTGGGGAAGCTTGAGGCATGTTTGGGAGAGTTGGGGGCTTGGTCATGAAGATTGTATGGTATGGCATGAGAAAACAAAGGTGAAAGGCAGGTGTAACATCTCTTCTTGTCATATTTACTATGACAAATTCAGCTCTCCTACGGTAAAACATGACTCCAATGTTTGTCCTCTTAGAATTACATACACGTTTGACACACCAAGGGGCAAGAGGAAAGTGAGAAAGGGGATTTCCAAGAACAATTGCATCGCTGTAAGTTGCAATTGCAGCCCTCTAATCATCATGCATAGATTTCTTTGCAAAGCACCCAATTCTAAAATTGAAGGATCTAGGAGCATGAGGACCAAGGATTGGGGAATCATCTTATGGAGAGGATTTCCAGCCCATAGAAGACACCACAAAAAACAATGGAGAACTTTCTTTTTGACTAATGTGTTTGCTTCTTGTGTAATGCCCAAATATTTCAAGATCACATGGCTGTAATGCATTTTTCCAGCGACTTTGGTAATGCCAATTCTGAAAATTTCCTTGCTTTCATCATTTTATTGGCAATTTTGAGGTACACGGGCTCTATGGCAACAGGAAAGAGGATATGGTACTGCTGTTTTTGCAAATTCAGCTTAAATGAACAACAAATAATCCTCATGAGCAGCAGTAGAAGGCTTCACCAAGAGGGTTTTTCCCCATGGGATGGACCATGATTTGAATTGTGCACGAAATCTAAGGTGGGAACAGCCCTATGGGTGTTTCAATTGCTTGAAGACAAGCAATTTTGGGCAAGGAGAATTGTCATGTCCCTCTTTTATTTGGGACATCATTGAAGACCTTTAGCCTTAACCATTTCCCCGGGGCTAAGGGACAAGTAAGAAGGAAAGAGAAATAAGTGATTTTGATTGAGCATATATAAGGGGTACTTTTTAAAGGTACATTATGTTTAAAGAATCACTTAAGTTAGGGCCTTTAAGGGTCATGAGCATTTTTTTCTAAAAAAGCAATCTTCCTTATGATTTGAATTTGTATTTTCCTCCCAATTGGGCCTGCCCCTTGGGGGAAGTGGTATAAAAAGAAAGGAGGATTTCATTTAAAGGCATGTTAGGTTGATATTCAAAATATTGGTCATTAAGCATGAAAACGCTTGAGCCATTGCTTTGAAGACGAAAACCTTAAAGCAAGGAGTGGGGACGCCAACCCTCATTTCTCATCTAGGGCAGCTTCATCTCAAGGTTGAACTTACGCATATTATTCAAAAAAGACAAAAATATTTCATTTAGAGTTAGGCGACTACGGTTTGGAGCCTTAGGAGCTGATTGGATAGGACGAAGACCCCTCATTGGAGGGTTGCGTGGATTTTGTAGTTGGAATTGACTATTACCAGCTAGGGCGACTTGGTTGTAGGGTTTTGGAGCTTATTTCGGGCCAAAACACATTTTGATTTTATTCTAATATTTCTGCAGTGTGGTGACTTGTCTTGTGAGGATTTCTGGCATATTTTGAGGGTCGTCTTTGCCCTAAAATTTTCCCTAAATATTTTATATGTTTTTCCAACTTTGGTGAATTGATTTGAGGGGCTTGTGGCTCCAAATACTGCTTATTAATTCAATTTTTTTTATGCAATTTTATGAAGGTTTCACTTGAATAGATCGGCTGCAAATTTCTATTAAAATTCCAGCTTGGAGTTGTCTAGGGTTTGAGGGTTATTTCTTGCTTTTGGAAGGATAAATTACTTGTTTGGACCAGTCAAATGTTGCTTAGATCTTATAGCATAATTTTGTGTTATTTTTGAGTTTTTGGTAGCTAGGATTTGCTGGAAATAAAAATCAAATTTGACTATTTACATAGGGTTTTGCAGAAAAATCAGAATTCAAAAAAAAACCCTAATTTGGGACATTGCATAGAGAGACACGTGAAGGAAGGAAAGATAGCTGGAAGAAGCACCAACTAAGGAGGAGTTGCGCGAGATTATTGTGTGAGCAACAAAAGAAAGGAGTAGGTGAAGCATGCCTATTACAAGGCATGGAGGTGAAGAAAGAAAATGTGCAAGGGTAGGATTTATCAGGGCATAGGTAGATGCCTCAAAGGAGAAGGTGAAGAGGGTATCAACCCGCAGTTGAGTCTGAGCTATGAAGGGTACAACGGAGTAACCGCACCATGAAGAAGCGCATAGAGAAGAGGAGAAAAATAGAGCAGCATTGGAGAGAAGACCAACTTGAATCAACATATGCAAGATCTGGATAAGAGAAGAGATGCACGAGAAAAGAAAGAAGTGCACGAGAAAGAAGAAAATGCATGATGAGAACAATGCACAGGATGCGAATATCCTCAACAAAGAGGATAAAAGATGGAGAGAAGATGGGAAGACAAATTTCCCATGAAGGCGAGGAACTGTTGCATCAAGGCAACAACAAGAGAGGATAGAAAAGGTCCACTAGCAACAGCGCACAAGGGACAAGGGGCAAGAAGAATATGACATTTCCCTGAAGGCTAAGGGCTAAGGGTGGACATGTGTGAGGAAGTGTGAGATGTAGAGCCGTGTACACGAGTGTTAAAGTAGGTGAGAAGGGCTTGCCCTGTAACTGACCAAGGAGGCACAATCTTCATTGTGCATGATAGCAAGGCATTGTTGGAGGAAGGCAGAGAAGTGGATTACAATCAGCCTATAGCTGACAAAGAGAGCGCAATTCTATTTGCACATGGCACTGAGGAGTTGCCAGAGGAAGGAGTGGAGAATATCAACCTAAAGTTGATAAGAAGTGGCTAATGGGATATCAATCTGTGGAACAGAGCGTACGAAAGCAGGAAGAGAAAAGCAGACGACGGGAGTACCACGTAGACATGCCGCGTAAAGGGCATAAAGAGGAAAGAAGAGCAAGAGAAGGAAGAAAGTGCACGCAAGGAAAAAATGGATGGAGGCACACAAGAAAGGTCAAAGAAAGCCCTTGATAGAGGTAGATTGAAATAGGTGGGCGAAGACCCAAAGGAGCTAGAAAAAAGGGAAGCAAAGGGAGTGCACAGAGGAACCATCAGGCGCACACTAGAAAAGAAGTGTTGAAGACACTTGGTGGAGACAAACGGATCTAGATGGACTTAGATTTGCAAGAGTGAAGAGAAGAGGACAAGAGAAGTGCACAAAAGAGCCTTGTGAGACACGCACAAGGAAAGGTGTTGAAGACACTTGGTAGAAGCAAATGGGCATAGACCCACGAGAGGAAGGAGAAGAGGAAACAAGAGAGAGAAAAGGAGAAAGGGAGAAGAGTAAAGAGGAGGAAGAAAAATGATGAGAAAGAAGGATCCAGAGGAGGAAGGAGCAAGCCTGCTAAGGCAAAACAACCAATGGAAGGGGACACCATGGTCAAAGGCAGTTGAGGGTGGTTCAACAACTCAATCCCACATGTAATCAAGAGATTACATTTCAAATTACGTTGGAGTCTGATGCAGAAGCATCCCAAGAGAATAGGAAATCTAGGATCACCCAAGTTTTGGAGCACGCGGATAAATAGGAGAACTAGGCGCCAGAGGATAGCACAAAAGAACTTGTGGATCAACGCATAAGGCAATGTTGGGGAGCACGTGCGAATGGCGTGCATGACAAAATCAACACAACGCAGAGTTCTGAGGAGCCGAGCAAAGTGCACAGCACACAGAAGGAAGGAACAACGACAGTAGGGGAGCACAAAAGCAAGGCATAACGCAACAGACACAAAGCACAAAACAAAAAAAGACAACCAGACAATTGGCCAGCGGTAAAGGATGACACCTAGCAGAGCTGGAACTGATATGACAGCAAAGGACAACAATATCTGAGGCAAGATCTGATTTAAGTGTTGTCGAAACCACAAAGCTCGAGGTCTGACTAAGCCAAGGCTACCGTAGCATAAGTCTTCAAATTTGGGCACCAAGCCAACTTGGCGACAACTGTCCATTTATTGACCAAACACACTGAAAACCAAGCCGCGAGAAAACCATTAAACGGGGGAGTCAGGTCCCATTTGAGGTTGTCGATGGTTGTTGGTTGTTGCTAGTTGTTGCTAGCGCTGAGGGTGAGGGGGCCTAAACTCTGTCAAAATGCGGAGTTGAGAGAGTGGGGGAGAGGGAGCCAATAGCTCTCAAAAGGTTGCCGAGGGCTCCTATGTAAATCTGTGAAGCTAACAATATCATGTAATTTACACCATGATAAATAAAATGAGTTGAAAAATCCACTGAGCACTCTAATAGTTGTGTGGTTTGCCATCCCTCCATTGGGAACCTAGGCTGCCAGTTGCACCACTTCTCAAATACTTCAAAGAAAGAACAGAATTAAGGGCTTGCAAGCTTCTTTAGGAGGGGAACACCAAACTCAACAACAATTTGTAGACGACACCATGCTCTTTGCAGCCCCCTACCTCAAGAGGATCGGGAACTCAAGGATGGTCTCTACATCTATGAAAAGGCCTAAGGCCAAATGATGAACAAAGGCAAATCCAATAATTTTTTCCTTATCCACAACTAGAGAACAAATTTTCTTAAGCAAGCAATTGTGCATTGAGATAGTTGATTTATCGGAATCGTACCTTGGTTTCCCTCTATTTAAAGGAAGCCCCAAAAACTAGTTATGGAATAGGTTAGTTGATAAAATCAAACCTAGATTACCTATGTGCAATGGCAAATGGTTATTGTCAGCAAGAAGAACCACTATGATTAAAGTTGTTCTTCAAGAAATACCAACCTATTGTATCTCTATTTTATAGGCTCCGAAAGGAGTTATTAATTAGATCAATAAAATTCTAGGAGATTTTTTCTTGCAAGGCACAAATGAAAAAAGAAAGATCCCCTAGGTTGCATGGCAAAAATTTTGTACCCTCCTGAGCATTTAGTGGTACAGATATCCAGAACCTTGAGATAGTGAATAAAGCCCTAAATGCCAAACTCCTATGGAGATTGTATAAAGACCACAAACAACAAAGTGAGCAAAGTCATAAGGAATAGATACCTAGATACGGAAGAACCTAGGAGAAATTTCAATGTAGACACATGCCCCAAAGGCTTCGCTATATGGAAAAATATGACTGCAATAAAGGGCCTTATTGCCCATTCTCGCCGACAAGAAGAGGGTCTAGAGTGGATTTCTAGAATGAAAACTACATAAGCAATACTCTCTTAAGCCAAGACATGGATCTTAGACACATTAAAAATCAAGCTGTCTAAAGATGAGGAAGAAAGGTGAAGGACTATTGGTATGAAGAAACCTATAAAGGATTTAAAACCAAAAAATGGAAGGACTTCAAAAAACTTAAAGGAAATGAAGAAGAAACCAAATTCAAAATGAATAATATTTTGGTTAGTTATCCAACTCCTTACAAAGAGGAAGAATATATCTTGGGTTGGGATCTTAATGGTACCAGGGATAACACAATTGCTAAGGGTTATGCCAAATTGTCTTAGGAGGTCCAAAATCCTAGACCTAGAGTGGAGTGGAAGGGAGTTTGGTCCTTGTGAGCATGGCCCAAGGTGAAGTTGTTTCTATGGTTGGCTACGCATAGCAAAATTCCTAAAGGAGAAAAACTCAAGCATAGAGGCTTTTGGGTTTGAGTAGATGCACCTTGTGCAAGAGCGAGGAAGAGGAGTACACCATCTCCTTCGACAATGCTCCTTTGCAAGGAAAGTTTGGGTCCTTTTCCTCGAAAATTTCAACATCAATTGGGTTGGAGAAAAAGACCGTGAGATGCAAATGGCACAATGGGAGAGCCCAATGTGTCTAAATGTGTTGATTGATATCTAGAGGATGATCTCGGCAATGATTTGTTGGTTCCTATGGTTCGAGAGAAATTCAAGAATTTTCAGCAATAAGAAAAGAGAGGCTCGCCAAGTTTGGAATGAGGGAACAGAAACATCACAGAGGTCATCTCCAACTATAGGCACAAAAAAAAAGGAATGCCAATCCAAGACAAATCAGTATTCTCAGGAATTGGTTCAAAATCATAATCTTTTTCGACAAATTCATCAGCATAAAGGATAAGGGGGTTAAAGATAAGTGTGAAATCCCACCAAGAGGATGGTACAAATTCAATTTTGATGGTGCATCGAAACAAAACGCTAGAAAGGCTAAAGCAGGTTGCATCATTAGACAGTGATGCAAGGCAATGGTTTTTGGAGCCACCTACTCTGAATAGAATTTTAATAATATCGTGGAAGGAGAAGGCATAGTGGTGGGTATGACTAGGGCAATTCAACAAGGGATCAAATACCTTGAGGTGGAAGGAGTCTTAGATCATCATCAATGGTGCCAAATTGGGTAAAATGAAAAATTTGAGAATGTAGAGCATTACAGGAGAAGTCAGAAATTTAAACTACTTCTCTAAGGTAGAGTTTAAGCATTGCAAAAAAAATGGAAAAAAAGCAACGGATTGATTGGCCAACCACAACATCGAGCAAAAAAAAAGATGGATTGAAGGTAGAGAGACGAAATTGGTGAGAAATCTTCATTGTGCAAGCTTGAAGACTACATCTAGATGGAGAAAAATAAGGATAAAGGGGCACACTACAATAATGTTAATCTTGTTAATGAACAATTTCCAGTGTTTGAATCATGCTCTCAGTGAGAGACCTCTTATGAAGGTTGTGTTCATGTTTGAATTTGTCCGATTGAATGCAACCCACAAATCAAGCATAACATGGTGTAGACACTAAATCTCAATTATATAGCACCTCGGTCTTGTACACTTGGCAAATACATATCATGGTTGTACCCGTCAGTTCTTAGTACCTCATATTGCCAAAAGGCTCACATACACTATCTCTTTGTGCCAAATTGCTTACCTCTTAGTTCGACCAATGTTATTCTAATGACCCAGGCCTTCTATCATGCTCAGAGTGCTAAAACATGCTTATCTTTTGTCTCTGCAAGTTTGGAACCTGTGCTCATTTTCCAACTTCCCAGACACTTGCGTCTTGATCAAACGCCTATGTCGATGCAAGTGTCATATGCCAATGCAAGTGTCCAGTGCCCTAAAGTCATCAAAATTGCAATTGTAATGTGTCCCTATGGTCGGCCTAAGTGCTTTAATGCAAAATATTTCCTAATAGGATTGGTATATATGCATGATCAATCCTCATTCATTCACCACCTAGCACAGACCTAGCAATTTCACACCTCTCAATGGGCAACTTACCAAAAGCATTCGAGTGAGCAAAGCTTCCCTATTTTCTGCTATTTGCATATCAATCATAAGGACAACACATTTACAAGTCTGAAGTATTGAAGGAGCAGCCCATGAATCTTATTTGCCAAGTTACAAGCTAGGTCACTGTTGTACTTATTTTTTACATATTGCACCCTTGTGCACACACAAGCCAACACATTTGGAGAGAACTACATTAGTCTGAGGCTTTCTTCGGAGTAGTGGCTATGTAGGTAGCACCCACTGACAGAGGGGTCTTTCGGGTTAGCTCGACACCATGAACCCACTAACCCATTTTTCCCAAGGTCACTATGAAGATGAAGAGCTAGAGTTTTGATGATTTGACAAGAGTGACAACTAGTGAACTAGATTTGAATGCTCCAAAGCGAAGGTGACACAAAACCTAGAATATTCCAAGCAGTCGCATCCAGATCTAGCAAGTACTCTGTATTGGACACCTGAGTCCAAGTCAAACAAAAGCGTCGACACAATCGTCCAAGGTCGACGCAAGTGTCCAAGGCCACAAAGGTCAAATTTTCAGAATTTAACGACTGATCCAGAATCCAAATTCAATTTGTTTCCAGCCTGTTCCACATCAAATCCGCATGCGCACATTAAACTAGCTAAGTACTCTTGCTTTCCATTTATTTCAATATCAATCACTAGTACTTTTCATTTTCAGCATATCTCAATATTATAAATTCAGAATGTTGTTTATCTGAGTTTGCAAATTAATTGCCCTGTTATAGTGTTGGAGGTTTGTCAATGATGTCTCCAAGATGACCAAGGATGTTGATGAGGTGTCATGTGTGTTAGATTGACAATAACAAAGTGTGTCTCAATATGTTTCAGTGTTCTTGCATAGTTTTTCAGTGTTTGACTTGGATAGACAGATGGTGGATATTATTGATGGTGTGGTCATGTTGCAGAGACCTTATGGGATGTTATGAGTGCTTGGAGTGCTTGTGGAAATGAAAGAAAATCATCAAAGCAGTCATATGAGTGTCTAGATTCAAGTAGTTATCTTGACAGATATGGCTGAGTGAGTAGACTGATGACGTCAGCATTTACACGTGTGAAGGTTTCAAGAGCAACTTGATATATGGATGGATTTCCCTATCAGCGGAGATCATGTGGTCCAAATTTCAGGGCATGAGGATATGTGTGGCAAAAGTTATAAAGGTGCAAAGTTGGCTTCTCAGACAGAGTTCACTAAGTTTCCGTAGCCAATTTTGTAATATCAAAGATCTATAGTGAGCGTTTAATCAGGGGATGAAGATCTACGACAGGCGATTAATCTGACCAGATAAGGATCTAACAGCGAGCGTTATACTTGTCAGACAGAGATCAACAACGAGCACGAAGTCAATAAGTCAAAGATCCTGAGAATGAACGCGATGAAGACATGTCACAATCATGGAGATCTAGCAAGCAGATCAACGATGCATGTTTGATCAAGCAGATCGAAGATAGACAGAGCGCTTCAACCATGCAGAGAAAGATCAATGGTGCGTATTAAGTCAATAAGTCAACAAAATGCTCAGAAGGCACACGAGGCTGCCAAGTGGCGAAAGATCATTGAAGACTGATTGTAGGGTGCGCATAAGGCACACAGGCTGCCAAGTGGCATGATCTCAGAAGCGAGGATCAAAGATCAACGGCAAGCAATGAGAGTTAAAGCTAAGAAACTCCAGAGGATATCGACGAAGCGTATTTGATCAAGCTTTCAGGGAGCACGAGATAACGACCAATGACCGTTGGTATTTGAATTTAACAAAGAAAAAACCAGTGTGTAGTATTTTACGAATATCTTTTGATCTTGGACAAATTTCTTGTTGGTGTAAAAAGCAAAGTTGAAAAGGACTTCAAGGCGCATCTAGAAAAGTTTATTAGAAGATTAGAATGTTTGTATAGTTGCAGATATTGAGATCCAAAATTGACTAAAGATTTGACCATGTTTTGTAAGTGACCTGAGAAGGATATTTGAGTTGTTCTTGATGGCATTTTGATATTTCAAGATGAACTATTGGAGAGTGTTGTATGCTCAATAAGAACCATCTGTGAGGATTTTGGAGGTTTGTCCAATCCATATTCAGTATAATCAAAGGATTAGAAGTTGACTATGTTTATTAAATACATTGGTAGTTTGAGTGACCATCTTGCAGAGGTAAGTTGAAGGTGTTTTGAGCAGAGTTGAAGAAACAAATGAATATGAAGATGTCAAGGAAGTCTCAAAGGTTCATGAGAAGGTATTGGAAATCTTATGTTGCCCATATTCAGTTGTGGAGAATCAAAATAGCTTGACTGTATATGACCAGTCTGAGTGGTTATTTTGAGAGAGTTGATTTGAGTGCTACGAGCCTATGTTGGAATGTTTAAGGCACATGGAGGTGTTGCAGAGGTCTGAAGGTTTCACCCATGTGATCTAATCATATGGCTATGTGAAAGACTTGAGTTGTTGCTTCAAAAGTTTGAGACTGTGTTTTCTATGTTTGAAGGCCTAAAGAGTGAGGAGACCTAATTGATAGGTTCAAGTGTTGAGTTGTTGTTCCAGGTGGCATGGACCCATAAGGGAGTTAGCAAAGGCCTATTGGAGACAGGTTTGACATGTTCTAAGCATTGGTGGACGCTGAAGGTGGTCCAAGAGGCTGCAAAAGTAAAGTGTGGATGCGAAGGCCTAATTGTTTTGGGTCTCATTAAGGCCTAATGGAGGATTTGAGTCTTAAAGACTATGGCCGACCTATGGAGTGGAGTGTTCTTACATGTAATGTGTATGAAGACCTATTTCAAAGGTAGAACAAGTATGGTAAGCATCTTGGCCGACCAAGATGGGTTAGATGAGTGTATGGTATAAATACTAGGCATAATTGGCCTATTTGTAGATGAGTTGAGAGAGCGTGGAGTCAAGCGAAGAAGAAAACCTTTGAAAGAGAAGATACAGGTCAGTGAGGACCATCAGAGAGCGAAGAGGATCAGTCATGCTTGTCTGATCAAGTTGATGAAGGTGAACACATAGGTCATTGGACCTAATAAGCCTAGAAGAGGCAAATTGAGTAAGCCCTAGACACTATTTGAGAGTGATCCAAAAGGGTTTTTTGAATGCATGGCTTGAGTGTGCAAGTTTTGATAGTGTAAAGGGGAAAGAGTGCAAGTAAGAGAAGTCCATCATCAGTTGTAGAAGACATCAGACCAAAAGTGGAGATCAGATCAAGGTAGTTGGGTTGGTGTTTGGTTGCCTAGGGGGTTGGTTCCTCCTTGTGGGATGGGTGTCTCACTAAACTAAAGGATGGGTGTTCCTTGATCAGTTGGTGCTGATCTAAATTTGGATCTTGTTATTATAGGACTGTAGTCCATCTTGCAGGGTTTAGTGGGTTTTATGCCCCAAGAGGATTTCCCACATATATCATGTGGTATGTGCTTGATCTTACTATATCTTCCTTGTTCATTGCAATGGTTAATTTGTAGGCATCATGATTGTATGTGTTGAATGGTTAAGTGTTGGGAATTGAATTGGATTATCTTGCATCACTGATTCACCCCCCCTCAGTGATTGTACCTCTAACATATAGATCTGTTTATCACCCTTGTGCTTATTCAATTCTATATTTTTAACCCTATACTTTATTGGCCCATTAATTGACCTGCTAGAGATCTATTTATCACCCTTGTGCGTATTCAATTCTATATTCTTAACCCTATACTATATTGGCCCATCTCAAGTTGGGGTTAAACACATGGGATCTTTGCTCGGTGTGGGACTACTTGCAAAGAACCTCCAAAGACAACTAATTTTGTTTCCTATCCTAATGCCAATGTACCTACTCTACTTGCATGAAAGGGAAATGTTTGAAAGGGAAATGTTTGAAGGGGAAAAGGGCGAAAGAAATGCATAAAAAATAAATAGTGATGCACTAGAATAGAAAATGGGAGGATTTCCTACCTATAGACAGTGTTATCAGCATGTAAGAAGGGTAGTGAACACAACCAAATAAAATGAATGCAAGGGCAAGAAGTAACATGAAGTTACCGCAACAAGGTAAAAACCAGAGGGCAAACAAAGAGAGCCACAAAATCCTTTTTCTCGTAGAAATTATGCACAGTTGCATTACATTTCACCAAAGGGTTCGAGATATTCATACATAGCAGAGCAGCAAGGGTCTAGATCTAAATCCTAAAACTCAAGTAAGTTGAAAGCTCAATAAATCATCCTCCTGCTCAAAATGAGCAATTACATAAATATAAGAAAGATGGAGGAACATTATTGAAGATTTTGATTATGGAGTACAAGCGTTGTTCGGACTTCCCATCTGCGCATTTTTTCTTATCTTATTCCATCATCCTTCGTAGACGAGATGGCATCAAACAGCAAAATGGGACACTCATACTTCGCTTTTAAATATCTAAATTCAGCCATATTGCTTTTGTGAACATTTCCTCATTCCGTCCTGATCTTAGCTAACTTTCTTGAAAATAACGGCTCTACTATCCTTTAAGTTATTCTTCATCTGTGAAATTACTATTGCCTTCAATTTTTTGGTTGTTAATTGGTGAAACCACTTGTTTGTCATGTTATTTTTTAATAAAGGAAAATCTTACCTCTGTTGATTTTGTATTGAAGAAGTTTTGTTGCGATCACTTTGCTTTATTAATTTTCAAAGAAGCATGTCAAATCTTATAAAAGATGTCAAAGGTGCGAACATCTTGTCTATATTGCATTTCCCATCGTTTCACATCTTTCTTTTTGATAAAATGGATGGAGATTCGCCACCAATAGCTTGATCCAACAATGTGAGATGTTTCTTTCCATTGTCATCGTCCCCTATGCAGACAACAAGTCACACTATAGATCTTGTACTACCTGGCCTGATTGAATCAACAGTCTGAGATCCAAGGTTACACTTTGATGATTTTATTTATGCATTCACAAACCCACTAGTATATTCCAGACAATAATACTACTTACTTTTGATTACAAGTTAATGGCCCATTGAGATCCTTGCTTTATCAAAATTAATCCCCACCTACCATGTGTTCATTCGAACTTTAACTCATTGCCGCTAATCGTTCTTTGCCATTTCCTTTGGTCTTGAAGATCAACAACTGAGAATCCCCATTGGCAGCTACGAATCCAACAGCGCAAGAGGATCTTTATAGATTGCATCATCATGCCTCTTCAAAATCACTCTTGTCATTGCACACTAAAAATTTTGTGGGAAGAAAACCTCAAGCCAATGAACCCTTGCAGATCAAAAGACTTGAAATGAGGGGTTGATGCACAAAAATGGCTACGCCAAAGATGAACTAAGCTTATTTACTTACTCTGTGAAGCCTAAAGTGAACTTTGAACATTTGAATGACCCTGGTGCCAATGCCATTTTGGGAATTGAGCTCCCTGCAAAATGAGGTCCCTTACTCCTACAGCGAATAATTAAGCATTTCCAATGGCTTAGGGAAAGTTGGGCTTGCCCAAGCTGAATCCAAAAACTCAAGCTTGATACATTGGGCTATGGAATCAATAACATGGCTGAGATGTCTTGAAGCAATGCAAAATTTTATATTCTTCTGAATATATAACCCACGTGAATTGATAGGATCAACACTCATCTGAAGATTTAATCATTAAGACCCAACACGTGTATTCTTTTAAATCTTTGATGCCATCTATTGCTTCTTTATTTATGATTATTTTCTCTTGATGAATGTGCCTATATACTGAACCTAGTCACGCCAGACTTTGCCCATGTCCCTTCATAGCATTTTAAGCCAAGGTCATTAATTACTAATGAACTCATCTCCCCATTAATAATTGTTGACAAGACACATGGCTTTCAATTTTATGTATCATGTGACCTTTCTTAGTTCAAAGACACTTAATACCCTGATTTTGTTTGAATGTTTAATTTTTTGCGGTTGCTAATATCTTCACTCTTTAATTAGCAATTCCCTTTTTGGATAATTGAACACGGGCCATTCCCTCTTAGAATAGCTAAGCCACTACCATCAATTTGCAACAAGTTTGTTGCACATAATTTTCAATTGACTCTGTTTTATCATGGCCTCCTTTGATTTTCCCACTGAAGCTCTACATTTCATCTTTCACTTGGAAGGCGTAGACAAATTCTTCATTTGTCATATTTTTTCTTTGGTTGGCATGGAAAGGTAGGCTTACTAGATAGAGCCCTTCAACCATCCAGAGGGAATTACTCGCTCGCTTTGCTATGGTTAGTTCCATTTCACCACATTTCCACTGGTAGTCTATCACTTGCTTCCTTTGAACATTCTCCCCTCTAATGTTGAACTGAAGCAACTATAGCTGTTACACAAGCCATATATTTTCCTTCCAAATGTTGATGGAGAAGCATTCTACCTATCTTTGATTGATCAAGAGGCAGAGATTTTAACCTTGGGACCGATCCTACAGGGACCCATGTTTATAGCTCCCCTGCCAATTCCACCTATTGCTACTGCACCTGTTGATTCGGTTGTGGTGACCTTTGAAGTGCCAATTGAAATTCGTCTTCGTTGGTGGCCCATATATCTAGGGGAGCAGAACAAAAATGCCCTAGCCCCATATAGATAGGGGTTGGCCCTAGATAAGGGTTGGCACCCTATGCCCTATAGAATCAACTAGATATGTATATGAGAACTGTGCTCTCCCATTGGCCTATGCCTACAATCCCGACTATATATAGTCCAAGCTAATAGATAGATAGATAGATAGATGCCTCGTTATATACTCTACTCTCTGGGAGGTCGAGCACCCCAGCCCCATATATAGATAGGGATAGGGGGGTCCTATATATAGATCCAATCCCTAGGAAGGAAAGAGTCTCTATCATTCGTTGAGATAGATAGGCCTTGCCCCTATAGATCTATCGAGAGGAGGGGGAGTGAATCGTAGCACAAACCTAAGGAGCCCTAGCTACAGGTCATGATGCATGAAAAAGGAAAGGATAGAACTCCCTCCCAACTCCTGAGAAGATGAAACAAACTCTAGAGAGACTCGATCGGGGTTGAGCCTGAATGAACTGGCAAACCGAAGTCACTTTTGAAACCATACTTTCCTCACACGTGTCTGGCAAGGCAAGCAGCCCAAATCCCCGCCGACACTGCCCTGATTCTAGGACCTGAACATGAACCCGGCCTGATTCTGTTGGATATTGAGGGCCCCCTATCTATATATATGGGGCACTCAACCGACTTCAAGGGGTTGAGGCCATAGATATAGATGGCCCTCTCCTATTGATCGAGTCCCCCAGCTAGATAGAGAACCGCTAGGTAGATAAGATAAGATTCGCTACGCTCAAGATAAGATAAGATATATAGGGAGGGCCCCTCTATATCTATTTGGCCGTCTATATAAACTAAATTATATGGAATATGGGAAATTTAGATTCTTAATTTATAGACGCCGACAACATCTCGATCATGGCACGAAGTGATGCATTATTCATATGTAATCGCAAGAGCGAACCTGGTTTCGGTTTATAGATCATCAAATTCCCACAAATGGAATGAAAAGTGGGTGCGTTGGAATGGCGTTTCAGATGGCCAGTCCTCAATGGTGGGCTCGGGATCAGTGGTAGGATGAGGAAACAAACCCATCTATCTATCCCTATCCCATGCTCGCTCTACCATTGTCCATATGTCAATGGATGGGAAATTGGCACTCTACAAGTAACCCAAGGAACCTGGCACTAGGATGGGGTACGATACAATCACCTATCAATCACCTCTATCTATATATGGGATCGAGCGGCATCCTATATAGAGTTATTTGAAAGAGACCCCATCTATATATAGAGGGCAGCCCTATAACTATATGGGTACCTAGCCTACAGGGGATATAGATGATTGATCTATCGTGAGATATATAATGGGGATCACAACCCAGCCTATCTACGCTATTCAACGCTCTTCATGCAAAATGCCCCATATATACACTCCCATCCATTCCATAGAGAATCCCTAGCCCAGCTTATAGGTTATAGGTAGTTTCGTCATGACTCCCCACCTTTTTTGATAACTTGGGAACTGATATATATATATATATATATATATATATATATATACATATCGGGCTTCATTATTGGTTACACACTTGTGAAACACATGATCAGGTCCGAATTTAAATAACATTCCATTAATCCATTTAAAAGAAGAACTTTCTCTGATTAAATGTTTTCTTTGCTTTCTTGAAAAATAAAGAGGAAACTTCCCTATAGCAAGGTAATCAATTATATCAACAAACCATGGAGATTCTACTAAAATAACAAACAATTGTTCATCTATAAAATCATCCTCCACTGGTTCTTCTTCACCTAAAGTGTTAAGTCTAGACAAGAAATCAACAACCCATTAAATTTTCTTGGTTTATCTATAATAGTTATATCAAATTCTTGTAAAAGCAACATCCATCTGATAATCCTTCCTCCCACTATTGGTTTATTGTTAAGGTATCTAATAGTTGAATGGTCTATATAGATAAACACCTTGTAGCATGTTATATAGTGTTTGAATTTACTTATTGCATAGAATACAACAACAAACTCTTTTTTAGTCATGGTGTAGTTTATATAAATATATAAATATATATATATAAATAAATAAATATATATATATATATATATATATATATATATATATATATAAATAAATAAATATATATATATATATAAATATGTATATATTCGGATTATATATTGATCCTGCCAACTATATATTGTAATTTTGCTAGCTAGAAGAGTGAGGGCCCCAACAGAGACCCTCTTATGGTTTTCAAAATGTTTTGTGTAAAAGGAGGTAAAATACACTCCAACCACAAGTACATTCACCACAAGGCAGAGAAAGACCAAAAGAATCCTACGAGGTCATACATAAATCAAGTAGGTATATGCAGATAGGTGCATAACGCCTTATAATGCTGAAAGCAAATACTAACCTAATCAAAGAATAAGAAAGCATCTAAACATAACCGTTCACAGGCTGGGCGAAATAACTGTCTTTTCACAGTAAAATGAGCATTTCAATTTTTTTTAAATAATAGCAATACCGTGTAGGAAAAGGAAAGATGTTGTAGGTTTTGCAACTTTGTGCATATCTGTTCGTTCCTTGCATTGCATTTGCCCTTTGCTTTTGAATTGCTGGCATGGATGAAAATTGAAATGGTTGATTTGTTCTAAGTCCTCCCTACTGTATTGATGTGATCAATGGGATGAGCAGTCTCTCGATGTTGCAGTCCAAGTAGGTATAGAATCGAATAGGGCATCCCCTTATTAAAGCTAAGCATCGCTGTCCTCCTACAGACTTGGCATCTTTTGAGTTGCAATCATAGCCTAAAGTCTTTTTATGTGTCCACCCAGCTTCTTAAGAGAGAAGAACATACCTTTATTCATCAATGCTCTTTGTAGTAAATACTTCCCATGTGTAAAAGAAGTCATTTACGAGCTCTTCCTCATTTCTAAGACTAATCTTGATATTCATAAGCAGTATTGCTCATGATCTCTTCATGCTCTGAAATAGAGCATTGCTCTTATATATAATCCCGAAGGAAATATTCTATCACACGCCCATAACAATCTTCCTCAGCAATGTTTTCTATTGTCCTCATGTAGAGATCCTCTTCTTCATCCCGGGAGTATGTGTAGGACTTTTCTAAATTGCTGCAATCATCCTCTAAAAAATAATGCACCTCTGTAAATAGGATGGCACTATCATTCTCTGATGAGCCATCAAGGATTTCTTGCCATATTCGTTTCTCATGACGAGTCAGGACTTCATCTTCAATAGCATCCTCTATCCCAGCCAACAAACCAACAATGTCCTCTGCCTCTATGGACTCACTTATGTGCATTTCTCTCTCTGTCTCTCTATTTTCATTAGGATAGCAGGTTCCATGCCTTCAAGAGTCCTCTCTTCATGCCCAATCTCAGAGTGGGAGTCATCATCATCAGAATCTTCTTAGTAGCTATATATTGGAGGCTCATTAGGAAAATTTGGCATTTCTCTCTTGATATCTTTAGACACATATGGCAGCAATACTTCATTTCTTCTCTTGTTAGCATTAGAGCATTGCTCTATTTCTTCTCTTTGTAGGGAGGCTTCCACTTTACAACATTCCCGAGAAAAGCTATCAAATGAATCAAAATCTAGAGAACTCAAAGGAATGCCTGACATTATTGATCCTCCATGAAGACGAGCAGGTTCTGCTATCTTTTTTTTTTGCTGCACAACAGCATCATCTTCAATCTCTCCTCTCGCATCATGGTGGCAGAAAGCACCATCATTGGCCCATTCATTTCCTCTATTAGAAGTTTGATTTTTAACCATTTCTTGATATATAGCATCAGAAATTACAGGGTATTGGAGAGGGAGTCATTGTTGAAACAAAAAGTTTCCCTCACCTCTGAATTTCAATTTTTAGGAGTTTGCTGAAGTTCCCTAGGTTAGGGGCCATGATTTCCTATTTGATTAGGCATTAGGATGCTTGGGACAACAGATTGACTATGAACATTTTGAATAGCAAGCTGTCTTTTAAAGGCCATAAACTCATTTGTAAATTCACCTATAAGGCCTTTTATCTCATCAATTGCATGAGGATCCAAGGACGCACCAGGGGGGGTAAGTTGGATGGACTCATGATTTGCATATCAAAAGTTTGTGGAGATTGAAGGAGCAAGGATATGGCAGGGAAAGGAGCTATTCTGCCAGCTTGTATGAGAACATTTTCAATTGCTACAGCAAAATCAAAATCTTGTGGGAAAGTGCTTCCTCATAATGCTTGTATCATTACGCCAAATCAGGGTCAAAAGCTTTTAGAAAATCTAAATGGGCCAAACCTGATGATGGACGGACTTCTGCAGGTATCCTCTCCCATGTCCTTTTAAATCTGAAGTTGAAATCAACAATATGCTCCAAGGCAGCCCTCTTGATTGTAGCTAAATGTTCTATTAAAGCTAGAGCATCCACCCTTTCTTTGAATTGATTGCACAATTTTTCTCCTAGCTCATCCCATGTTGACACTGAAATTGCAAGCAAAGATCTTATAATGTCTCGTTTTCTAGATCAAAATAATTAATAATATTATTCAAGTTGGACCCAGTCATTTCTAATCTTTTGGGCAACTTAATAATATTATTATTAGTAAAATAAAAAGTATTCTTAAATACTTTAAAGTAAACTTAATAATATGACTAAGTGGCCAAAAAGTAATGTCGATAACTTATGTTTTATTATTAAAATAAAGTAAGTTTGAAGTTTGAGTGGAAAAAGGTATAAGAGAAGGTGGAGAGGTCTATTTTTAGCATCTACCTATCATCTATCAATTAATTCATTTGATGTTAAGCATGTTTGCTTGCTTTCTCAAGTCTTGAGGATGGAAACACTCATTGGCTTTAGTATTCAAGGACATCCTTTTTCGGCACAAGGGTCACCTTGGAGGGTGGCGATTCAGTTTGTGACAGTTTGAAGGTGATCAAATCAGATTTGACAGCCCTAGGAGGTGGGCGATTCAATTGAACAACTTCAAGTAGCAAATCAGTTTTATAGCCCTTGGGAGTTGGGCGATCTAGTTGGCGCTTGTGGAAGGTCAACGTAGTAGTAGGGCAAATTCTTGGTGGATCATTGCAGACCTAGCAGACTTCCAGAGGTGTGGCGAATGGCATCTAGGGTTTAATTTTCAGTTGGAGCAGCAATTGGTGGGTGAAAAACTCCACTTCCTCCATTGATTCAGTGATATTTTATTGCAATTTTCAAGGCTACAAATTGTCCATATATCAGTCTTTTGAGGTCAAATAATATTTTGAATGTTTTGAAATTTTATGAGGGTTATTTGATGTTAGAGAAATTCATTTTAATGCCTAAATAATCATCTTCAAAACTCTCAAATTTTTAGTTAGGGTTTCAATAAATAAAAGTCAAAATTTATATTTTCATTCCTAGGGCTTGTTGGAAAACCCAAATTGTTTTAAATCTACTCTAAAAGGGACATTTTAGTGGTATCCGAGCAATCTCTTGGCCAGCTATGGGATTTGAGTTGTCTACAATGGATTGGCGACCTAAGATGTTACAAAAGGAAGAATACATAGATCTTATCCAAAAGGTGTGGATGTGAATACAGAAAGAGCAGACAAAAAGCCAAGAAATTAAGAATCAACGTTTGAAGCAGTTTTCTATCCGCTAGAAAGCCCTAGAGTCATTTAGAAGAATGCAGAAGAATGATCCTATTCAGGAAGCATGGTTAGAAGAACAATGTGATAAATATGAAGTCAAAAGTTTTTCTTTTGATGAATATGATAAGAAGGCTAATATATACACGTTTTATAATACCTTTAAAGAATTCTTGGAGGTGTACACATAAAATAGAAATAAAAGACTGAAGAAGGAAGATGGAAGGTCAAACACTCAAAATAATTCCAAGGAAGAAATCAGAAATCAAGAGAATTCAGATCTAAAAGAAGTTAGTGAGCAGCCCATAAAGGAATCTAGCATGCTAGTGGAAGGTGAAGGATCTTCAATAGAACCAAGTATGACTTTCGATAAACAAAAAGTTTGTATTAAAAATGTTAAGGAAGAACAAACATTACATGTGAATGCCGAATATCCAAAATGGAGGATGTTTCAGCCCTAGAAGCATCTATCAATCTTCCAAGCATTGCAAAAATTGAGTCATTACCGTGTGAGAGTGATTTTCTGAGTAACTATAGTGATGAGCATGCAGGCAAGGAGAATGTTTCAATTGTTGCCACTAATTCTGAAATTCTAAATTACATGAATGGTTGTGTCAAGACAAATCTCTTAAAGGCTCCTACATCTAAATCAAAAAAAGGAGGTAAACAATTGGATTCCAGCTCAAGGTATAAAAAGGAAAGTCATATTTCAGGTTTGTTGTTTCATACTATGCCATTTCAGATTTTGTGTCATCATGGTAAGCACTCTTATAAGTCAATTCACAATATGGGAATGAGATTACAGCTCTATTTCAGTTTTGCCATCATTCCAAGCATGGTGAAAGAATAAAGATAGAGCCTTTGACTCAAAATCCATTTTGCATAAAGATATAGAATCCAAGTGACATTTTGAGATCTATAAAGGATAGAATTTCTGATTTCAATATCATGGTTGTTGGTAATTTCACTAATCCATACAAATGGATAAGGAAAAAATCAGAATTGACCTCAGAGAAGCCTAAGGAAAATATTATGAATGACAATGGGATTCAGTGGTTGAAGCACAAGAACCAAATATCTCAGCTACAAGCCACTGATCAGCAGCTACAATAGCAAAACATTCAGTATTTACAAGGCAATCAAATTCATACCGATACCATATTGTTGGATTCGGATTTGATGGTTGGATAGAGAGTACAATTGCCCGAACAATAGTCATATTTGCAAATGAATGTATCATAATATGGGACATGGTGATCGGTAATAAGTTGGTAAACGGTTGTCTCCTATACAAGGGCCATGGTATGCTAGACAAGGCAACAATAGTTTTCTTTTCTTATACGGGTTTTAATTTAGTTGCTAATATACCATTCAAAACTAGCATGATATTCTCCATTTATAATGAGTTGTATTTGTATAACTGGGTGTGTTTGCATCATCGTGATCCAACAATGGGAGTCAAAGATCAAGAAAATAAGTCACAAAGCTGCCTACGTATCCTAATATGGAGTTTCAAAGATATTTCTAGATATGAACTAGGTAAACATCATGTTGATATTCGGTTTTTTCAGAATAAGTGTATGGTGATGTTTAGACATTATGTTGGCATATGGAAGTCAGGGAAAATTCTGAATGACGAAGTGAATAGAAGCTTTGAATCTACTCTGGCATTCTTCATCTTTGGCAATTGGTTAGAAAGGGAGTTCAGGAGGAGTCATATAGGTGTATTCTAACAAAGTTGTGAAGGATCAATCCATAGATTGTTCCTTGAAGCTGAGTTCCACATTTGGAGATGAGATCATAGGTGTTGACAAAACGGAGATAGTTACCACGGAACGCTTGATGAGGAAAGGTGGTCAGCCAAACAAATGTAATTTTGATAATCAAGATGATTGAATCAGCAGGCCATGGTTGGATGGGTCTCAAACTACATTTAGGATTGCCACTCGTGGAGGAATGGGGAATGTGTAGCGTTACAAGATGTTTTCCAGCCACCACAATTCTGATTTTTGGTAAGGGAACACAACACTTCGGTCATGCTTTGGGCAGCATGGAAGGAACTCGTGATATTCAAAGTAATCATGGTAATCTCAATGACCGTGCAGCGGTTAAACGATGTTTTCTAGCCACCATCATTCTGATTTTTAGTCGAGGAATGCAACACTTCAGTCATGCTTTGGGCATGCATGGGTATATTTACTTGATAAAGCAAAAAAACTTGTTAGTGCTTGAGGCAGACACAAGGTATGCAATAATTCCTATACCATGGGTCTAGATGAGGTAATTTCTTCTGATAATGTTTGGGCAAATGTGGGTGTGCTCAACATAACTTTTCTAAGGTGGCCACTTGATGAGATATTGGTAATGTCATGTCTCAAACTAAGAATATCCTCTTTGAGCAGCTATAGATATATCGGTATGGATACGGTTTCTTTGTTTGATGTGGTGTGTAGAAGGTCTCACATACTGAGATCATTAATTGCAAACATTCCAACATCTTTAGTGTCGAATGGGGAGAAAGTTAGAGCCATGTATGACTGTTACAACCACCAATCAGCTAGCATACATTCTGATCCGAACCATTTTTCGAATGGCAGTACCTAGGGCATCATGATAAGAACTTTTGAAGTCCAAGGTAATTAGTCTAACAACAATCTAGAAGAGGTGAGCACAAGTGTTGGCATGCATTGGTCATATTTATTTGATGAAAGGAAACTCAAGGATGAAGAGTTTGTGGTCACATGATGGAGGAGTTTCTAGTTCACTAACCTTACTGAAGTATTTTCAAATTGTACAAGGCAGTTTCCAGCCTTTACATATTTGATTCTTGGAAGGTAATATCAATTTAACTATTGTACCATTGTCATGCTGTTGATTTTGATAATTCCAGATCATGAGCTACTGTTATCAGTCATGAACAGCTGTGGATTTGTGTATTTTGGGAGTGTTTTCTTGCATAATGATGTTAGTAAAAGATGTCCACTTTTAGGGACGAACAGCCCAGCCATCCTAATGCTGACAGGGATGAGATGCAAGGAGGTTTGTGGCTGTTATGGACTATTTCCAGCCTACATACAAGTCATTTTGTACCATAAAGTGAAAGGGGCAGCCCACAGTAGCATTAAGGGAATCATGGGAGCACAAGGCTACAGCCATGAAACAATTGTTTGGGATTACAAATCCAAAGGTGGATTTGGGATCCAGATAGTGAAAAACAGCATTGCTCGAGAAAAAGCAATTTTGGGAAAGATGGACTGTAGTGTCCCCTTTTATAGATTAAATTAACTAATAATATTATTTAAGTTGGGCCTTGTCGTTTCTAATCTTTTAGGAAACTTAATAATATTATTATTATTAAAATAAAAAATATTTTTAAATACTTTAAAGTAAACTTAATAATATGACTAAGTGGCCAAAAATTAATGTTGGCAACTTATATTTTATTATGAAAATAAAGTAACTTTGGAGTTTGAGTGGGAAAGGTATAAAAGAGGGTGGAGAGGTCTATTTTTTGGCATATATCTATCATCTATCACTTAACTCATTTGATATTAAGCACATTTGCTTGCATTCTCAGCACTTGAGGATGGAAACTCTCATTGGCTTTAGTATTTGAGCACGAAAACCCTCAATACTCTTCCGGTGGCTTCATTTAAGAGTTATGTTGTGCATCAATTCATTCTTTTTCGCCACAAAGGTCACCTTGGGGGGTGGCGATTCAGTTTGGGACAGTTTGAAGGTGATCAGATCAGATTTGACAGAGCTAAGAGGTGGGCGATTCAGTTGAACAGCTTAGAGGTAGTAGTAGATCAATTTTACAGCCCTTGGGAGTTGGGCGATCTAGTCGGCAGCTTGTGGAAGGTCAGTGCAGTAGTAGGGCAAGTTCTTGGTGGCTCATTGCAGCCCTAGCAGACCTCCAGAGGTGTGGTGAATGGCATTTAGGGTTTGATTTTCAGTTGGAGCAACAATTGGTGGATGGAAAACTCCACATCATCCTTCATTGATTCAGTGATATTTTATTGTAATTTTCGGGGCTACAAATTGTCCCAAAATCAGTCTTTTGAGGTCAAATAAATATTTTAAATGTTCTTCAATTTTATGAGGGTTATTTAATGTTGGAAATTTTCATTTTAGTGCCTAAATAATTATTTTCAGAATTCTGGAATTTTCAGTTAGGGTTTCAATAAATAAAAGTCAGAATTTATATTTCCATTCCTAAGGTTTGCTGGAAAACCCAAATTGTTTTAAATCTGCGTTAAAAGGGACATTTCAGATCTACACCAATCTAATACTTTTCCTTTGAATGAGGTGGTCAAAAGACTAACAGCAACATCATCATTGATTGGCAACAATTTGATGTGATCAATGGGAGTAACAAAGCCATCTCCATAGAAATTAGGGAGTGAAAGTGTTGACTTGGGAATAAGATTCCATTGTTGTAAATTTAAAGGGCTTCCAAAATTCCATGAAACAAAAGCCAAGGTTCTAGGATTCACCATATTTTTAAAATTTCATTATAGAAGCATAATATTCTCAAATGGGCAAGGTTTGCTTTACTTGCATATGGCCTCTTTGGCCAATGGAGTCATCAGGTGAAGGAAAATTACTTCAACAAGCAAATAAATCTGAAATTCTCACCAAAATCTCCAACAATTGTATAAATCAGGGGGATTCATAAAAAAAAATCAAACTAAAATCCAATCCCGTCCCACATGCCATGCGAAAACTATTAATGTTTGAATTTTTCTGATTGAATGCAGCCTGCAAATCAAACATAACACCGAATCCCTGCTCAGTGTGGGATTGCTCCTTGCAGAGAACCTCCAAAGGAAGCTGGTTTTGTTTCCTATCCTAAGGCTAATCTACCTACTCTGCTTGCATGAAAAGGAAATCTTTGAAGGGGAAAGGGAGATAGAAATGCATAAAAATAAATGGTGATGCACAAGAATAGAAAATAGGAGGATTTTCCCACCTATACAAACACAGTGATATCAGCATGTACGAAGGGGAGTGAACACAACCAAATAAAATTAATGCAAAGCAAGAAGTAGCACGAAGTTACCTCAACGAGATAGACACCAGAGGGCAGACAAAATGAGCCACAGAAGCCTTTTTCTTGCAGAAATTATGCACAATCACATTACATTTCAACAGAGGGTTCAAAATATTCATACGCAGCAGAGCAGCAGGTCCATATCTGAATCCTAAAACTCAATCAGCTGAAAGCTCAGGAAATCATCCTCTTGTTCAAAATGAGTAATCACATATATATATAAGAAAGATGAAGAAGGAATGTCATTGAAGATTATGATTATGGAGAACAAGAGCTGTTCAGACTTCTCATTTGCACGTTTCCCCTTATCTTGTTCCATCATCCTCTACAGATGGGATGGCATCAGACTACAAAATGTGATGCTCATACTTCGCTATTAAATATTTAAATTCAGTCATACTGCTTTTATGAACATTTCCTCATTTTGTCCCAATCTCAGTTAACTTTCTGAAAATAGCGGTTCCCCAGTCCTTTCTTGCTGATCCGAATTAATCCTTGTCTCTGAAAGTACTCCTGCCTTCAGGTGTTTGGTTGTTAATTGGTTAAGCCACTTGCTGGTCATGCCATTTTTTAATGAAGGAAATCCTACCTATGCGGATTATGTATTTAAGAAGTTTTGTTGTGATGACCATACCTTATTAATTCTCAAAGAAGCATGTCAAATATTATCAAAGATGTTAGAGGTGTGAACATCTTGTCTATATTGCATTTCTCATCACTTCACATCTTTATTTTTTATCAAATGGATGGAGATTCGCCACCAATAGCTTGATCCTATGGCGTGAGACACTTCTTTATATTGACATCATCGCCTATGCACACAAAACTCACATCGTAGATCCTGTACTACCTGGCCTGATTGAATCAATGGTCTGAGATACAAGGCTACGCTCTGTTACTTTTATTTATGCATTCACGGGCCCACTAGTATATTCCAGCCAATAGCACTCCTTACTTTTGATTACAAGTTAACAACCTGATGAAATCTTTGCTTTATCAAAATTAATCCCTGCCTGTCATGTGTTCATTCTAGCTTAACTCATTGCCACCAGCTATCCTCTGCCTCTTCCTTTGGTCTTGAAGATCAACCGCTGAGAATTCCTACTGGCAGCAGCTAATTTGATGGCACAAGAGGATCCTTCTGGATTGCATCATGATGCCTTTTCAATACCGTTGTCGTCGTTGGATATGATAATAACCAACGGGTTGAGATCTTTGTGGGAAGAAAAGCTCGTGCCATTGATCCCTTGCAGATCGAATGACTTGAGATGAGAGGGTGATGCACAAAGATGGCTAAGTCAAAGATGAACTACGCTTATTTATTTATTTTGTGAATCCTAGAATGAACTTTTAACATTTGAATGAGCCTGGTGTCGATGCCATTCTAGGAATTGAGCTCCCTGCAAAATGAGATCACTTACTCCTGCAACAATATAATTAAACAGGTTAATGGCAATGGGTTTCAAGTTTTCAACGTAATCTTAATCAATGCAAGACACATTTCAAAGGATCGCGTAACGAGGACTATCAGTCTATAAGGCCCAACCAAAGGAATGGGAGTGGTTGGTTGTACCCACTATGCCATATTGCTCACACCCATTTTCATCTCACTCAACATTGTTTCTGGTCATTATCTCATCATTTTCTGTGTTTTTGTTGTGTTGTTGGGCTTCCCTCTTTGCTCGTTCCTTGTTGGCTAGGTGGGTCCACGTCGCAATGAGTGCATGTGTGATTTTTTTGGCTATGGACTTACTATTTTGTTCTTCGCCTGCCAACATAGGTTGTCCATGTTGGCACTGATAAATTTTCTGCCCTCTCTCGATTGTTGTTTCTGTTTACATACCTACTCCTTTGGTGCTTGAATTGCTATTCCTTGTCAGCTCTAATAGGATGGATTTCGGTTCAATGAGCGGAGAACTATCGAGAGAGAGAAACTGTTGAGAGAGAGAAACTATAGAGAGAGAGAAACTGTTGAGAGAGACAGAAAGGTGGTATGGGTGAGGTTGGTACCGATGCCCTATAGATGAAGAGGAGAAGCCTATATATCTCTCTGGGGAAGGCCCCCTCCCTATATATATCTTATCTATCTGGGGTGGCACCCTATCTATATACCCCTATCTAGACTCTATATGGCTCGGCCTCCCAAGCAAAGCATAGATTAATAGCCCACCCAGCCGCAGGAAACAAAGGATAGGGCACATAGATAAGAAGGCCATATCTCTCTATCTCTCTATCTCTCTACTCATTTGTCACTCGACTGTGATGGGATATGACCAATGGCCCCCAGAACTGAGCTAAAGAAAGGTAGCTACGGCTACAAGTCTGAATCATATTGCCCTCAATCTATTATGCATTCAACTGACCTGGCCCCTTTGGTGTAGTGTGTTTGGGAGGTCTTTACTTGCTATTTCCAATCCGATCTTTCTATTTTTCTTGTGTTGTTGCTGCCTTTTTTCCCCTTGACATCAATCTTTGTGTGGTTTCCTGCTAGGGTAGGCAGTCATCTATTCTTCTTTTGCGCTGGTTCTTTTGGAAGCTTTCCAGTTGCGTCACCTTTCCTCCTTACAGCTGGATGCAACTTATTTGCATTTTGGATGCTTATTTATTCAATGGAAATCATTCTCTTCATCACACTCTTCTTCAGTTTAGACGTCGGTTTCCTTCCCATTTATTATGTGACAGCAGTTTTATGCAGCAATTGGCTATGGTTTTTAACTTTGTCTTCAGATGGTTGTGGTCCCTGTGTATGCGCTTTGATGGTTCACAGCGGAGAAAGAACATGAGAAGGCATCCAAACAGAGGTCAGGTGCAGCATAGAAATTGGAGAGAGGCAGTTAGAAGAACACGAAGACCTGAAAGAGATAACAGCAGTTGCAGCAGCCCTGAAGACATGGAAGAAGTTTTGCGGCCAAGGCAGCCCA
Source organism: Torreya grandis (assembly GCA_037957365.1). Taxonomy (NCBI): domain Eukaryota; kingdom Viridiplantae; phylum Streptophyta; class Pinopsida; order Cupressales; family Taxaceae; genus Torreya; species Torreya grandis. Next base: position 398,908 of record JARHVA010002633.1, on the reverse strand, counting down.
AGGCAGTCAGAGTCTCATGTTGCGGTAAAGATTGAATGACCAACAAGCTCATAACATTGGAGGGGATAAGGGGGACGATTCAGCAGAAGATCAGGCTAACAATGGGGAACCCCATCTTCTCCTCAAGTGGAATAATGAGGATGAGAATAAGTTCCACGCCCATATCAATAATGGATGCAGAATGATCTCTAGAAGGAAGAACAAGAATGAGAAGTTGACCTCTAGAAGTATGATCATTGATAGCTCAAAAGAGAACGAAGAAATGTGGAAAAGATGTGAAGGAGCCTTTGATAACCATAATGGCATCAACCAGCTAAGGGAAAAGAAATGGCTTCTAGGTCTCACAATGTGGAGGCCACCTCAAGTTTCAATAAAATGGAGATTGCCGAATCTTCAAATGGGCTTTTTGAAGGTGACCCATAATAAGAAGGCCAAACTTGACATCAAAGAGAATTCACAAGCTTTTGGCAATATCCACAAGTTGATAGATGATGGCCACAATGGTTTGGAGGTTATTGAATTGGAGCTCAAACAAGGCCAGGAGGTCTTCCAAGCTCAAAGTACTATCATGTGTAAGATCTCCGATTACTTGGGATCTAACCAAAGGGAGACGAAGACTTTCAAAAGAGATTTTGTCGACCGCAACAAAGAGGACAAACATACCCTCCAAAGCTCTCAATCTCACACTCAAGACAATGGTTAATATGCTAATTCGAATGGAAAAGAGGTTGAAAAATGCAAGGACGATCAACAAGTAGAATGAAAACATGAAAGTTGTTCGAGCCCATTGTGGAGACATTGCAAACCTTAAATCGAGACTCTCTCAATCCATATGTGACCTAAGTAGAATTCTCAATCATATTCACCACTAGATATGCCACGAGACAGACGATTTAAAGGTCCAGAAGGAGAAGGAGAAGGATCCTCACTTCCTGTAAAAAGAGGACTGGTTCCCTTCCCTCTCTGCTGTCTATGCGAGTCAAGCCCTTCATGCATTTGTCCAGTCAATAAAAAACGATCTGTCTCGATTATGTTAGTTGTTTGTTGATCAAGGTTTATGTCCAGTTTATGTTGAATCACACTATTTTAAGATGTGATTTGATTTCTGCTGTTGTATTGTTCTCTATTTTCATTCAATAAAACTTTTTACCATTAGCCAAAAAAAAAAAAACTTCTGAATTAAGTACATAACTAATGATACTCCTACAGTAGCATTTCCCATGCGCATTTTCTCAAAGTACACCAAATATGTCTTACCTGCAACTCATCTATATATATATATATATATATATATATATATATATATTAACTACTACATCATATTTGGTCTATGAAGCAATAGGGGCATCAACACCCATCACCTTCAGTTCTCAATACAATATATCTAAGTTGCTAGGAAATGGAAAAGGAAACAAATCTTAAATGTGAAAACGTCGATTTTCCAAGAACCCTTCGAAACGAAACAGCACAGAAAAGTCTGTACAATAAATTATATATATATAATACTCATTTTTAGTAAATAAAACATAAAAACACTTAAAAAATATAGAGCTCACAAAAATTCAGAACATTTAACATGCTTAAAATTACGATTTTTCAGGTTAGTTTACTTAGTTTTAGGGTCTTCTTTTATTTTAAATTTTTTTTTTTTAAGTTTTTTGGTACCAGAAACGTCTCAGAAATGCCCTCTAAATCCATGGGTACTTGTCGGGAATGGCACAGTCATTTCTGGCAAGAACCCAAGATATGGCGTTGTTTGAGATGTTGGAGATACTTAGGTTAGTACAACATATTTCAAATGTTGTATCAATCTAATTTAATATTAGCATATTAATGTGCGAGTGCGTGTTCATGAATTGTAGTAACAATTCACTAGATAGTAGGAAGTGTGATTAGGTTGGGTAAGAGTTTGTAGGAGAGATAAGATAAGGGTTGACTCCACAATTGTAGGAGATCATACCTATTTATGTAACTCTTTGTTAATGAATAAAATGAATCTAGTTGCTTATTTTATTCTTTTTCTATCAGAGCAGGACATTAGGAGAATACAAGAGGATTTAACGGAAGATTTAAGTCTTAGTTATTTTCCTAGGGCAGCCAATATCATTACTCTTGTTGCCCCATTTGATGTAAGTCTCCATTTTCTAATTTGTGTGTAGATATTCTTAGCCACCATTAATTAGCTTCTCTATGTGTTAGAGTAGGAGAAAATTATGTATGTGTTTGTGTCAGAGAAAGAAGTAAGAGTGTTGAGCAAAGATTAACTCAACTAACAATGGCTACATGCTGAATTCGATGGCGAGAGCTTGGGAGCAGCAGCAACAGCAAGAGAAACGCCCTTCTTAGGGAAAAGGTAACAACAAGCGGAATGGTTCGAATTCAAACAAAAGGGATATCTGGCAGGAGATTCGAGATGCCTGCAGTGAATATTTTGGCAAGGAATGGCCGATTTGTGGTAGGGAAATCTCTAGGGCTTCCAATGAGGATTGGATATCTCCAAGGGATGGCAGCGACACATGCAATTCTCCCAGACGCTCCAAAGGGAAGGAAATGGCAAGGGAGTTCGCTCTAGTCCATGCTCTGAACTCATATGCTCGGGGTAAGGATGAGGTGTCAGGTATGCAGATGGTGTCTTTCGCCAATGCTGACTTCCAAAAGAATATTCAGGTGTTGAAGAGTCGAGGGTTGATTGGGAAATTTGCGGGGAGATGGCCAGCTATTGGAGAAGTGGAAAACTAGGTAAAGGACAACTGGGAGTAGAGGTGCTCCATTTGTTTCTTGCCCAAAGACTTCTTCTCTATCACCTGTCCGTCGGAAAAGGAAAAGGCGAAGATCGTCAAAGGGGGCCCTTGGCTCCTTAATGGAGCAGGACTATGGTTGCAAAACTAGAGCTCTAACTTTAACCCTCTAATGGTCAGGAATGGGAGATTCTCCATCTGAATCAGATTGTATGGACTCCCAATAGAATATTGGAGTGAGCGTTGTCTCAAACAAATTGGTTATGTGCTGGGTGAGTTCATCAAAACAGATCCAAAATCTATTGAGGGGGTGTTGGCTTCTTATGCTCGAATATGCGTCGTCCTCAACTTGGATGATGAGATTTCAAAAACCATGCATATTAAAACTGAAGAGGGAATCTAGGATCAGAAAATCGATGTGGAGAAGGTCCCTTTTAGGTGTTACAAGTGCAGAGAGAGTACTCGGAAGCAAGGCTAATGGGGTGGCTTGGAGAGCCATTTCAATGCCACAATCGAACTCCCTTCTCAAAAGTTCTTGGAAGGAAGGGATGGCTCCCCCTCTTAAGCTAGAGGTGGCCATTACCTAGGAAGGGCCAGCTATCAATATTGGAGCGACCGGGACATTCAAACGTAGGCTAGAAGGTGGTGAGCAGCTATCTCCCAACTCGATGCTAAAATAATGTGACTTCATCTCTGAAGAAGCAAGGAATTTGTCGTCCATCATTACAATGGACAATGGGATGGAAGCAAGAGCAGAGGACGTGGAGGCACAGGAGAGGGCAAGCCCCATTCAGGGGTGTTCAGGCAAGGTGGGCAACCTACAATTGTCCCCCTTGTCGGAGGACATTGAGGAAGAAGAAGAAGAAGAGGAATCGCACTCAACGGAGCTTCTCTCACTGACTCAAATTGATTGTTAAATCTCCCAGTCGTTCTGTGGGGTGTCGAGTAGGAGAGGGCGAAAATCCAATAAAGAACGCACGAATGTGGAAGTTGTAGCAGGAAAGCAGAAAGCCATTACAGAATTTGCTCAATCAGGAAAGCGGGGAATTGAGTGCCCCATCGAGCAGCAATGAAACTTATTTCTTGGAATGTTAGGGGCCTTAATGCCCCTAACAAAAGGAACCTTGTTAGGTGCCAACTTCAGGATTCCTTTTTTGATGTTTTTCTCATTCAAGAAACTAAGCTCAGCAAGGCGGAAGGTGACACTTTGATGGGATGAAGTCGAAATAGATGGAGAGGGCTCTTTGCAGACTCCTTTGGGGATTCTGGGGGTTTGGCGATAATCTAGGCTCCGGCCAAGGCAAGGGTCGAGGCTATTAGTTATGGGGCTAAGTGGCAATTGTGCAAGGACTTTATCTTTGCCTCTAACATCTCTAATTATGTTTAACATGTATGAGTCGAAATATGTGGCTAGAAAATCCCAAGTCTGGGATGAGATACAACAACAATTGGCCCTCTTGTCGGATCAACGATGTGTTTTGGGAGGGGACTTCAATGCAATATTGTCTAGTGGGGACAAAAGGGGCAGAGTCAAAAAAGAATCCCAATCACAAAAAGATTTCCTAAGCTTTGTTGATTCCGCTGGTTTGATTGACATAGCCCCTAAAAGTGGTTGGTTCTCCTAGACAAATAGACGTTTAGGTTTTGCCAATATTGCTGAAACGATGGACCACTTCTTGGTCTCCTCAATTTGTTTGGACGAGGATTGGGCTATTGAGAATCTCATCCTCCCGGTTTCTGGATCCAACCATGATCCAATTGAACTTTAAATTGCAGCAAATGGTGCTCACCCCAAACATCCTTTCAAATTTGAGTTGATGTAGCTTTGGGACCCCTCCCTGTCTAGTCTGGGTAAGAAATGGTGATCTGAAGCCAAGGTTGGGAAAGGCACAAAGTCTTTCATTTTTAGTAAAAAACTCCAGCATATCAAGACCTATCTCAAAACCTAGAATAGAGACAGTTTCAAAAACATTTTCAAAGATAACCCAAGGGTGGAGGACCTTGCAACCCTCAATCAAGTGGTTTTAAGTGCCAGTATGGATGCAAACCTTTTTGTAAGGGAAAAGGAGCTTCTGGCTGAATTGGCAGAGTTGTATGCTAGGGAAGAAGTTTTTTGGAAACAAAAGTCTCGTGAATCCTGGCTTAAAGATGGAGACAACAACACTAAATTGTTTTCACAATTCTACTCGAATGAGACGAAATATCAACCGCATCTCTTCAATCCTGGCAAGAGATGGCCGAACCCTTGAGCAACAGTCTGAGATTCAAGATGAAGTTGTTGCTTGTGTCAAGGATCTTGTTAGTGTTGAAGCAGTTGACTTGTAGGCACAATCCAAAAGCCTCAAGTGCATTCCTCGAGTGGTTACGGAATGGTAGAATAGGATGTTGATGACAACCTTCTCCAATGAGGAGATTAGACAGTTGGTTTTCCCCATGGGCAATGAGGTCTTGGAATTGGAGGAAGAATCCCGAAAGAAACAAAAAACTGGGCCTGAAATTAATTGTACCTTTATAACCTCGATCTCTAAGGGTGAGTCGCAGGTCTCCTTTGGGGACTACAAACCCATCTCGCTTTGTAACACAGTTTGTAGAAACATTCATGATGGTATCATCATCACCCACGAGATTATTCACTCTCTAGTGATAGGCCACAAGAAGGGAATGATACTTAAACTAGACATCAGTAAAGCTTGATAGGGTCAATTGGTGGTTTTTGATGAAGACCCTAGAAAACTTTGGCTTTTCTATGGATTGGTGCAACTAGATCTTTAGTTGCATCTCAAGCTTGAGATTTTCTGTTTTAGTCAACAGGGAACCAGTGGGCTTCTTTGAGGCCTCACAGGGCCTTAGGCAAGGGGACCCCCTATCCCCTTTCCTTTTCATCCTAATGGTGGAGGCTTTGGGGAGGGAAATTATAGGAGCGACATCAAATGGGGAGATTCGTGGTAAAAAGGCGATGGTTGGCCTGGCGAGCTTCATTCATCAACAGTTTGCTTACGATACGGTTTTGTTTGGTATCCCGACTGTGGGGGAAGCAAAGGCTTTCAAGCAAATCTTGGTGGACTATGAGAAAGCTTTGGGGCAGAGTCTCGACTTGGCCAAATTCAAACTTTTTCTTCAACACCCCGCTTCAAGTCCACTAGCTATCTCCGAGGTCTTGAACTTCAGAATTGGCAAGCTACCAACTAAGTACTTGGGCGTCCCCATGTTTGCTGGAGCAGGTAGAGCTTCGTTGTGGGAAAACTTGCATAAGGCTTTTCAATCAAGACTAGCGGAGTGGAAAGGGAAGTGGCTCTCCTTGACTGGTCGAATCAACCTCATAAAATCAATGTTGAGTGCTCTGTCGATCTATACTTTGTTGATTTTGCAACAGCCAGTCAAAATCTTTAAGGATCTAAATCGAAGCATGAAAACAATTATGTGGCAAGGCAAGCAGGATTTTTTTTTTTAAAAATCCCCTTATCAAATGGGACAAGGTATGCCCAACCCAAATAGGGGGAGGCACTAGTATTAAAAGATTGGCTATCCAAAACCTCGCTCTAGGAACCAAATTGGTTTGGGGTAAAGTTACCCATACTCAGTTAATGTGGAACAAGTTACTCCAGCACAAATACTTTGGGGATTTTTCTCCCTTCAACATTCTTAAGGTGGGAAATCCACCCAGAGGATCCCACCTTTGGAATTTCATCCTCAAATGTCATTTCGTCATCAAAGACCATGTCTCATGGGTGATCAATGATAGGCATCTAGCAGATTTCTGGGTCAATTCTTGGAATGGCCACAAGCCTTTAAAGGAGCTTCAAGATTTTAGCAAGGCTGAAGAGACTCTGAGTTATAAGTGGAGAGACAAAGTGAGAAATTATCTTGAACCTTGTGTGGATGCAAGTCTAGATTGTTGGAAGTGGAAAGATGTAGATACTATGTCAACTACTGAAAATTAGAAGTTGCAGCTAGCAAACATGTTAGCAAAGAGAAAGGTTTTCATCATTTCGAAGATTGATATGGTTCAGTGGGTTGGAGCTAAGACTAAGTGGTATGCAGTCAACCTGGGGTGCAAAATCGCTGAGTACGTTGAACCCTCCTTCCGATGGACTAAAACCCTTTGTTGGAATAAGGCTAATCTTCCTAAAGTTGGGGCCTTTGCATGGCTGGCGATGCAAGGTCGTATTTTAACACAAGACAACTTGCAAAGAATGGGAATTGTTGGCCCTTCCAGGTGTGTCATGTGTTAGGAGGAAGAAGAATATGCCAATCATCTTCTTTTCATATGCCCCTTTGCAATGCAGGCTTGGAACTAGATGTGTGGTAAGTTGGTTTGGCGCTGGACCAGACCAGAATCGTTGAATCAAGCCTTCATCTCCTAGCCAACAAGCTCCGGGAAAGACACTTTCTCCTGTTTTCGAAAGGTGTGTCCGACGATCCTGATCTGGACTACATAGAAAGAGCAAAACGGACGAATCTTCGAGGACTGGTCAAGTTCCTTTGAGGAGGTAATCAAAAAACTAGAACTAGCTATGTCACTCATGCTCAAAGATACAGGGGTTGTCTTTTGAAATGGGACTCTCAGATAATTTCTTACTGGCAATGGTTAAAAGTACCTCCTGTTAATGGGTCAGTTACGTTGTTAAGGGTTGTTAAGCGTGTAGGGAGGATGGATTGGATGTCGCCTCCTTCGAGGATGTTCAAACTCAATTTTGATGGCACCACTCGGGGGAACTCAGGGGCATCCAGGGCAGGTTGTATCATTCAAAATTGTGCAGGATCACTCATTAGAGCAGCTTCAAAAAAGTTGGTGGATGGCACGAACAACGAAGCTAAAGCCAAAGCCCTAGTTTTGGGACTTGAGCTTGCGTTCCAATGCAGGATTGACAAAGCCATCATCAAGGGCAATGGTCATCATTCAGGCTTTGAGGAATGGGAAGGCAAGCTCATGGAATTTGGAAAATATTCTTAGCCAAGCCTGGGACTTTCTAGCACATCTAAATGATTAAGAAGCCAATCATTGCTTTTGTGAAGCAAATCAGGTGGTAAATAAGCTTGCAAATAAAGGCATCGATCAACTTCAAGATTTAATCTCTGATAATGATTGGGAGATACGGGATTTGAATTCCCCCTCGTGATTTTTCTGCACTTCGGGAACTTGGGCTAAAGGGTGTTATAGGCTGGCGACAATTGAAGCATGGGAAAAGTCTTTCCCACATCGCTCGGGGACCTCCCATGTCTTCTCAATCAAGATGATGCAATGGTCGATGGGTTCCATTACCATGGGGAACAGTTTTTTGATAGTTGTGTGTAGACGTTGTTGCAAGGGTTCAAAGGTGACCAAGCACAACAATGGAACACATGTTACAGGTGGCCCTCAACGAGCCCCCCCTTCGTGTTGTGGCGAGAAAATGCGAGATGGCCTTCGAGGGGCAAGTCTCAGATTCTACGCTGAAGCATGTTTTCATCATCCAGGCTGGGAATGTCTTACATGTCATTAAGTTATTGGACTAGTTTTTCTGGAAACTAACAGTAGGGTTAAGGTTAATTCCTTGGTGGCGTCAACTTTCGTGGGGAACTTTCTTCCGGCATCCATGAACAAGGAACTGATCATGGCAGTGGCCACTAGGCTTGTTCGAATGCGGTTTCGGGTGGGGTTAGAAGCAGCTGTGGAGGAATTTGCATTGGAGGATAAAGGCTCTCGGTTATTCTCTGAGCACGCTTTGACGCAATGAGCAAAGCAAAGTTGGTTTGCGAAAGGATAAAGAGAAAAGAGGGAGGTAAATGCGATAGGGACGACTTTCATAGGATTCACAACAGACTGGGCTCCACAGCGGACTACTGACAGGAACAACGAACGGAACGTCAAAAGTCAGAGCAACAAACAAACAAACACGACAATTTGAGCCCAGCCTCCCGCCGTTTCCTAGGGCAAAACGAAGACTGGGGCCCAGCCCACAGCAAGATAGTGGCAGGCCTTTAAGCCAGGGGTTTCAAGGTGCACTTTCCGGTTTTTTTTTGTTTTGTTTTATATATTTGCTCCATTTAGCTTTTGTTTCGCCCTTCTTTCTTTTGATCAATGGAAAAACAAATCGTGGATACACAAATAATGAGAAAACAAATGGTGGATATGCAAACTATGGGAAAACAAACCATCTCATTGGTCAAAAACGGTCAAGAAATTCTGGTGCACTTTGAAACTAACCATTTAGGGCAAGTCAAAATGGCATCACTTGGCAAGACAGGGAAATATATCTGGGTCAATGCTAAACAGTTCAAGGGCATTTTAAAAGTAGACTTGCTTGCGTGAAATGGTCACATGAAAAGCAGAAACACGGGCAGAGATTGCATAAACAAGAGAAGAAACAAAAAGATGTCAAAATGTGCCCTCCTCCACACTTAAGTGGTGACAATCAGTTGTATGGTAGCAGCGAATTAGGTGATTCTGTCAGTTACAGCCCTACCTCCACACCTCTCGCTTGGTGTCCAGATCTTTATGTGCAAGAACTTTTGAGGGCCAAGAGGAGGTTGGAGCTCCTAGAGGCTAAGGAGCAAGAAAGTTACCGCAATATACAGGTGCTAATTGCAACAAATAAAACTCTTGCAGACAATAACAACACTTTAAAAGCTCAAATCTCAATGATGCAAGAAACACTTTCAGCTGGGAAGTTTGAATGGCAGAACATGAAGGATGAATGAAAAAAATTGAATGTTACATTGGAAACAAACAAGGTCACAGCAAATACCGAGCCATCTCATAATAAGGAGCAAACGATTCTTCACACTAGTTTGCTAGGAAAGGCAGAGGTTGAAGAGGAGAGGAGAAGTTTTGCAGAAGTCACCAAAACTTGGGACAAAAACAGCAAACACCTTGATATGGCAAGAGAAGAGGCAAAGATTCGTGGGAACACACAAGACGGAGAGGTCAAGGAAAGGCAGCTTAGGGCATCCAATATAATTATCAAAGGGATAAAAGACTATGGGGAAGGCGAACATACCCTTGACTTAACGAGGGATTTCCTACAAGATGTGTTGTTGTGGCAAGGACAAATCTGCCAACCTTGGAGGGTTGGCAAACCACACGCTGAGAGAAATAGGCCAATCAAGGTAGTTATGCCCAGCATTAGAGACAAACAAAATCTACTTAATAAAAAACAGCTCTTGAGGGGTTCTCGCTTCATTTTAGAGGAGGATTTAACTATGAGACAGCAAGTAGAAAGAAGGATGGAAATGGAAAAAATCAGAACCGCTAGAAATGAAGGCAAAAGAGCTTGGATGTTCAAGGGAAAAGCAATTATTGCTCATTTTGGCCACCGCTCCAATGAAGGGCAGCAAGAAGGCAACAAAGGTGCGACAACAAACACCTTAACATGCAGCGATACCACAAGATCCACAATCACGCTTACCGATAAAAACTCAACTTTGAGTCTTTCACATCAAAACAAATAGCAATCAAGCTTAACCCAGGCGTCCTTAAGTTTAGTTTGCTGGAATTGCAGAGGTTATCCGTGGAGACGTGGGCCTGGGTTAGGACCTATCGCGGAAGGCAAAGACATTATTTGTCTCATAGAGACACATGAGCATGAGGGATGTAAGACCCCATTGTTTGAAGGCTACTGGAAGATGGCAATATGGAATGAGGCAGCGGCAAATGGTAAAGGTCATGGAGGTATAACGGTTCTAGTAAAAGAAAGAGAAGGTCGTGCCATTCAATTGGAAAAAACTGATTCTAATAAACAATTCATATGGTTCAAAATCGTGGAAAATAACACTCTTCTCAAGATCGCAGCCTGTTACTTTGCTCCACAAGTATCTAAAACTTATAAAAAATGTGGCTTAGATCACAATGACCCCTATGCTGCGTTAAAGAAAGATGTTGCTGTTTTTTCGCAGCGTGGGGATGTTCTTCTTGTTGGAGATTTCAATGCTAGGACAGCAAATTGGCAAGCAAGTATTTTCAGCTCCGAAGTAAATGATAACCCTATTTGGCTCACAGAAGAGAGAAATCAGCAATGGGAAAGAATATCCGAAGATGCTAAAGGCTGCAATCATTTTGGGGAAGAATTGATCACTCTATGTGGCACATTTGATCTAATAATCTGTAATGGTTTGGCTAGATGGGCTAAGTCGGGCAATTTCACTTGCAACACATACAACGGGGCAAGTGTGGTAGATTATGTAATTTGTTCGCAGAATTTGTATAAAAATATTAAAGAAGTTGAAATTGGAGAACACATTTGGGATCTAAAATCAGATCATAGACCGTTGTACATAAATTTGTATTGGGCCAAGGATAGGCGGCTTGGGACAAAAATCCAAGGTCCTCAACACCCACCTTCTCAGAGCAGAATTTTATTAACTTCAGAAAACAGTAACACTTTCAAAGCTACTCTTGAGGAACTTTGTATGGGACACCCTATGTATAAGCATGGTGTTAACAGTCATGACTTATCAAATCTAATTCACGAGGCTCTTTCAAAATGCAAGAGAGCAAAAAATAGAAAATCTGAAACTAATTGTTTTCCAACCAATGCATGGTTTGACAAGGAATGTAAGAGGGCTAGGAGGAACCTAAGGGAGTCGAATAAAACTAACCTCGACATTAAGGCCTAAAAACAGATCCTAAAGAAGAAAAAAACTGATTTTATGTTCACAAGGAGAGGAACTAATTTTCTTGGGCAGAAATAACCCCAAACGTTTTTGGAAAGAACTCCAACCAAGGAGAAAGCAAAATGAAAATAATATTACTGCCACCCAATGGTTTGAATATGCTAAGAAACTTTATGAACAAGAGGGTGGAGTGGGACAGCCACCTTTGGTCAACGATACTACAAACATTTTCACTGTGCAAGAGGTAGAGACAGGGATTAAGAAGTTGGGTGGAGGTAAAGCAAAAGATCTTGTTGCACTTCAAGCCGAATATTTGAAGTGGGGCATGAAAACTCTTGCACCGCACATCATTGAAATCTTCAACAAAATATGCCAAGAAGGGTTTCCGAAAGATTGGACAATCAGCCTTGCAATACCACTTTTTAAGAGTGGTGATGTTAACAATCCCTCCAACTACAGGACTATAATGATCAATCCCCTCTTTGCTAAACTTTTTGGCAGCATGATAGAAACTAGGATCAGCAAATGGGCAGAAGAAAACCATAAACGTGCTAAAGGGCAAGCTGGTTTTAGGCCAAAGCACTCGACAGTGGATCACTGTGTCATTCTGAGACACATTATTGAAAAAGAGTGGGAGAAAAAGGAAGAGGTTTTTTGTTGCTTTGTTGACTTCAAAAAGGCTTTTGATACCATTCCGAGAGACAAGCTTTGGTTTAGGATGGAAGAATTGGGGATTCCTAGGCATCTCAGAGCTGCTGTTCATAGGATGTACGAAGAGGTGAAAGTGAAAATCAGAACTTCAGATGGCATTTCAGAATGTTTCAGGAGCGATATCGGGGTCAAACAAGGTTGCCCTTTGTCTCCTACTTTATTTGGTTTATATATTGATAAAATGGAAGAGTGGTTAAAGATACAAAAGGGTGAAGGCATTCAGCTAGGTGAATTTGTTGTAAAGTTGCTCTTATATGCGGACGATCTCCTTTTAATTACCAAATCTGCCTGTGGTTTGCAAGACCATCTATCTTCTCTTGAGCGCTTTTGCAGAATGGTGGGGATGCAGGTCAATATCAGCAAGACTAAGGTTATGATTTTCTCTAATAATAAAAAACAGCATCAACATGAATTTTATTACAATGGAAGTCTTCTCGAAGACGTTGCGGATTATAAATACCTTGGCATCGATTTCAACAAAAAGCTAAGCTGGTCTAGCTGCAGGTATAAAAGGACATTAGGTGGGTGGAAGGCTTTCTATGCTCTTCAGAATAAGTGCCGTGAAGCGGAGTTGTGGGATTGGAAAACTATTCAAACCTTGTTCGGTCTTCTTGTGCTGCCAGTTGTTCTTTACGGGTGTGAATTATGGGCCAGCAGCACTACTATAACACAATGGAAACAAATTGAAGGAATACAAAAGCGCTTGATTACAAGCAAGATTAAAATCAAAAGCACGGTTCCATATGACATCATGCTAAGTGAAATGGGGGCTGTTCCTATCGAGGCACTTGCTATGGTTCGCCTTTTAAGCTATTTAAAAAGAATCGAAAAAATGGAAGAGGATAGATGGCCTAAAGTTGTTTTTAGTGATACACTATGTAAGCGAAAAAGGACATGGATGCAACAAAACATCACATGGATGAGTAAATGGAATATTCAATTCAATATGTGCCCCACAAATAATAAAGAAATAAAAGTCTTTGTTATGGAGAAATTTTACAAGAGAAATTGGGGAAGCGAGATCGGGAGGAAGAAACTATATTATATAAATGAGTTCAACCCCACTTGTGATCAACTCCAAAAAGCGTACATAGGAGCCAACATTTCTTGGAGGGCTAAAATTCTTATTGCTCAGCTGAGAACCAACTCTCACCAACTTCGTTGTGAGACCGGGCGTTGGAAGAGGCCAAAGGAGGCTTGGGAAGAGAGAATTTGCAGATTTTGCAATTCTGGGAAAGTGGAAATTGAACAGCACTTTATTCTAGAATGTGAGGCCTACAAGGATAGCAGAGATAAATTTGCGGATACTATATGTGACAGTTCTTGGCATAACCTATTCAACGAAGAGCACATTGAGCAATAAGGGGGGCTCATCATCAGCCTACACAAGAAGCGAACAGTGCTACTTAAATTTGCTTGAGTTGTCTTGCTATCTCATAGGCTATTTTTAGTCTCGTGGACGTTAAAATTTTTATTATTATTATTATTATTATTATTTGAGGGCCTTTAGGGATCTGAAAGACAGATTTGACAACCTCCTAGACAACTTGGAAGATTTACAAAAGCGGTTTCTAAAACCCGACCCCTCCAATTGTCGAGTGTCATTGCTAGATTTGGGGGCCTATCGTAACCCATCAACGTCAATCATGGCGGCTATTCAAGGCAGGAAGTCCCCTAGGTTGCCTTTGGCGGTGAAGTTGCTTGCGAGGCTCTTTGGAGCACGTACTCACCTTCCACAACAGGCTCCATTAATCTTGGAGGAAGGGCCTCTCACTAGACAACGGGAGGCCTCGGCACCCATGCGGGCTCATTTGGCTAGTATGAGAGTTGCACCCGGTCTAGGGGGTAATTTCAGTATGAAACATGTGGGTAGGCCAACAAGGAGATGGAAATCAACAGTGCCATGGGGGTCTGACGTGGACACAAGGTTAATGGTTGATGGCGAGGGATGGACTACTATTCTTGTGAATACTATGGTGGCTAGTGATCTTTATGCGAGTGGTGGTGAAGGGCGTGGCAGTGGTGCGTCGATGGCTGGGGGTTCGTCGTAGGTTGGTGATTTCGAGTGGATGCATTTTTGGTGTGTTGCTAGTGTTTTGGCTGTGTTTTCATGTTTTTGTTGGGTTTGGCGGTGGGTTTGTCTTCGGTTGTTTTTGTTTCATCGTTGTTTTGTTCCTCATGGTGTCCTTTGAGCCTTCTTGGGCTTCATGTTACAGGCTTGTAATCTCGCTTTCTTGTTAATAAAACAAGTGAGGGACCCTCCAACCCTCTTTATCTAGCCAAAAAAAAGAAGAGTGTTGAGTGATTAAATTTTAGAATTAATAGAGCCAATTTTGTGAGTGCATATGAGAAAAGAAAGAAGAAAAGAAATTATATTAATGTCCATGGATGACCAAAAGCCATTGTTGTTTTGAGGTTGAAATAATCTTGTCAGAAAATTCCAGAAGATACCTAAGTAAAAAAATATATATATTTCTCATCCGATATCGGATTGAGTCCGTTGTTTTTCTTGGAAAGATAACAAGATCTATAACTTTCATTCATATAATTTCTTCAAATTTTGTATGCTACTATAATGTAATTATTGTGTAAGTTACGTGATTAGTTGTGTCTGAAAAAAATAAAAAAATAAAATGCATAACATGGTGGTGCTCACAAGGTAAGAAGATTGTTTTATTGATTGCCGGTTAAAGGTATTTTTCAGTAGAAAAGAAGGTGTTTCAAACCTACACAAAGAGGCTATAGGAAGCACCCAGTAGAAGAGGAATGTCCAACAACAACAATGGTGATTGCTCGTAAGCTTCATAAACTTTTAATATAAAGTTCTTTTGTTTTATAAATACTTAGGGCATAAATCTTAATTTTAGTTTATTATTATTAGTTTTTCAATTTTATATATATTTTTCAAAACTATTGAAAAATTAGAAATATTTTTCACATTTACCCAAGAAAATTGAATTAATTTTGTAATTTTCAAACCGACTTGGTTTCAAGCAAAAAAAATCCATGTATTGTAAAACAAAATTTAAATCATTTGGGCAAAAGGATTTCGCATAAAACCTAAGTTATCAGTTCTTCATATCCTACTAGTGTTGGGGCCCAAGGTTCGAACCGGGTTCTAGTTTGGGAGCGGTTCGTTGTGCCATCACCCAAAATTTGTCCTTGGGCACTCGAGTACATGGGGATTCTTCTGACAAAAGAACCCCCCAATACTTAAGTGCCCAGGGATGAACCCTAGGCATTAAGACAGCAAACCCACTCCCTGCGATGGTCATGAGCCAAAAACGAGTTTTTTTATTTTCATTTTTCTCCAAAATTAAAACACATTCCCAAACCCTAAAACCCAGGTATAAACAAAAGCTAAAGCTAAAAACAACACAAATGCTAAAAACAAAGTGACAAAAGGAAATCCACTTGCTCCTATTTTTCTAATTTTCTCATTGGAGACCTACCTTCCATTGCTATTGTAGGGTTGAATCTTCATCAAGAATCATCCTAATCATTTGCCTACGGTGATTGAGGAGCCCATTTGTTATCAAGGTAAGTTTTGTATTGTTTTATTTATTTATTTTTGTCATTTTTAAAAAAAATCACAAGTCATTGCCCTAGGGTTTGTTTTTATTTTTATTTTTTATTTTGTGTTTGTTTTTAAACTTGTATTTATATATACTACAATGTCTCGCAATTATTCCTTTGTCGGCCAAAGCCAACACAAAATGGACTTGACACAGTGACCACTGTGGAAATATATAACACTGATAGACCAAGTTTCAGGTGATGGGGCCTATGTTTGGAAATGCAATATTTGTGAATGTCAGTTCACAAGCTCATACTTTCGGGTGAAAGCCCATTTATGTCGCATCGTTGGTCACGACATCAAATTTTGTACGGGGAAGACTAACTCTCCATTGCCACAGTCAAAAAACCTTGAATTCATCAAGGAGCAAGAAGATGTAGATGCCACACATGCCATGAGACTCAGTCACTCTCTAGAAAAAAAAAAGCAAAGGATCAAGCCACATGTTTCCCCAAGTCCTACTGGCAGTTCTCTAGCTGTGCCCGTTGGAAGACATCTATTTTTGGGAGCACCCTCCATGCACAAAGAGGCTTCTTCTCTTCCAAATAAAAGAGCAAGAGGACCATTAGAAAGGGCTTTTCAAATTGAGAGCAAGGAGATTGCGGATCAAAAAATTGCACAATGTGTACATGCAAATGGATTGTCTTTAAATGTGATTCAATCACCATATTGGCAAGAAAAGGTGAGAGCAATCAATGAGGCCCCAAAAGATTACAAAGGCCCAAGGTTTGAGAAAATCCGCACCACTTTACTGACAAAGGAGAGAAAATATGTTGAAGAAACTTTGAAGCCAATCAAAGATTCGTGCGCTGAAATGGGGGTCTCCATCATTTCCAATGAATGGAAAGATGCAAAAAACAGGGTTTTAATCAATGTGGTTGCAGTGTGCCCTAAAGGTGCAATGTTTTTGAAGGCCATTGATTGTGAGGGGTGTGTGAAGGATGCCGAGTTGATTGCCAACATCCTCATCGAATCCATTACGGCGATTGGACCTCAAAATGTTATCCAAATTGTAACGAATAATGCCAAAAATTACAAGGGCATGGGGATGTTGGTGGAGATGAGGTATGGACACATTTTTTGGACACCTTGTGTTGTCCACTCAAACCCTTGTTGCAAAAGATGGGGAAGGAAATTGAGTGGATCAAACAAGTTTACGATGAAGCTAAGCAAATTCAAATGTGTCACCAATCATCACCTTTCTCAAGCCATTTTCAAATCCTTCTCGACATTGGAGCTATTGAGGGTATTTTTATTTTAGTAATTTTATTTTTGTTTTAAAATTTTAACTTTTTTATTTTTAAATCTAATACTTGTAAATTTAAATATTTTCATATGTTTTTAATTTTTTATTTTAATTTTGTAATAGGTTGCTAAGACTAGATTTGTCTCTCACACAATTTTATTGAGACGGCTTGTGAAGGTGCGACAAGCACTTAGTAGTATGGCCATCAGCAGCTTGAGGACTTTATGGAGGGAAGCGGGCAAATAGCAGGCCCAAAGAGTGAAAAATTTGATCCTAGATGATGATTGGTGGGCCCATGTAGATTATTTATTGAGTTTCACTGAGCCCATCATGAGTATGATCCGTTTTGCTAACATGGATCAGCCATGTTTGGGAGAAATATATGATGGCATCGACTCAATGACTAAGAAGATAAAGTTCATCATTAATGAAAAAGAGCAAGATCTCGAGGAGACATTTTTCAAACAAGTGCATTCAATCCTTGTTGAGCGGTGGAACAAAATGACCACTCTACTACATCTCCTTGCCTTTGCATTGACTCGTCGGTTCTATAGCACGGAGATCCTTTCTTTGCCAAGGAAGGTGCCACCATATAGGGATGTTGAAGTGGATAAAGGGTACATATTGGCATTCTCTAGGATATTCCCCGATCCTGAGATAGAAGACTTGGTTATGAGCGAGTTTGGGGTTTTCATTACCTCCCGAAGTCATAGTCTTAATTCTCTTCGGGACAAATACAAGAACGATGGTCCTATGTGGTGGTACCTTCATGACCAAGGATCACCGAACCTACAACTTATTGCAATCAAGATCTTGTCACATGTAAGTTTTTTATTTTTAAGTTTTTAAATTTAAGTTTTAAATTTTTTTTTTCTTTTAAAAATTTTAAATTTATGTTTAAATTTGAATATGGGTTGAAAACTCATCTTCTTGTGGGTGGAATTGAAGCACATATAGCTTCACCCACTCACAAAAGCGCAACAAGCTCGCACCTAAAAAGGCCGAGGGGTTGGTCTACATACACTCCAATTTGCATCTTCGATCACACAAGAACCCATAGTACGAGGAGGGGATGTCAAAGCATTGGGATATAGATCCAGATGTCATTGACTTCGATGTTTCCATTTCCCACTTCTCATTAGATGACATTGGCAGTCCTTCAGCTTCGATGACACAAAACTTAGCAAGTGGGAGTGGTAGTGGTGATCATAGTAGCAAAAATCGTTTGGGAACAAAATCATTTGTTCAAAAGTGTAAGTGTTTTTCAAAAAATCGTGATTAATCGAAAAAAAGTCAGAAAAACATAAAACCGTCGAAAAATTATGGAAAAAAGAGAAAAAACAGTTTTAAAAAAAATTAAAGGCATAGAGATACATATTAAGCATTTCAATTGCATAGAGAATAGACACAGATTATGAGAGAGTTAAATGAGATTGTACATCATCAAAATCAGTCCACTATTTTCTTTCATTAATTTCTAGACTATTTAATTTGCATTATACATTTGCATTTCAAAATGCATAGTATTGTCGTTTACAAAGGAACAAAAAATGGGAGTGAATCAATGCTAACGAGGTAGACTAGGGATCAACAGGTGTAGATGTTGAATCTCTAGGGTTAGAGCCTCTCCTATTTTTAGAGACAATCTCAGTGTCGTACCCAACCTTCTTCAATAAGTCAAAGTCAGCGTCATAATAAATAGGGTCATCATTATTTTTGAGCCATTCGGATTTTGGATTGATTTTGTCAAATTCAATCAATTGATCTTTCTCGATGGTACCTAACATTCTCAAATAGAATGCATATGTTAGTGATCAGAGAATAATACTTTAGAATAATATAAATCAACTTTCCATATGAATTGAAGATTAGAAATGCAACATTCTTAACCTTGAGTTTTCTTCATCTTCAAGTAAAGATTGTGGTGAACAAACACCAAATCATTAATCCATTCTTGAGTGCATCGATTGCATTTTTTGGTGAATATATATGTTTGAACACACTTGAACTACGCTCACAAGTAGGTGAATTACATGGCTGGCTCAAAATGTGCATTGCCAACCATCAAAGGTGTTTGGTTTCTTTGCCAAGGAAATCTCACCATTGTGCTGCAAAAATAGATTTTGTCAACATTGTAACAATCACAATTCAATCAAAATTTGACATTTTCACTATACGCATGTAGAAAAATTGTCTAACTGGTTTGAAGGTCTTCCTCCTTGTGATAGTTGCCTTACTAGAGAAGAAACCCCTTGCCAACTTGTACCTCAGCAACTCTCCTATAGCTGCCTCAAAAGATCCCTAGAAACATGCTTTCCATGCACTTAAATAGGCTTTTTGTGACCTCTGCATCATCTGGAAATTAGTTGGTAAAGAACATTGGATTCAAGAAATATCCAACTGCATAGAGAGGAGACTCCATCTATCGATCCCATCTTTTATCAACTATCTTCCATAGTAGCATGTATTTGGCCCTATTATTCTCCAATATGCTCCTAATAGCACCTTTGGCCCTATAATTTGTCTAATATAGATAACCCAAGGGGGTTTATCCCCATCGATGAGTCTCAAAATTTGAACTAGAGGCTTAGAAAATAACTAAATTTTATCTACCTCTTCCCAAAAAGATAGAGATAAAACATAGTCAGCCACCATTTTGCCCTCCATATGTTTCAGAAAGGAAGATTCCATCCACTCGGTTGAAATGAACATTTATATTATATTCATTTGTTGTTGAAAAAGAGTTTGCAATGCAAGGAAGTGAGTTGTAAACCTTGTCACCCCTCGTTGAATTAGTTTCTTGCCATCTATGAATGTGTGCATTATATTAAGAACTCTTATGTGGGCTTTTTTGCAACACCTCTTTCACCCATGGAATTTTGCCTATCTCATCCAAGGTCAAATTAAGACAATGTGCCACATATGGAGTCCAAAGCATAGTTCCATTATTTGTCCATAAGAAGCCTCATAGCAGCCATGTCAACAACAATATTATTTGTAATGAATTGGACCACATTTTGTGGCCCCACCTCAATCACAACCTCATCAAATAGATGAAAGAGTGTCTTGCCCAATTTTATCATCTTAGATTCATCGACACTCTTAAAAAAAATTGTGCCAATGTCAAATGACACAAGGAAGTTGATGACTGTGCAACTTCATTTGTCTATCAATCTGACATTATAATGCATCTTACTTTTTTTCCATTCCTTACAATGTTTTGCAAAAACATCGCTCACATCTTGTATAGCATCCTTCAACAAAATCAGTATGCAAAACTGTTGAACACACTATCCCCTGAGAGGGGGGTGAATCAATAGATGAGCTAAAACCTGGTTCTTAAAATTTTTAAACAAGATACAGAATGTATATGCAAAGTAAAGAACAAAAACAGAGATCATACACACATAAAAATGCTCAACACCAAATTTTTCGTGGAAACTCAAAGGAAAAAACCACGGTGAGAAAAACTGCTAGAAGCTACTATTCTAATCCAGCGTCCCAGAAAAAATATTTCACAAACAAACCTCACTGATTACATTCAAGAGCACCCACTCTAAAGAAGCATCAACTTTCTACATGAGCACCAACCCAGTTTTTCTGATGGCACCAACCTATCAGAGAAATGAAGCTACAACTTCAGAATACAAAAGAGATTCAAAATGAATCTTGTTCAGTTTTATGTTACAAGTCTTGTCTGTAACTGCACCTTCACGCTGTGTCTTCTCATCTTATCTGCCTCTATCTCTTTGTGCCTAGATATCTTCTTTATTGACACACCTTATTCGCTTTGCCTTTTTACGTTGTCTGCATATGTCCTTACTCGACAATTTTTGAGTTAACACTCTAATTATTATCGCAACAGCAGCAAAAAGACACTTTCGAATGTCCTGTTCGTAGCATATATAGATAAATGAATTTTAGGGTTTCTATCTGTAAAGTGTTCACACTTCAACTGCTCTTAACTGGTTCAAGCTTCTGATATGCATTCAATGTGACTTTTACTTCATGCTTCAAACGGCAACGTTCAAATGTCTTTACTATCTTTGACATGTGCACTCCTACTGTTCTTAACTGCATCGCTTCCTCGATCAATTAGATTGATTAATCTCAAGCTCCGTGAAGAGATATCGAGTTTATCACCTGTTCCAGTTGTTCCTTTACAGACAAAAGACATTAAATGCGGGCTTTTTATTTCTTTCATCATGCCAAGTTCACGTTCTTTTCTTTGTTTGGTCTTTCCTTATGCCCTCTTGACACTTGTCAAATGCAAGTCACTCGGAGGATGATCTGGCTTTGCTTCGCACTATTGGATCTAATGCACTGATCAAACGTGAGCCATTGATCTTTTAAATTAGCATGAATTTTAATTCTTGCTTTGCCATTAACCATCGAACTCCTTTTCTTCCATTTTCGCATCTCGTTGCTTTCTATATCATAGGTTCGCTTCCGCTCCTTTCAATTGTCCTCGATATGCTCGATCTTTACCTTTTGTATTGTGCGATGTTGGCATGATCTTATTTACTTCGGCATTCTTGTAACGCTCCTTGCAAAGTCGATCCTTGAAGACTTGCTCATCTTTTAACCTTGCTTTAATTCCTTCAGAAGGTTCCTTTATACACATTATTGCGGGCCTTTGTGTCTTCACGACAATTTTCGCAGACTTTTGTCCGAGTCCATTTCATCCTGAAGTGTCCTCCAATTTCTCTGAAAGAATTCGTCACTGGCTTCTATTCGGAAGTGTCCTTCGAAAATCTTCCAACAATCCTCATACCCTTCGGTTTCTCTGCAATCTACCCTTCGGATTTTCTGCAACTGTCCACATACCCTTTACGACGTTCAAAAGATACCCTTCGAACTTTTTGAAAAGGTCTACTTGCCCTTTGAAATGTTCAAAAGATACCCTTCGGACTTTTTGAAAAGGTCCACTTGCCCTTCAGAACATTCAAAAGATACTCTTCGGACTTTTTAAAAAGGTCCACTTGCCCTTCGGACTTTTTGAATGTACCCTTCGGACTTTTGTTAAAGGACAATTTTTCGAAAAGGACTTGACAATTTTTTGGAAAGAATTGTCCTTGCCATTTTTTCCAAAAGAATTCCTCCGAAGGAATTCTTCAAGACTATTTTGGGTTTTCCATCCTTCTTGACTTATCCTGATTGCCTCTTCTAGACCCTTTCAGGTTTTTGACATTACTTGACTTATCAACTTCAAAGAAGCAGTCCCTCTTCAAAATCCCGATTACTTCGTCTAGACCCTTTTGGGTTTTTACCTTTACTTTGCTTACCAACATAAAGAAGTAACGTGCTTGCATATCCCCGATTACCTCTTTGCTGGACCCTTTCAAGTTTTCCACAAAGCTTAGCTTATAAACATAGGAGAAGTAAAGCTATCCTGGAAACCCGATAACCTCCACTTAGACCAACTCGGGATCTTAACATTACTTTACTTATAAAGCATACAGAAATAAAGTCGCTCCAGAATTCCAACCAAGTAAAGTCACTTCAAAAACCCGAATAACTCCTCTAGACCACTTCGAGTTTTCGACCTTGCTTTACTTAAAAACATGAAAGAAGTAAAGTCGTTCCATAAACCCAACCAACTTTATTAGACTAGTTCGGAGTTTCGAGACTACTTTACTTATTTTATAAGTAAGAGCACTTCACAAACCCGATTTATTCCACAAGTCTACTCAACTCAACCTTTGACATTAATGCATGATCAGATTCAATCTCAATGACATAAATGACATCAATGATAATTCCATGCTGCCTTAGATGGGAATGACAATTCTTCAGTCCTCAGACTGCTTTCTGAATCATGATAATCAAACTGTCCATTGTCTCTTTGCTCAAATTTTCAACAAAAATCTCGTATGATGGGGCAGTGAAGTCAAAACTTGCAGTTGCAATTGCATTTGTCATAATTTGCCAGTATGGAGATCTGGGCACATTAAGCAATAAGCTAAAGTTGTACCAAAATTTGGAAATTGTCTTCTTTGTCTGCTCATGAACAATATTTTTCCAACCTATACTCTCAAGCATGGTTTGCACTCCATGTGTAATGCAAAAGCTAAATAAGGCTTGAATGTTTCCCCTACCTACATCTAGCCCATGAGATAATAATCAAAGGGTAGATTATTAAGAAGATATAATGAGAAATATTTCCACCATATTTCACAGCGAAAAATATTAAATATGTTCAAATGAATGTCAAATATAACATCTACTACAAAGGAGGGTTAGGTTTACTGGTTAATGTTAGATTTAGTTTTTTCAAGTTTTGGGTGTATTTAAGTTTTTTTTAACTATAGACAACATTTCAAATTGACCCATCATACAAGGCTTTGTGGATTGATTTGTTGAAAAAAAGGCAAAAAAATCGAGTTGAAAAAAGCGTTTTGGGCTCAGTATAAGAATTAATCGTGCTTAATCGCGTTTAAATCGCATGTTTTGCTACCATGGTGGTGATAGTCCATATGGTTCTAATGAACCACAACATGATGTTGATGTTAATGCTCTCGATGAAGAGCAATATGACCATGAAAATTAACTTTTAAAATTTGATGTAATTAATTACAGCCACAGGGTAATTATTGATATTTTATATTTTATCTTTTAATATTTCTAATTTGATTTTAATAGTTATCACTTATCAACTTATTAAGATGCATACTATGTGATTAATGACAATGTCACAAATTTCATATGTATCAGACTAGAATTTCTATATTTTTTAATTTTTTATATATTTTTTGTATGGACGACCTCAAGGGAAAAAAATCACCGTCCTAGTGAAACGGGTTCTTCGAACCCACACCAAAACCAAAAATGAACCGGTAACTTAGCATAAAACCTTACAGTTTGTGTGAAATAATTATTTTTCTATAAATAATTGAATCAAAAAGACTTATTTGTATATGGGTGCATTGTCGGTTGTCCCCAAAACCCATACAAGTGTTTTTGTTTGCGGGAGGAAGTTTATGGAAAAATATATAAACACAATTCCAAGACCATTGAGCATGAAGATCCATTTCGCTGATTGAGCCAAATTGACAAGAAGCTAGAGGAAACAGAGGAAGAAAGCCAATCAACCTCGAGTTCATTACTAATTCAAAGGTTGTCATTTGGTGTAGTGACAAAAAATACAAATGTGCCATATAGCTTAAAGAATTGTTAGTCATTGTAGCCACTCGTATTTGGTATTAGGCACTTGACAATATGTTTTGACCAAACCTTAAACTACTTGAGTTATGCTCATATACATGACTATTATTCTCCATTCCTCTAGCCAATCTCTCATATACAACCCTGACCCCTCCAAATTGTAATTATTTTTACATAGGAATTTCCTAATTTGCTCAAACAGTTTTATATCATTCTCATATTGTCTCCCAGCGTCTAGCCATTGTTCCTGCTTTTTGGACAATTCCATGCCTCTGAGACAGGTCCACTACCACAGAGTTGTCCCCATGCCCTTTAATGGCTAGTTTCTGAATGTAAGTATGCCCATAAGAGTTAGCCCGCACATTTAGCAAGTCGATTCAAAGGAGATAACCCAAAGAATCCACTATATAACCACATCAAAACTGACCATTTTTCTATCTATCACATCTAGCATTGATCAAACACAGGCTTGCAAATCACTCTGCATTTTGAGAGAAACCTCCCAAAAGCTTCCAAATCTGAAACCCCTCAAAGGAGAAACGCCTTGAGGGTAAGTCTGAATCACTATTTGCAAGGTCAAGTTGCAAGTCGTCAAGTGTTGAAAGCCATACACAAGATTGCACAGCATATTAGCATTACACAAGATTGCACATACTCAACTAGATGGGAGAACTAAATATGGTTTGATTCCCTCAAAGTATTGGATATGTGGGCAGCACTTAGTCACAAAGGGGTGGCTAAAGTTAGCTCAACCTTTCTCTTTCACCCACTGACCCAATTTACAGTTGTTCTACAGTGCACAACTAGGGTTTGAAGCAAAGAGAAGGCAAACAAGGATCTCTGCACCGATTTGGAAAAATCAAAACACACAAGCACTCTCATCAGACACAGGGACAATGGGTGTAACCATCATAGATCGACAAAATTGCAGTGAACAATTCTGCAGTCCAGCAGACAAGGTTGCACTATGCAAGTGTCCAGAGAGCACAGATTTGTCCAGAAAAGTGCAAAGAATTTTTTTGGATCCGAGCATTCACAGGTTTATTCCAATGCATAAAGGATCCAGAAATAGCAAGTTGCAATCAAATTTGTATGATTATTATATCTCCTTAGCAATCTAATTTATTCAACAGTTTTATGTTATTTAAGGTCACATTAATTATAAATTCATCAAAACATTTGGTGAACCCGTTCCTTGTAATGAGCATCCCAAACCCTAGTTTCCTTAGGCTTTCCTTCTTTTTTCCTGGGGTTTCAAATTTTAGTACTTAATTTCTGATTTATTTTAAACCTGATTTTTGAAATTTTCTTCATTAATAATTATTCATAATGGAAAGACAATCAATGTTACTTGTAGATTTGATTAGTTTGATCAACAAAAAATAATTGAATATCTTCATACACACACACTTGCAAGATGCATTTTTACATGTAACTCAAGATGAAATTCAAAAGATTGATAAGGTTGTCACATTTGAGGAGCAACAACAGGTGCCCTTTAAAGATATCAATACACCTTTTAGAGGTACCGATTCCACATTAGGTGATGAGACTATTGCTAAGAGTAATCCTATGTATTCATCTTTCGTTACACATGATGACCACCTGTGGTATGGGGGCAACACACAATTCTCCTCATATACTATAGTTATCCCTACACAACATACATTTATACTTTCTAAGGTTACCACTCATGTCACATCATCAGATACTACTCAGTCCGATATGTATGATGCTCAAACATCAGTGCAAACAGTCACTGATCTTCAGAACCAAGTTACACAGTTACAACAAAATTCCTCTAGAGTAGGCTATCCTATAGATTCTCATGTGTTATTGCACAATCCATTTGCCTTTCAGATTTCAACCAATATATTACCAGAAGATTTTGCAGCACCCAGGGTTACATTATATGATGGTAAGAGTGATCCCGAACATCATCTTCAAGCCTTTCACGCAACATGTTTGGACTATGTGTCCAATGATAAATTATTGACCAAGTTGTTTGCATGAAGTCTTAAGGATTACACATTATAGTGATATGATTTATCTTTCCAATCCATTCATGCCTTTAATTTGTTGGCCGACCAGTTACTAGCACACATCTCAATCAACGTTAGTGAGAAGATGACTTGTGCACAAATTGCAAATATCAAGCAAGGATCAAACGAGCCCATCACTGATTACATGCTTCGATATAAGCCTATGCTCTCTAAGATGACAAGTCAAATGGAAGATAAGGAATTACAAGACAATCAAGCAAAGCTTGTTGACTCCCTTACATGAATCTAATATGTTTAAAAAGTTCCAATCATTTAATGATTTATGCCACACAATTATGGATCGAGAAGTCAAACTTCTCACAATGAATAAACTAAAGCATAGGTCCAACCCTCCAACCACTTCTAGTGCAAATTTTCAAAGGAAACCAATGTTCAAATTGAAAGTAAATGAAAATAAGAATGATGCGAAAGCAACAGTTAACCTCCAACCACTTCTAGTGCAAAGTTTTCAAGTAAACCAATGTTCAAATCAAATGTAAATGATAATAAGAATGATACGAAAGCAACAGTTAACCTCCAACTACTTCAAGTGCAAAGTTTCCAAGTAAACCAATGTTCAAATCAAAAGTAAATGATAATAAGAATGACACGAAAGCAACAATTAACACGCTTTCAAGGCAAACTAATCGGCTTGTTCGTTTAGCTCCACCAAAGAGGCAATTTACACATTTATCAAAACCTCCTCACAAAGTGTTACACAATTTAATTGAGTGCAACCTCATATCTCTCTGTCCCCAAAAAGAGGTTAATATGGATAAGCCTCAATATAACACATGCATCAACTTACGAAATAAGATACAAGACTTGATAAATGACAATACAATTGATGTTAACACATCTACAGTACAGTCAAGAACATAACCAAATGGAAATACTAAGTTGAAGATATTCAATGACCCTTTTCCTAAACATGAGGAACAACAGACTACTCAAACTCAAGTGCATATGTCTTACAATGCACATCCTCCTCCAACATCATATACTTCTAGGACTGTGAAAGTGCATCCTTTAGATGGAATCATTGGCACACTTCACACTATACGTACAGAGAGACCCATTATTTCATTTGAGGACCACAAGATTTTCGAAGACAAAGACCCAGATCAAGCATTATTTGTAAATGCATATATAGATCAACAACCTATACATAGTGTCATGGTGGACAATAGTTCAAGTGAAAGCATTTGTACAATGACATTTCTTAACACTCGGATACACAAAAAAGGATATACGAGAGACATCAAGAGTGGTTGAGACATCGAGAGTGGTTCAGGGATTCGATAGATGGATACAAGATACTCTTGGGCGCATTGTACAATACATAGATGTGTGAAAAATATACATGCTAACAGGGTGTTCACAGTTTCTAGTATTCCATACGAGTACCCTCTTCAGTAGGAAATCATTCCTCCACCCCCACCACCACCGTAGTCAATTATACAACCCTACTAAGGTTAATCTTACTCAAATAACTCAGAGGAAGATAGTGGATTTTCCTAGACAACCAATATTACAACCATTACATCAGAGATATATCCAAGACTCGAGTGAACCATTATCTACCCTATCACGTCCTAGACTAGTATTACAAAGCTCCCAACATGTTCCTTAGTGAACACAAGCACATTCTAATACTAAGCATCAAATTACACATAGTACTATGCTTCATAGAGCTATGCAACATACACATGATCATATGGTTGATGATGACCATGACAGATATGACACAGCATGAGAGTATTTATCAGACACTAACGCAAATACACATGTTTCATCTCAGACATGATGAGTAACATTACGCATGTTTGACACAAGACCTATTTGTGAGTATCCCATTGATGGGATCATTGGTTAGCATTGCATAATACCTTTTTTTGGAGGACATAGGCAAACTTGATTGAGTGTGACTAGTTGAAGAAGAAGCTAGAGAAATAACAAAATATATATACATTCACCTTGAGTTCTCAACTTGATGAGAGAGCATAACAAGGGAAAAGAACTTGTTCAAGCAAGGGTCACCAAGTTTGCAATGAACTTTCTTACATTGCAAAGTATTTGTAGTTTGTTGACTCCTTTGAAGCAGATGTTTGTGTCTCAAGTATGGATGGAGTCATCATATTCCAAGAAAGCTAGAGTGAAGGTTGGAAAGACAGTTTTCAGTGAAGCCATCGAAACAAGAGCTACAAAGATTGTCAAGGTAACTTAACGTGTTTATTTTATAATTTATCTATAAGTTTGTAACCCTAACTTTAATTTGTTTGTAACTTTGAAAATGTCTGAGCCTTTGATGAGGGTTTTGCGATTGGTGGATGGGGAGCAAAATCCAATAGGTTATATTTATGAGGCCATGGATAAGGCCAAAGATGTTGTCCAAAACTATTATAAAAGGGATCATGCTAAATTTGATCCCAATTGGGGGTTGATTGACGGAGGTGGAACAATCAACTCCACCAATCCATCCATGCAGCAAGGTAATCCCTTAACCCCAAGTTTTTCTACTCCGATGGCTTCACAGATACTAGTGAGAGGTTATGGAGGGGCTCTCAACATGCATTGAGAATATGACAGTTGACATTGAGGTGAGGGACCTCATTATTGCAAAGTTGCAGAACTACAAATAGGCAAGGGGGAGGCTCTTTTCTTCAACACTAGCTATCCGAGGGAGAGCCACGCAATCACCAAGTAATACAATATGAAGTCTTTACTTGTACCTTACCAATTACATATTTATAATTATTAATTTCTTACAAAATTTTGAATATCTTGTTTGTAGAGTCGTGGTGAGAAGATTGGGGTGGAAATACCCCAAATCTTTAAAGGCTAGCCCTCCAGATTTTATCTCAACCTTGTAACGCTTCTTGATGTGAGCACAATTGGAGTTTGTTTGACTCCATTCACATGAAGAAGCACAACAAGTTGAGCCAACATCTCAATGACTTGATTTTTGTGCAATACAACTTTTGACTTCGCACAAAAAAGTTGGAGAACGCATCAGAGGAGCCTATCGATCTAGATGAGATCAATCCCTACAACGATTGGATTGCACACGAGGAGGCCCCCCATATTCACAGAGAATGAGATTGTTGATTTCGAGAGGCAAGCTATGGAGAGTGCAGCTGAAGCAAAAGGATGAGAGATTGGATTGGAGGACATCCTTGAAGATGAGGTAGAGACAGAGGTAGAGGTGGAGCTACAGGGGCAGGTGCAGCCTTCTAGATAGAACGAGGCAGGGCAGCCGATTGGGAGGACTAGAGTTTCTCAGTCTCCCTTAGTTTTTCAGAGAGCAGGGAAGAAATAATTATAGATTATTGTAATTTGTACTTGTAGATTCTTGTATAAGACTATAAGAATCATTGTAGTTTGTGAATCTGTTGTATTCACATGATTATGCGATTTTGTACTTTGTTTGTATTCAAAACTAATAGAAAACACTTTCCCAACATTTTACAAACTCATTGCATCTATTTTGATTCTACAGTTTCTAAAAAAAATGTTATTTTGATAAATTTAAGTATTTTTTGCTTTTGTCAATTATTGTCGGTTATTCAACCAGCACTATCGAATAACCACCAATTACCCAAAATGGCCCCTTAGTGAGTACTCGCACTAACCGGTTATGTGAACTATGCCTTAGAGTTTAAACTACATGATTTGTGCTCAAATACATGACTCTTATTCGTCATTCCTCTAGTCAATCTCTCATATATGGTCCTGACCCCTCCAAATTGCCATAAGAATTTCCTGATCTTTGCTCAAACATTTTTATATCATTCTCAAACTGTCCCCTAACCTCAAGCCACTTTTACTGCTTTTTGGACAAGTTTGTGCCTCTGAGACAAGTTTGTTGCTGCGGACTTGTCCACTCAGGGTGGATTTGTCCCTGCACCCTTCAATGACTAGTTTCGGAATGTCAAAATGCCCATACGGTGAAACCCACGTGTTTCACAAGTCAATTTGAAGGAAATAACCCATAGAATCCACTCTATAACCACATCAAGCCTAAGCATTTTTCTATCTAGCACATCTAGCATTGATCAAACAAAGGCTTGCAAATCACTCTGCACAATGAGAGGAACCTCCCAAAAGCTTCCAAATTTGAAACCCCTTAAAGGATAAAAGCCCTAAGCTAGTTTGAATCACTATTTGCAAGGTCAAGTCACAGGTCATCAAGTGTTGAAAACCATACACATGATTGCATAGCATATTAGTGTTACACATGATTGCACACACTCAACTAGGTGGGAGAACTACATATGTTTTGATGCCCTCCTCGGAGTATTGGATATGTAGACAACACTTAGTCACAAAGGAGTGGCTAAGGTTAGCTCAACCTTTCACTTTCACCCGTTGTCCCGGTTTATAGTTGTTCTACAATGCACAGGTAGGGTTTGAAGCAAAGAGAAAGCAAACAAGGATATCCACGCGGATTTGTAGAAATCAAAACACAAGCACTCTCATCAAACATAGGCACAATAGGCGAAACAGTCACAAATCAGCAAAATTGTAGTGCACAGTTCTGCTTTCTAGTAGACATGGTTGCACTGTGCAGGTGTCTAGAGAGCACGGATTTGTTCTAATACACGCACAGATTTTGTTTTCGGATCTGAGCGTTCATAAGAATATTCCAGTGCATTTCACAAAACTATAGCCTCTCACAGACCTAAATAGACCCGAAACAAGCTAAGTACATCATTCTCCTAGTCTTTTCCAAAAATAGAAGGTTACTATATTTAACAAGT
This sequence comes from Torreya grandis, assembly GCA_037957365.1. Lineage (NCBI taxonomy): Eukaryota > Viridiplantae > Streptophyta > Pinopsida > Cupressales > Taxaceae > Torreya > Torreya grandis. The sequence continues at coordinate 368,078 of JARHVA010002633.1, read as the reverse complement.
TGCAATCAGATTTGTATGATTATTCTATATGTTTAGCAATCAAATTTATTCAACAGTTTTATGCTATTGACGGTCTAATTAATCCTAAATTCATCAAAACAGTTATCAGTGGCAATGATGACATACTCCAGCTGCAAACGATTTAGAAACTTGCGCCAAAAAGATTAAAGCCAAAAATGGTGTCTAGTGGCAATGGTGATTGTTTTTTGTTGCTAAGGATCATATGGTAATGATCAAGTACAGTGGCTGAAAACACGTTCACTAAAGTAATAGTGAGGATCCAATCCCATCATCTTGATTTGTACCTACTTGGTGAGGCTTAGCCAACCAGAGGAGCAAATTTGAAATGAAAGTGGAGGCCCACACCACACTTGCAGTAAGTAGCGTGTTTGTCTCAAAAGCAATGCTGAAAGCTCAGAGTTGCGGTGAAGTCAATCTAGGGATTCTTGGGAGCATTCTTCCTCGATCTAACAATTCTCCCAAAAGACAACTTCTCTTGCGACAAGAAACTTCTTCTCTTTCTCATCATCTAGCCTATATGTCTTGGAGGATTCAAAATATCCCAAGTTAATGCATTTGCAACCCCTGTGGTCCAACATATTTCTCTCTCTCTCTACATATGCGGGCAGACAAGTGAGCAGGCATGCAAGCAGAGTCATGATTTGCAAGGTTTGTAGCTTGTGATAGAGTCGCGATCTCTCCCTTTCTAGATACGCACGTTGTCTGAGAGCTCGAGCTAGAACTGAGGAATGAGGGTTCGAAACACTGAACGTTGACTGTCCTTTTGGGAATCTCGTCTGCGACGACACGTATTGTCTTAGAGACACTAGTTTTAGCTCTGCATATAAGTAGGGGAGATGCTCTTTCGCGATTCACGCAAAGATACGTTTTCGACAACGGTTGTGCCATTTTCGGTAGGGACCTTCGCGATTCACACAGAGATTCATCCTGGGCATTTTTGCGATTCTGTCCTGGGCATTTTCACACATATCGTCTAAGAGCTTGAGCTGAAATTGAGGAATGGGGGTTGGAAACTTGTGTGGATACACCTGGAAACTGACGGCCTGTAAGATATCCCTGTTGACTCTGAGAGCTTGAGCAAGACGCATGCACACTGCAAATCTCTTCGACTCCCGCCTTCTCTGAGATTGACGAATTGCAGGCAGTCACGTAGGGCACGGACAGTCTAAGGATGAGTTCCCCTTAAAAAAAAGTTCTAGCAGAAAAAGACACAATGCAAACCATAGTATTTAAAAACGCGATTAAAAACGCGAGTACCTGCGAAAACTCATTTTGAAGTAATCCCCAAGGTAGATGCTCGGTTACCCGTCGGCCACTTACCAGGCCAAAACCTGCAGGTTTCGTGGGCCGATTACCCGCCGAAATCCACAGGTTTTGACCTGCTAACCGATCAAAAACCGAGAACCAAAAAAAAACATAAAACGGTAAAACCTAAATCGCAATCCCTATTTTTTTCATTTTTATTCCACCGCCATCATTTTTCCGCCATCGTGCTTCGTCGTCGAGTACTAAGCTGAGGATATATGGTTTTGCTTCATTTTTCATTGGTAAGGCATGTTGATCAGTAATAATGTTTCCTTGGTTTTTATAAATTCTTGCAAAAACGTTATATTGTTACCTTGCGTCTACACTCTACCTTGCAGACTACCCAAAAACGTTACACAGTTACCCTGCGGGCCGGATCCAAAAAACGTATTTTGAAGGAATTTGTTGATCATCAATTGAACTTACAAGTCTACTCTAACAACCTCAGTTTATTTCTTGAAATTGCACCCTGTATGCATTCAAAAGGAATCAAGGATACAGAAAAATCCTAGCACACAACCTTCCAAGTTCCAAGCATTGACCATAATAAGGCTAGTCATATTGCCTACATTTAAAACAAAGCAAAGCTACAGATCAGTAAATATATTCTGTGAAACTATATGTATTTGATCTAAAACTGCATGTATTCTTTGAAACTGCATGTGGTATGATATAGTATAGATACAGTTACAGTGTTACTAAAACTGCATATTGTAGATGTTTGATAATCTTTATAGTTTGAATTCAAGAGTTACGTTTTAAGTTTTATAATAGACTTTTTAAGTCATTTTCAATTTGCGAAGTATAAAATTATTAAGTCTTGGTCGGGTTTTTTTTTCATGTTTTAATTGTTTAAAAGGTCTATAGTTGAAAATATTTAATAATCTTATTTTTGTTTAAAATATTTAATAGAGCACTTGACATTCACATTGTACTCTTTTTTGCTTAAAAACTAATATAAAGCATGTTTATGACTCTGAGTTATGTGTTCTCTGAATCTCTACAATCATTTCTCTAAATTCATTTCATTTTTTTATGTATTTCATTATATTGTATGAATTTATATATTTTTTTAAAGTAACGATAAAAGTGTCGAGTAATGTTGTGTAATTGTCGAGTAATTGCCGAGTCCTGAGTATGGGTCACAATTTTTGGTTGTCGAGTAACCGCGATTCCAGTTTTTTCTACTATGATGCAAACAACTTTCCCTTGATTTTTACTTCATTCCTTGTATGAACAGGGAAGTTGTAGAACAAGATCAGAGAGTACAAGTGCACATAGTGCTACAAGTGTAATAACAATCTTATCCACTGGTTCTGAATGCAATGGGGAAAAAGGATGAGCCAATTCCCCCTTTAGCACAAACATATCGATGCAAATCTGTTGACAGCAGTAACAATCTCATCCAAGCCCTGATCGACAAAACTCAACAGGGGGAGAATGCTAATAAATTACTTCAATCTGAGATTTGTGATCTCACAATCAAAGTGGCAGCATTTGAGTTTGAGAATAGCTTCTTGAAGGAAAGAATAGCCAACAAAGAGCAGCCCCCTAATGAAAGTTTACAAGCAAAAATCTTTGAAATTAAAAACAAGTAGGAAGAGATCAGATCTCAACAAGTTTCTCTTAAATAGGAAACAGAAACACACATTCAATCTTAGACACAAGTGGTCAGTGGCAAAGATAAAAATCCTCCTTCTATAGCAGCAGTCAAGGAAATTGTTTAGGCTAAACTCACAAAGGAGCGAACTAGACGTATTAGAGAATTGAACATCAAGGTGAGGGGGCTTCCCTTACCTCTTTCCTCTTTGGATCCCATGGCGGTTGCCACTGAGTTCCTTAGGGACAAACTAGGTATCTCGGATCTCAGATGTGGTATTGGAAATAGCATGGTTGGGGTTCGATGCCACACTTTTCCTCTATTTCAGATCCGCTATTAATTGGCTTAGAGCCCTTAGGGCTAGGCATTCGTTGTTTTCTCTCCTTGGTAAGTGTTGTCAACCTGGAGTTGTGCCTTGAATCGAAGACGTGCATGAAACGGCCAGTCCTCTATCCAACTGAAACAATGGGATCTTCTCACAAAGGTGGGTGCCTCAATGGTGAGAAGAACCTCCAAAGAAGGTTGGTTCCTATATGATGTATCAATGAGGATCCCTCCTCTACGTTGCGGACTACCATGGAAAAGGGAGAAGGAAACTTAAAGGGGAAATCCTACAAAAAGGGGTGATACACCAGAAGTTTGATCCACTCAACTTGGAACCTTGAACACTGAACAATCAAGGGAAAAGGAAGACCTTAGGCTTCAATTAATCACTTATGCATAAATATTTCATGAAGAGGTTCGATCTAATGACTAAACCCTGAGGGAAAACGATGGAGAGAGGTCTGATAAAAGACACTTTGCAGCGACCTAACATCCACTTACAGCTTCAGCAAAAGACAATAAAGAACACTTAACATAACCTGCATAAGGACAATCTAGCAACTAGGTATGAATCAGAATTTGGGAAGGGAGATAAATCTACCACTTGTGCAAATTGTTGAAGAAATATACACTATGCCAGCACTTGAAATCTGAAAGTACAGTCCTATTGATTGAAGAGGTTACACAACTCACCAATGGCAAAGTCTGGTCTAACCAAGAGAGGGATTGGATGATTTTTAATCAATGCTGAAAGCCATTTTATAGAGAGAATTACAAAAGGCCAAAGATTGGCGTTGAAAATTGAAGAGAATGATTTTCTTAAGTTAACTCAACGTTGACTTGGCCTTTCAATAAAATATGTTTTCTTTTGTCTTCGCATGAAGCTTCTTGCGCTTGAGGAAGTGAACTTGTCTTTGTTATGAACCACCCACCTCTCTTTGCATGGAAATCCACGCCAATGTCAATTTTAGAACTTCTACATGAGCTGCTTGATGCCGAGTTGAAACGTTTGAAAGCTGAGTTAGACGAAGAGATCAACTGAGTTGAACGAAGAGATCATCCTCCCTCACATGGAAAGCTCCTAGTGGATGCAACGTTTAACAATTAGTCAACTCTAAATCTTGAATAGTCAACTCGACATTCGAATTGGAACCTTGGTTGGACTCTCGGATGCGTGGAGTTGACTTGGAAATGAGCGGGACTTCAATAACCAGTGAATTGAAGCTTTGACAAGTGTTCGAAAATAGCCCCTGCTTGCATGTATTCTGTCCTATTCTGGTCTGCATGTTCATGTCTATTTTTGGCAGGATTCTATATTCGGATGTGTTAGTCTATATTTCCTTCGAGATGCTGACAACTTTTATGAAGCTTTGGATTTCCTTCAGAATATATGCTTTTCCTTGAATTTCCTCTTTTGCATAGTCCAAAAACTATTACTTTTGGGTGTCTCGGCTTGGCTATATTTTCTTTGGGTTTATTTTCCACAGAATTCCTTTGAACTTCTCTCTCTTCAAATACCTTTACTCTTTCTTTGTTCGGGCTCCTTTTCATAGTCGGGTTTTCTCCTTTGGTGACTTCTCTCCGAAATTCTTCGAACTTTTTGCCCGAAGGAATTCCTTCGAACAAAAAGTCCGAAGGTTTCCTTTGCCTTTTCTTTCAACCTTTCCGAAGCCCTTTGGATTTTTTGCTGTCGGCTTTTTGTCTTCGAACTTGTTTCAACTCTCCCAATTCTTTCGGACTTTCTTGCTTCGTTACAGCCTTCCGAATTTCTTTGGACTGTTTGTCCGAAGGAATTCCTTCTGACAAAAAGCCCGAAGGAATTCATTCCCTCCCAAATCTTTGCCTTTTGCCTTTGTTTTTCTTCTTTTCCGAAGCCTTGCAGTTTTTCCAAATTTCTTCAGACTTTTGTCCAAAGGAATTCCTTCGAAACAAAAAGCCCGAAGGTATTCATTCCATCTTTTGCCTTTGTTTTGCCTTTGTGTCTTCCGAATTTCTTCAGAGTTTTTGTCCAAAGGAATTCCTTCGGACAAAAGTCCGAAGGATATCTTCCTTTGCTTTTGCCTTCGAAATGTGCCCTTCGGCTTTTTCACCGTGGTCCTGTCGTCGACCAAATGCCCTCCGCAAGGGCTAGTTGCTCTTGTCTGTGCCCCTTTTGGAAACATTGAAGGGCACCCGGGCTTTTTGCTAAGGCTTTGAATTCGTTCATGTACCTTCCCGAAGGGTAGGTGCCCTTCGAGAATGTTGCAAATGACCCTTCCGAAGGGTACCCTGCCCTTCGGGTTTCTTGCAAATGACCCTTTCCTTCAACCTCTTACTTCTGTTTTTCTTCGAAAAAATTGCAATTGGTCTCTTGGCCGATAAAATGACCCTTCGGCAAATTTGTGAACCCTTCAACATCCTTGGAAGTTTTGACCCTTCGAGAAGGTTGCAGTCCTCCACTCGTTATGATCCCTTGGGCTTTAAACAAGTGCCATTTCATTCAAGCAATTGAATCTTCAGCTACACAAAAGTCCAAAGGATTCAAACCCATTAGAATTTTGCCCCTTCAACTACTTGAATAAATATGCTCTTTCCTTCGGGGAAAAATTTGCCAACATTCTGGCGACTCAACTGGGAAGCATGCCTGCTATGCTTGAGAACTCAGACCATGAATAGATGTTTATTTGACTTCAAATGGTGACCCTGATTTCTGACTAAAAATCTGCTCTGATCATCGTTGTAGTAACCTCCTTCAAAACAAGAAGGGAAAGACACGAAAACAGAAAACTAACTAAAAAGCAAATGTGCAAACAAGCACTTATTGGAACAAAATTGAAGCAAACTACTGTGCTTAAACAGCACTTGGAGGAAAGCAAAATCAACTAAATATGTACATAGAATTTTGCTCTTTAATAGCAATGTTTCAGAAGTATCCCATTGACTGGGATTGGAAGCTCTTGGCCGTCCATCTTAGCAAGTTGGAAGGCGATGTGGGATTTGCAGTTGGAGATCGTATATGGGCCACTCCAAAGTGAATCAAACTTTGTGTGCCTTCCTGGGTTGGCCCGATCCTCATCCCACTTGAGGACCAAATCTCCTTCATTGAAGCTTCGTGAGGAAGCTCCTTTGTCAAATGTTCTTTTCACCTGTGCCTAATGACTTTCCATGGCTAGCATGCCCTGATTTCTTGTCTCCTCCAAACTCCATAAGCTCTGCATACCTGATCTCCATAAGCCCATTCTCCAACAACTCAAGTTGATGCATTAGTTCTAAAGCTGGGAACTCAAGAGAAATAGGTAACCTTGCTTCCCTACCATAAACTAGCTTATAGGGGGAGTTGGCTATTGACCTCTTATAGGTGATCCTATCAGCCCATAGTGCTGACTTCAACATGAGATGCCATGATCTTTGATTGTCTTCAATAGTCCTTCGTATGATCCTCAAGAGGTTTTTGTTTGTAGACTCAGCAAGGCCATTTCCTTTTGGATAATAATTCGATGAAGTGCTGAGATAGATTCCATGTTGAACAGCCCATTCGCTGATCCTAGATCCCACAAAAGCCATTGCATTGTTAGAAATAAAGGTTGAAGGAACTCCAAACCTAGTGATCAATCCTTCATAGAAATCAAGGACACTAGTTTCGTTTGTTTCCTTCAATGCAATTGCTTCTGTCCAACGTGTGAAGTAGTCTGTAGCTATTAAAAACCACTTATGCCCTGAACTGGAAGGAGGGTTAATGAGACCAATAAAGTCTAATCCCCACTGGACAAATAGCTGATCCACTGTAATTCGCTGAAGGGGCAGGGCTGCTAGTTTAACTTTTCCTACAAACATAGCGCATTGTTTGCACTTCCTAACCCATGTATAGCAATCACCAAATATAGTAGGCCAATAGTACCCACCTCTCATGATTTTAAGTGTTGTAGTTCTTGCAGAAAAGTGCCCTCCACCAAGTCCATGGAATTCTTCAAGTAATCTTTGAGTATGGCTTGGCTCCACACACCTTAGTAACATTCCATTGATATCATTTTTGAACAAGACACCGTCAACGAGCAAGAATGGAATTGAATGCAATTTGAAATACCTTCTTTCTGAAGCACTTAGGTGGGAAGGGTAACGACCTTCTTGAAGATAGCTTATCAGATCATGAAACCAGTTGGAAGGTGAGGTGTGAACATCATCAATTTCTACATCATTTGACACTAGAACAGCGTCGTTAGTTTCTTGTAAGTCCTGAGCTAGACGCTCACAAAGTCCTTTGCCTCTAACCAGCGTTGTGATCTTAATTTCTATGTCATATTCCATCACTTTGGTTATCCAACCAGCCATTTTCTCATTTATGTCTTTGTTCAGAAGAAATTCTTTGATGCTTGGATGAGCAACCATTAGACGTATTTTATTATTAGATAACAAGTGCCTAAATTTCTTCAGAGATATTATAATTGAAAGGACATGTTTTCAACGAAAGAGTACATTGTCTCATATTCCTGCAAGCCTTGGCTGTAGAAGGCTATTGGTTGTTCCAAATCCTCATGGTTCTGCTGCATAAGAATGCCTGAAATGGTGTCCATATTAGCATATGTATACAGAATGAAGTCTTTCGTGAAATCTGGGTTCAAAAGTGTAGGAGCACTTGCTATGGCTTTCTTAACATCTTCAAACCCCGTTATTCCCTCCTTAGACCAGCTGAAGTTCTGATTTTTCTTTAACATGGCTATAAGTGGTTTAGCTATAGTAGCAAAATCTGAAATGTATCTCCTTATAAAATTGATCTTTCCAAAGAAACTTTGCAAAGCCCTTTTGCTCTTAGGCAAGGAGAGTGCAAGAATGGATTGAATTCTTTCAGAATCTATGTTTAAACCATGCTTTGAAACGACATGTCCAAGAAGCTTACCTTCATGAACTGAAAATACACATTTTTTGGGATTTAGAGATATCCCAAATTGCCTACACCTTTCAAAAACATGCTGGAGGTGAACTATGTGATCTTCTGCATCTTTTGAAAATACTGTTATATCATCTAAATAGACAAGCACAAATTTGTTAAGGCCTTGGAAGGCCATATCCATGGCTCTCTAAAAGGTTGCTCCAGCATTGGACAAACCGAACGGCATCTTTTTGTATACAAATGTTCCCCACTTGGTTGTGAAAGCTATCTTGAATTGGTCCTCTTCTTTGACCAAAATCTGATTGTAGCCACTGTACCCATCCAATAAGGAAAATATCTCTGACCCTGAAACAAGCTGTAAAATTTGTTCCATTGATGGCAATGGATAGTGGTCTTTAAGCGAGGCCCTGTTTAAGTCACGAAAATCAACACAAACGAATCTCACCATTCTTCTTCCATACTGGAACGAGGTTCGCCACCCAAGTTGAATGCTTGATTGGAAATGTGATAGCTGATTCTATGAGCTTGTGAAGCTCAACTTTCATCAAAGGCTCAAGCTTTGGATTGATTGGCCTTTGTCTTAGTCGTACTGGTTTAGTTTCGTCCTCTAGCTCAATAGTGTGTTGAGCCAAACTTGGATCAAAACCTTTGAGATCACTATACTGGCACGTGAATATATCAACAAAATTTGTGCATAATTCAATGAAAGCTTTCTTTTGTGGAGGGGTGCATACCTTGCCCAATTTCAAAATCTTACCAGCTGCAATTTCTACATTGGCATAGTGCTCTTCTTTCGTTGACAAGGCTGGTTTCTCTTTCCTTAGTTCATCGTCTTCACTGAAAATATTTTCAAGGGTGACCAATCCCTTGGGTAGCTTATTGGTTTTCAGCTGTACAATCTGATCACCATTCTGCTGTAAGTGTTTTCCCTGATTTTTTGGAAAAAACTCAGCTTCTTCATACAAAAATCTCACAATTTGATTGTCACTTTCAAACACTTGCGAATTTTCTTGGTTATCTGAGACAGAAGGCCTTACAACTATCTTTATATGTGACTGAGAAATGTCACTTTTTACATCAGCTGGGATATCAAATTGTGCCCCAACAGCAGCCAACCTATCAGCGTGTTTATTTCTCTCTTAGTATTGCCTGAATATTAAAACCCTGAAAATCTTCGAGTAAATCCCATACCCTGTGTCTATAAGATTTAAGCAATATATTCTTGCATATATTTAAGCCTCTTACTTGGTGAACTACAAGTTCACTATCTCCAAACACTTGTAGACAGCGTGCTTTCATCTTCCTAGCCCATTGCAAACCGTGGACTAGTGCTTCATATTCAGCAACGTTATTTGAACAGCCAAACTAAAATTTAATGGAGGAGAAATACCTTTGTTTTTTAAGAAAAATTAACATCATTCTAGCTCCGGTCCCATGCTTATTTCTTGATCCATCGAAGTATAATTGCCACAAGCCTTCATCAAATTCGTCCTCTTTGACCATGGATGGAATTGGTGCATCGCTCCCATGAAGACAATATACACCAAGAGCTTCTTCTTCAATCAGCTTGTAGGGATCATGCTCATGCAAGGTGAAAGCCCAATCATCAAGAAATAAATCTGAAACTCCATCCAAAGGTGAGTCCTTTTCTATATCACCAGTTTGTCCTATTTCATCTGAGATGATACAATTTGTATTGACCACACTTGGCGTATAAGGCTCCATGTGAAAACGTGCAATAGGTTCTGAATGGATTGTTACTTTTGTGCCATATCTGGTCCTGAACAGCAAGTAGGTCCAATTGGCTGATAGATATTCTCCAATCTTTGAGGTGAAATCTCTTGAAAGGCACATAGCGAAATAAGGACGCAGATCCACCACTACTACATCCTACTGAATAGTCATGTTAATTTCAAATCTTTGATAATCCCTACTATTTTTGCAGGTGAACCATCCAACTGCAGTACCCCTTCAGTATTTGGCTCATAAACAAGGCCAAGCTTGTCTGCAATCTGTTTAGGCATCACCGTACTGCTGGCTCCACTATCCACCATACAATTATGAACTAAGGTATCACCCACTATCAAAGAAAGATAAAAAGGGGGAGTTTTCTTCGTTTTTAACTCAGTTTTGTCTACCTTAGATATCCTACCTCCTTGTTGTACCTCTTGCTTAGTTGGTTGATCCGAATTTGTCAAGACAGCACCTTCTTTGTCAACCGATTTTGGAAATAATTCGAGAATTGAAAGTTCTTGAATGAGTTTATCTTTTTGGCCTGGAATTGAAAGAGTATCCCACATGCTAATGTTGATGTTAGACTTTTTCATCTGATCTACAATATTGAACTGGGAAGGACTAACCTTTGATTGCACCTTTTGTGGTACTTGTTGCTCACGAATTAGAGGTATTTGTTGTACTTTACCAACCTCCACGTTCTAATTTTTTGGGACTATGGGGGCAGCACGCTGTTCTTTCTTACCTTGAGCAATATTACTAGGAGCGTTTGACGTATTTGCCACTGCTTGAGCCTCCTCAACAGCCCTTCTTTTATTTCTCTGATAGGTTAGAGCTGCAACTTGATCATTTGAAACATTAGTTTTAACATCTTGAGCAAAAGCAACATGATCTCCCTGCCAATTGACATTAATAGCATCAGGTTGCCCTTGGGTTGCTCTTTGTGATGCCAATCATGTATCTTGATATTGACTCTCTTGAAAAGAGAACTCCTCTTGTGTCATCTATGGCATGGTGTTGTTTGATGATACTGAATTATGGTTTTGATAATCATCGAAATTCGAAGGCTGCCAACCTGAATCTTACACCAAATTGTTCTGTGGTGGGGTTGGAACAATGGCTTTTGAAGTGGAAGGAGCATTTGGATCAAGAGCAGCATATGGCTTAGCTGGAGTTATGGCCCTCTGTGCTTGATAGGGTGGTCTATTCTCTCTGAAACCCTGATAAGGAGACCTTTGATCTCTAAAGGGCTGAGAGTTGTTATGATTTTGCTGTTGATAAGGCCTATGTGACTGAAATTGTTGCCTTTTGAGTTGTACTATTTCATTCCTAAAAGATTGTAACAAACTTTTCAATTATCCTATCTCACTAGATTGACTAGTAGAGGCCGCAATAGGACGTTGAGGTGTTGGAATTGGAGCCAAGGATGGAATTTGAGGAACTTGAAGGGGTGGTACAGTACTTATCTCTGGAAATATGGGCATTAGAGGTCTTGGAGAAAGCTTATCTGCTTGAATCAGACTATTTTCTGCCCTTATTGCAACTTCATAAGCATCTAGTAAAGTAGTACCACCCATTGACTGTATCATCACACTAATATCAAAATTGAGAGGTTTCAAAAAAAACATAAATGCATATTCAGGTGATGACCTAATCAAAACCGATATCTTGTGCCATGTCTTCTGGAATCTAAGATTAAAATCCGACATGAACTCATGCGGAGCTCTCTGTATGGCAGTTAATTGCTCAACCAAAGATAAATAGTCAGATTTGTCCTCAAACTGTTTGACTAAGGCAAAACCCAATTCATCCCAGGTGGAAACGGATCTAAGTGGGAGGGTTCTATACCACTGTAATGCTTTTCTTTTGAAAGAAGCAGCTAGTAATCTGATAGCAACATTATCCTCAATTACATTATGAACTAAACATAGATTAGCTACATCCTGGATATGCTCAATAGAGGTTGTTTAATTTTCTTCTGAGAAAAATGAAATACTTTTGAGAGCAGATATAGGTATATCATCTAACTGTGCTAGATTTAGTGGACTTTTCCTATTGAATGGAGCAAATACTTGATTTCTTATGGCCATCTAAATAGTGGGGATTGCAGTGTTTAGAACAATAAGATGAGGGGGAGGTAAATATTCCCTTTGAGGATATGGATTTGCTCTCCTAGACCTTGCTCTTTTATAAGTTACAAATTCAAAAGGAATACCTTTGCTTGTTGATCTTGTGGTAACCTTTGGCATGAACGGATTGCCGGAATGATGCTATGAACTCTTCAATTGGCTGTAAATGAATATCTTCCGCTGCTGCGAAGATTTAATGTAAAAACTCTTTTCGTGGTCCCACCAGGCGTGTCAAAAACTGTTGTCAACCTGGAGTTGCGCCCTGAATCGAAGACGTGAATGAAACGGCCAGTCCTCTATCCGGCTAAAACAATGGGATCTTCTCATGAGGGTGGGTGCCTCAATGGTGAGAAGAACCTCCAGAGAATGCATGTATGATGTATCAATGAGGATCCCTACTCTACGCTGCAGACTACCATGAAAAAGAGAGAAGGAAACTTAAAGGGGAAATCCTACCTAAAATGGGTGATACACCAAAAGTTTGATCCACTCAACTTGGAACCTTGAACACTGAACAATCAAGGGAAAAGGATGACCTTAGACTTCAAAATCACTTATGCATAAATATTTCATGAAGAGGTTCGATCTAATGACTAAACCCTGAGGGAAAACGATGGAGAGAGGTCTGATAAAAGACACTTTGCGGCCACCTAACATCCACTTACAGCTTCAGCAAAAGACAATAAAGAACATTTAACATAACCTGCATAAGGATAATCTAGCAACTAGGTATGAATCAGAATTTGGGAAGGGAGAGAAATCTACAACTTGTGCAAATTGCTGAAAAAATATACACTATGCCAGCACTTGAAATCTGAAAGTACAATCCTATTGATTGAAGAGATTACACAACTCACCAATGGCAGAGTCTGGTCTAACCAAGAGAGAGATTGGATGATTTTTAATCAAGGCTGAAAGCCATTTTATAGAGAGAATTACAAAAGGCCAAAGATTGGCGTTGAAAATTGAAGAGAAGGATTTTCTTAAGTTAGCTCAACGCTGACTTGGCCTTTCAATAAAATATGTTTTCTTTTGTCTTCGCATGAAGCTTCTTGTGCTTGAAGAAGTGAACTTGTCTTTAATATGAACTGCCCACCTCTCTTTGCTTGGAAATCCACGCCAATGTCAATTTTAAAACTTCTACGTGAGCTACTTGATGCCGAGTTGGAACGTTTGAACGCTGAGTTAAATGAAGAGATCCGCTGAGTTGAATGAAGAGATCATACTCCCTCGCATGGAAAGCTCCTAGTGGATGCAGCGTTTAACAATTAGTCAACTCTAAATCTTGAATAGTCAACTCGACATTCGAATTTGGAACCTTGGTTGGACTCTCGGATGTGTGGAGTTGACCCGGAGATGAGCGGGACTTCAATAACCAGTCAATTGAAGCTTTGACCGGTGTTCGAAAATAGCCCCTGCTTGCATGTATTTTGTCATATTCTGGTCTACCTGTTCATGTCTATTTCTGGCGGGATTCTATATTCGGATGTGTTAGTCTATATTTCCTCCGAGATGCTAACAACTTTTATGAAGCTTTGGATTTCCTTCGAAATATATGCTTTTCCTTGAATTTCCTCTTTTGCACAGTCCAAAAACTATTACTTTTGGGTGTCTCGGCTTGGCTATATTTTCTTCGAGTTTATTTTCCTCATAATTCCTTCAAACTTCTCTCTCTTCGGATACCTTCCTTTACTCTTTCTTTGTTCGGGCTCCTTTTCATAGTCGGGTTTTCTCCTTTGGTGACTTCTCTCCGAATTTCTTCGGACTTTTTGCCCGAAGGAATTCCTTCAGACAAAAAGTCCAAAGGTTTCCTTTGCCTTTTCTTTCAACCTTTCCAAAGCCCTTTGGATTTTTTGCCGTCGGCTTTTTGTCTTCGAACTTGTTTCAACTCTCCCAATTCCTTCGGACTTTCTTGCTTCGTTACAGCCTTCCGAATTTCTTCGGACTTTTTGCCTGAAGAAATTCATTCCTTGCCAAATCTTTGCCTTTTGCCTTTGTTTTTCTTCTTTTCCGAAGCCTTGCAGTTTTTCCAAATTTCTTCGGACTTTTGTCCGAAGGAATTCCTTCGGACAAAAAGCCCGAAGGTATTCATTCCATCTTTTGCCTTTGTGTCTTCCAAATTTCTTCGGACTTTTTGTCCGAAGGATATCTTCCTTTGCTTTTGCCTTCGAAATGTGCCCTTCGGCTTTTTCACCGTGGTCCTGTCGTCGACCAAGTGCCCTCCGCAAGGGCTAGTTGCTCTTGTCTGTGCCCCTTTCGGAAAAATTGAAGGGCACCCGGGCTTTTTGCTAAGGCTTTGAATTCGTTCATGTACCTTCCCGAAGGGTAGGTGCCCTTCGAGAATGTTGCAAATGACCCTTCCGAAGGGTACCCTGCCCTTCGGGTTTCTTGCAAATGACCCTTTCCTTCAACCTCTTACTTCTGTTTTTCTTCGAAAAAATTGCAATTGGTCTCTTGGCCGATAAAATGACCCTTCGGCAAATTTGTGAACCCTTCAACATCCTTGGAAGTTTTGACCCTTCGGGAAGGTTGCAGTCCTCCACTCGTTATGATCCCTTGGGCTTTAAACAAGTGCCATTTCATTCAAGCAATTGAATCTTCAGCTACACAAAAGTCCGAAGGATTCAAACCCATTAGAATTTTGCCCCTTCAACTACTTGAATAAATATGCTCTTTCCTTCGGGGAAAAATTGCCAACAGTAAGATCTTTCTTGACGAAGATCTCACCAAATCACAGGTTGCAGAGCTTAAACACTCTAGAGAGGTGGTTATGGCAGCACAAAAAGCAAGAAAATGGGCAATTATTAGGAACCTCAAGGCAATGGTTAAACACTCTAATCCTTCTTGGTGACTTCAATCCCTATACTAGAGACCTTCAAAGACCTCTCCACAACCACCCCGTTGACATATTATGCACGCAGGAGATTGATTCAGAGTTAGTGGGTTTGCATAGGATGTCAAATGATGCTTTAGGTCCTTACACGCCATATGGGAGACACCTTTTACAGTTGGGGGAATCTCATGAGTTGTTGATCCTTAATGAGTTGCCTTGCTTTCCAGATTCACACTCTTTCACATGTACACCTCATGGTGGAGGTAAGAGTGTGGTAGATTACGTCCTATCCAATCAAAATCTTTTGCCCTTCATCCGTCATTTTTCCATTTTCCCCATTCCTCTTGCAGACCATGCTCTTCTTTCTTTTTCCCTCGGGCTGATTTCCCCCTTCCTGTTACAACCCCCTCTTTCAGAATACCATGTACCACTTTCCAATTTGATGATGGGGATCCTGACATTTTCCTCTCTCACATCCGTCAGCTTTTGCCTCAAGAACCCCAGTTTTTCTCGCTTGGTTGTGTTACTTCCAAATACATGTCTTTCTTCCATTATTTGGGAAGTTGCCCTCAAATCTTTTCCTTGCTACCCCAAATCTACATTTAATTTCCATTAATCTAAAAGATCTTGCCCCATGAATAAGTGGTATGATGATGATTGCAAGACTCTCCACCGCCAGCTTCAGTACGCCTTCCTCCATGCTAACCCCTCTTACCCAGCCTTAAAATCATCCTACCGTTGTCTTCTCCGACGTATGAAACGCCTCTTCATTTCTCAAAGGAGACGGATCTTATGGGCTTCCTACATCCACTCCCCCAAACTCTTTTGGCGTACCATCCTCCCTCGACATTCTCCCCCACCCCCACTGAGCTTAATCCCACATCCATGATTTCCCATACCTCCACTCTTTATGATATTCCTAGCCAACCTCAAACCCATGTTGCTCCTCCACCATCTTCTTCTCACTTATTCACATACAAGAACATCAAAGAGGTGGTAAAGGTGATGAATAGTAGCAAGGCAGCCGATGAAAAGGTGTCCAAGCCGAGTTCTTCCAACATGGTCTTCGAGTTTTTGCAAGCTATTTGGTTGATCTTTTCAACCACGTGATTTGTTTGGGTTTCTCGCCCTCTTGGTCACATCACATTATTCACCCGATACAAAAATCAGGTTCTTGTTCAGATCCCAACAATTATATGACGATCAGGGTTGGACACACATTCTTGAAATTGTATGCTATTGTACTACACATGCAACTTTCGAGAGAATTAGAGTAGAGGCACCTCAGAGCTAGGGGCAGGCAGGGTTTAGACCAGACCATTGATCATATTTTCACACTCCGGGTCATTATTGAGGCACATCATCGCTCATCCAAAGTCTATTGTTGTTTTTTAGACTTTAGGAAAGCATTTGATTTTGTTCCGCGAGGCACTTTTCCAGAGACTTAGGAATATTGGCATTTATGAGACCCTCTTGGCAGCGATTATGAGATTATACGAGAATGTCCTTGGCCATCTCCACACGGTTCATGGGACTTCAGACTTTATTAGGAGTACCATTGAGGTCAAGTAGGGCTGCCCCTTGTCCCCAAATTTATTTGGCATATACATTGATGAGTTACAGACCTTTCTTCATGAGCATATTCAAGCTAGTGATGGGTGTCTTCTTCACCAGGTTTTGATTTCTATCCTCTTGTTTGTGAACGATGTGGTTCTCCTAGCTTCTTCTTTTGAGGTTTTACAACAGCGGTTGGATGCCTTGGCTCTCTTTTGTGATCTCCGACAGTTGACGGTATATTTGGGAAAAACCAAGGTCATGGTGTTTAATGGTTTGAAGACCTCCCACCTCCATTTCTTTTTTAGAGGAAAGGAGGTTGAGATTACCACTTCCTATACTTATCTAGGAGTGCAATTTTCTGGTCCACGTTTCAGCTTGAGGCAAGCACTTCAGCGTAGGATAAACAAAGGTTATGGTTCTTTAGCTCTTCTTGAACGACAATGTTTTTGGCATCACTTTCAAGATATCTCATCCAAGATGTCCCTCATGGATACACTTATCAGACCCACAGTTCTTTATGGATCTGTAGTTTGGGGGCCCTCTTTGCTTGAGGGTGATTGGGATGCTGTCGAGAGGGTCCAAACACTTCACCACATTATCAGATGTAAACAGACAGTTCCCCAACGCATTATCGTTGCAAAGTTTGGAGCCCGGCCCTTCCGACAAGTGATTATATTTGATTTAATCTCTTTCATACATCACATTCGAAGTTTTGTTGATTCCACGAGTGGGCGTGAAAGATATCCATTCTTAGGCTATTGTTCTTCAAATAATCTTTCCCTCTCGGCTCCCTCGACCCGAGGCCATTGTTGGTATACAAGGCTTTCCGATCTATTAGAGTCTGTGGGAATTAGGATGGACTGCCTTCCTCCATTCAAGTACTCCTTGGATGCACTAGCTCATCTTCTACCCACTAGACAGAAGCTGAACCGGATTATTAGGGATGATATTTACAGACATTTTATTCATACTATTTGGGCAAACCCTCCTAGGGGCCTATGCCCAAAGATGGCATTTTATGCAGAACACTTTTTGGCGCTGAGTGACAAGCTTATCATTTGTCCACAATATACATTCCGCCACTGGATGCACTCTCTTCACATCCCATTAGGACAATTTCGAGTGGGTTCTCATAGGTTGAGGATTGAGGCAGGCCACCAGATAGATTGCGCAGATAGGATTTGTCATTTATGCAGCATCCACGAGATAGAGTCCAAGGAACACTTCATCTTAAGTTGTCCCATATACTATGAGATCAGGGGGAGATTTCATTGCCTATTTAAGAGGACACGAACTCTTTCTGACTTCTTCAAATATGAGGACTAGAGATGTTTAGCTTTATATATACAGGAAGCTCTTAAGCTTCGTGATCATTCTATTTAGAAACCCACTAGACCAACTTCCACCCAACGGATCACTTCCTTTTTCACAATGCTACCTTTGAGAAGAGGCACTAAGCAACAGATTGACATTAGTATAGCCTCACATTCTAGATCAGTGCGACCCAAAGACACTATCCACAATTCCCCAAGTTTTCATCAACATATCCATTTCAAGCCTAGCATCAGTTGACAGACTAGATCCACCAGATCTTTGCAGAGGACTTTTCTCTCTAGGCAGAGGATTGAAGGACAAACCAGAAATCCTACCTCTTCTTCTTTGGGTCATAATTCTATGCGGAGCTTCTTCTCATCAGCCTTGGATGCTAGGAGAGTTGGATCAAACTCTTGATGGACCCCCTCCCGGTTCTTCCTTCTTAGGGTTCATTCTCGCATTCCTATCTTTAGAGATTCTCGGGGGTTGCTCATTTCTTCTGCTTCTTTCTTTGGCTCTGATATTGCTCTTTCCCCTGTTTTGTATTATTTCTTTCAGCATTGTTTTTCTCATTTTTGGAGACCTTTTTGGTTTCCCGCTTGTTCTTGGCACACTTTTGTAACCTGCAGTCCCTTTGACCTACCTTTGTGGTCATTAGTTGGACATTAATATATTTATCTTATATTTATCTACTTACTTATTTTAAAGGTCAATATGACTTAGTCCAACTGATCTCATTGTGAACCGTGTTTGTCCACTCACAATTCTAAAGACTTGGATAGCATATTTGTCCTTGTCCACATATGTTTGTATGATCTTGGATTAGTGTGTACCCCTATCCCTCATCAGAATTGTAGTGAGGCTATTCCCACTACCTATGTTGGATTCGCAATATGTTCCCATCCAACATTGTTAGTTTCGAACTAGAGTGTGTCCCAGTTTTCTTACAATATTGTTCCTTTCCCTTTGAGCTATGTTTGTATTGTGGGAGGGAATGTTGGAGATACTTAGGTTAGTACAACATATTTTAAATGTTGTATTAGTCTAATTTAGTATTAGCATATATGTGAATTGTAGCAACAGCTCACTAGCTAGTAGGAAGTGTGATTAGGTTGATTGAGAGTTTGTAGGCGAGATAAGATGAGGATTGACTCCACATTTGTAGGAGATCATGCATATTTATGATTTATGTAACTCTGTTGATGAATAAAATGAATCTAATTGCTTATTTGGGTTCGCCGTTTTGTTCCAGAAACAGTTCCTCTCGGAAATGCCCCCTTGTTTCTACCGTTTCTAGCACCTTAGCAATATATAGGTTATAGAAAGACTTTCTAAGCAAGTCACAAGCCCATGCTTAAAAACATTGGTCATCAAATGCCATTATATGGTCTGCCAGTTCGGTGACACGTATCCCAATCTGCAAACAGTTTACCACATGCAAAATTAAGGCGTCTGTAGCAAGTCTGGTTCCATTGTTTCTCTTTGATCCAAGATCTCCTTCCTGCAGCACGTGACGTATGAATTGCTAGAAACTAACATCAATGACTTGTTTTTGGTGTATATTTTCCCTAATCAGGAACAACAAAGTGCCATCTTCTCTGTGGGTCCTGAATGTCTACCAGTTAAATGTATTTCTTTATCAACTCCTCGAGCAATCAACATTTTCCAAAATTGCAAGCCTCTAAAGTTCTGATGTCCTGGACCCCAATCCCCCACAGATTCTTGAGGTTGTGGGATAGCCTTAGGGTATTCGAACTTCAACAAACTTTTCGATTTTTTTCTTATATCATTTATCAAATTTTCAGGATCTGAGTGGCTTTTGGAGACCAAATTCCTTCCTTCTGTTGGGCTAACTTCCCTCCAAGCCTTTCCATCTCAACCCTTTTTCATATCTATATAATCACTACAGGTTCCCAACTGTCATCTGACTTTTGGCTTGACTATTTCATCATAAATAATCCAAGCTTTTGCACAAGATGCACTCCAATTTTATGGTTTTCCTGAACTTAATTTTATCTAGACTACTTAACTTTCAACTTTTCCTTTCATATTGGTTGCTGAATTTAAGAAAATTTTGAATTTAGCTTTTATTCAACTTCCCAAAGAAACAGGATTCCCACTCATCTAGCCAACACCCTTCCGCTTGAAGGAAAACTGTGCTTAGACATTTCTTCGAGCAGTCAAAAGATAGTTAAGGATATGACCCTGCAACCACTAACCTGAAACCATGGATTGGCTGCTCGCCTTGCTTGATGAGATATAATATTTGGGACCCAAGATTTCTGTCGGAAGACAGTTCTCAAATTTTCTGGATAGCCAAAATATATTGTTATCCAAAAAGTTGCACAGATCAAATATGTCTCATTTAACTTACAGAGGATAACCATCGGCTATAATCAAATAAAATTTCCATTTTCTAAGGGCTTCTATAAAATTATTCCTCTACAAAACTCCTGACGGATATATTCTTCAAAATTTATCATACAACCTTGACTCAAAATAACACTTCATTGCTCTTGATAAATATAGTGACAAGGAAAATTGCTTCCAATAAAGATATACACAGATTGGCACTACGTTATGGGAATACTTACAAGCAACTGAATCGTGCAATAAGCTGAAGCTCAAAATAACAGAGTTCATCTGGAAATGGAGCACAATCTGAACTTGCTGGTACTCAGTGGAGAAATCCTCAGCTTTTGGAATCTCCCGAATTGCAACAGCTGGAACCAAATGACTTGGCTGGTGATTATGACTGATACTGACTGTGACCAGGCTGATGTAAATGATGGATATGAAGGATATGGCTGAATGTGACTAAACTTATTTTGAAAAAATTCAAGATGTGTTAACAAAAAAAATATATTACGTCAGGAGGAAGAACAGCAGAGGTAAGATACTGCCTGTCAATTTTCGCCATGGGAATTGATAGAAACATTGATTACATAATCTCCCAAAACATCTCCAAAGTAACAAGACAAACTAACAATACTTACCAAACTTACAAAACGTGCTATTTACAATGACAAACAATTGTCAATAAATATGGCACAACAAATTTATATGAACAATCTTTTGGTAGAGTCACCTACTATTACGATTAATAGATCCACTATTTCCATTGAGCTTGTGGCCAACCATCACACAGATGGAAAAGACATGAGAACTAACATTAAGCCCTTCCCATAGAATTAATGAAATTCATTAAAAGCGCCATGCATGGGACCCTTCTGTTTGAGGTCGTTGGGCTGGTTCACACGATAGGTGTCCTCCAAGGCTCAGAGTCAGAAGTACAAGCTGGCTGCCTGGCCAAAGGTTGGAAGACTGGGACAGTCCAATCCTTATTCTGAGCTTGAATACTGCTGCTGATGCCCACATATGTTGCTTGTCGCTTTGATGTCTGTTAAGTAGCCAAATGTTTTTGCACCGCTTCAGCTACCAACCGCTTGATAGGAGCATACAGAGAAGCTGCTCCATTGTCTCCAAACGTTTCTGATGATATTCACAATTTTTATCCAAGAGCTGTATACATACATTTTGATTGTCAGTACATTCATTCTGTTTCTCAATCCAGATGGTGAGTTTGTTGATACAAATGACAAGTTGAGGTGCCTGAGTCTCACGTTCACCAAATTGGGTACTGAGATAGTTTATGTTTTTTTCAAGCTTTCCCATGGCCTTAGCCATATATTTGAATACGAAGCCTATCCCCCACATGGAATTGACAGGTTTTCTCTTTGGAATGTGACTTAACTGAGCAATCAGATGACTCTAGGGAAAGCTATGGTGACTAGAACAAAACTTGATCCAGGATCAGTTAGAGTAAAGACTAGCATTTAACTAAGTTTTTCTTAATTTACCAATTGAGGGATGAGGACTGTTTTATAAACAAAATAGAATTTCCAGAACCTTCCTTGAAGGGTAGAGACGAAGCAGGAGACAAGAAGACAATGCAGGGGACTTCTTATTTTGAAACAGACATGATGACCCCGCTAAAACTTAAAACAACCTTGCTAGTTTCAGTATAACCCCACCAGAACTCAGAATCACAGAGTCTGGCAGGGTTGTCATAAATGGTTCTAGGCATCAATGGCTCATGAAGATGGTTGATGAACATGTGCAGGACATTTCAAGAATGTCAAATGACCATGATATGGCAAGATAAGGGACATTCTGGACATGTCGCGTGTAAGGATATGTGGACAGATTCATGTGACAAGATAAAAAGGGATAACCTGGTGCTGCAAAGAGTCATGTAAATCTGGCATCATTGGACACCAAATACAGCAATGTGAGACGTAGTCCCAGGTGCCTACACATATCTCTCAGAACCAAATTAAGATTAGTTCAGAAATCCTCCCTTCTTTAAGCCCTAAAACTATTTCTTTCAATGATCACTCTACTAAACAATTGCTATTTTGGGCCACCAAACATTTATAAATGTCAATGCGCGCCATGCATCCAATGCATTCAACCCTCTTGGCACATCCACAAACTTGAATGGTGGCCTCAGACTGCCTGTATCATCTAACACACCAATAACTGTTTGAGTTTATTCATCTCACTGACAATTTTGGCATGTTCTTTATATTGATATCCATGCACAATAATGCAGTCTTCAAGTTCCGTGTCAACAACCTGAACACCTCCTCCCATACATCCAACTGATCAATCTTATCCCTTTTTCCTCTTACACTTCCCTAAACATATCCATTTAATGAACTTTCTTTCTCCGGCGATTGGTCATTATATTCCCTCTCAATTGACTCCCTTGTGCATTGTACTGGTACTACCTTGCCATTACATTTTTTGATGCCCAATGCGTTCCACAATGTCCATATTCTATTGATCATAGCCTTTAAGATCATTCTTATAGATTTAAAATATTTGAAAAATCATGAGATGCACTAGCAAAGTATATAGCCTTCACCATACATTCAAATATTGACTCATCTTCAATTAAGTATTCAATCGAGCTGCTTGTTCTTTTAATGCTGCAAATCATATCACATAACATGATAACATCCATCTTGTAACTAAAATTGTTCAATGAATCTATGCACAATTGACTCATCATAATGCTGTAAGAAGTGGGTTTCAATATGTACTAATTTTAAGTTTTCCATGATCTCCATACTCGGCAAATGCCCTGTATATCTATTGTCCAAAACTACCTTGCAGCTTGCTTTTGTTCTCATATCCTCCTTGGCTTCAACTTCCAAAGTCCATAGTAGCATAAATCTCTTTCCCATCTCTGCCATCTCTATTATTCCCTGCTCATCTCCCTGGACAACTAAATTTCTTTGTCACATTAGACAGGATATTTGAAAACGACCGTCCTCTCTCGATTGCCACTGCAAAAATAACATATTAGTGGCCCTTTTCTATCTTAATAACTCTGCCTTCATGTTTGTTCTTAAAAAAACACCTTGTTTTGCTATCAGCCATCCGATATTGACTTCTACCTACATTACTCCCCTCTCCAAATCTTGATTTCCAACCTTTTTCTAAGGATTTCATCCTCCTATCTAAAATGTACATTTACTCCTTAAGCTTCTTACTACGTGTATTTTCTTACTCCAAAAACACTAATCTTCCTCTTCCAATTATAACCTTCTTTGAGCCATATCAACAGCATATAAATATTCTTTCATGTGGACTTACCAATAGTTTTCTTGTCTTCTCAGAATGATTTTCGCTGTCATGTCCCTCTTTTGATAGGCACATTTTGGAAGACCCTTAGCCTTAACTTATTCCTGGGGCTAAGGGACAAGCATAAAGGGAAAAGAGTATTAAATATTTTGTTTGAATATTTGTAAAAGTATCATAATTGAAAAGTTACTTTATGTTTCTTATTTCACTTAAAGAGGGGAGCTTTAAGGGTCATGAAGGCTTAAGTAATTTTAAGAAAAGATCATAAGGAAAGGTCTTTTAAAACATTTTAAATTACCCTCCCTTCCTCTTTTGGGCGCCACACTTGGAGGGATACAAAAATAAAAGAGGAATCATTTGGAGAGGTTATGTTATGATTTTGGATATTGAAATTGGTCTATTAGCACGAAAACGCTAAGCCATTTGCTTCAAAGACGAAACCCTTCAAACAACAGAGTTAGAGGACGAAAGCCATCTTCCTTCTTCGAGGTAACTTCATTCAGGGGTTACCACTGAAATCAGCTAGTCCTCCAAAGGTGTTTTAGACGTCATTTGGTCATTTTCAAGTTGGCGACTTGCTCTTGGAGTAGTGGCAACTTGGTTGGGGAGTGAATTCTCATGTTTTGGGGGGTTTTAGGGCACTAAAAACAATTATGGAATTATTCCTAATTTTCTGAATAGTGGCGACTTGATTTGGGAGAGGTTTGTACCTCTTGTGAAGGTCATTTTGTCTTGAATTGAATTCTATAATTTTCTCATAATTTTTCAGCTTGGACAATTGATTTTTTGGTCTTTTTTTAGCCATAAAGACATTCAAAAAATTTATTGAAATTCTGTCTTTTATTGCAATAATATTTATGCAATTTATTGAGGGTTCATGAGATTTGTGGCATGATAAAACATCTATAGTTTTTAGTTTAAATTTGTAGCCAAGAACACCTAGGGTCTGAAGAATAAATTCTCTTTTTGAAGGGCTATAATTTTTTGTTTGGAGCAACTACTGTTTGTTTGGGGTTTGACATATTTTTAAACTAATTTTGAGCTGTATTTGAAGGGTTATTTTGAGTTATATTTGAAGGGTTGTTGGCAGCTAAGATTTGCTGCAATTAAATCAGAATTTTCCCATATTAAAGTTGGGTTTTCAAATAATCCTAATATTTAGCAAACCATCCTATTTGGGACATTTCAGCGGTATCAGAGCCAATTTCTTGGCCAGTTGTGGGGTGTGAGTGACTTCGATGGATTGGCAACCTAGGTTTTTGTCAAAAGAAGAATATAAAAATCTCATTTAAAAGGTAGGGATGAAGAAGAAAACAATGGATGAATTATTCAAGCCATGGAGAATTATCAAAGAGAACTAAAGGCACTAAGTCCCAAGGATGTGGCAAAGTCTATGGGGTTAAGTCCTAGACCTCAAATGTCTCTTTTAGAAGAAGAGAAGATTGAACTACATGTAAATAATGAGCTTCAAAAATCAGAAAATTCAGGGCAACCAATGATTGAATTTTCTAAGCCACAAGAACCAAAAATTCAAGGGCAACCTAGTGAAGGTCTCCAACAAGCTATGAAGCAACCAATAAGGTTGCAAAGGGTAGTCCCTAAAGAGAGAGTAACAAAAAAATCAGAACTTCTCAAGGTGAAACAATAAGTTGTTCAACAACTTCATGAGCCATCAAAAGAACAAGGTAAAGATTTTTTTATTTGTAGATGTTTGTTTATCTTCTAATGATTGTATACATGACAGTGAAGTCACCAAAGATGAAAATGAGGAGCTTGAGCCAAAGAAGGCTGAAATTGTAGCAAAAAGGGCATCACTTGTTGTATACTAAGGGTTCAAGTTTGAAGAACTTGCACCAACCTTCGAATATCCATTGGCTGATTTTTAGAACAGCCCTACAAAGAGTCATGTGATCAAAGAAAATTTTGAAAATCTTGAGGATATAAGGCATGAGGACTCCTTGATTCAAATCCACAATTATTGGCACCAAGAGGTATGGGATGCTGGTAATTTTTTGAGTTGTACAAAAGTTCTCAATTCTGATTTCAAACTCTTTATGGCTGATTCCATGGGAATAAAGAAAAAATCACTATTGTTTGGGGTATGGAGGATATCCACCTGGGTGAAGGATGTTTCAGAAAATAGACTCACAACTTGGTTCATTGAAGGGTTAACTAAATCCCTTGAGGGATTGGTCAAAGCTTTTAACCCTCCTTTACAAGTGGCCATAAAAAGGGCCCAAGATTATAAGCTTGCAGCTCCCATAGTGCAAAATCTGCCCTTTCAAAGGCAAAAGAACAGAGCCTTACATTTTGTGGAACATGTGGAAGAAAGAAGGGCATGGCAGCCTAGGGAGACAACTCAAAATTTGGTAAAATCAGACCTCAATGAGCAGAAAAAAGGGTATTTCCAGCAAGGAGAAAGGCATCTGAAAGGGCTGCAAATGAATTCAAAGTCTTTTTCACATCAAAAAAAGAGTTTCCAGCAAAAGGCAAGACACTTGGAAGGTCTGCAAGCAAATGACAGCAGTGTGGAAAGAGCAAAAACAGCCCCTAATGCAAAGGAGCAAGCTATAAACATAGAAGGAAGCACAGTGGGCACCTTGGCAACAATAACCGGAATTCCTAACTGTCATCCTTTTAAGGTTAGAGGAGTATTGCAGGGCAAAAAAGTCACTATACTCATAGATAATGGGGCTACACATAATTTCGTTGATAAGAAGTTAGCTACAAGGTGTGGCTTAAATACTAATTCTTTTAAGGGTTTCAAGGTAACACTAGGAGATGGATTTTATATTCCTTGTCATCATAAGATTTCTAATTTGAAACTCACTTTGGGAAAGCATAAAGTTGAAGGAGATTTCCATATGATTGATATTGGAGATGTGGTTTTGGGGGTACAATGGTTGCACTCCCTTGGAGAACACACACAAAACCTTCAAACTATGAAACTGAAATTCAAAACAGCAAGTAAGAAAATGGAAATTCAAGGATTGAGCAATGGGGCACCCATGGTTGTGACCTCAAAAAGAATGGAAAGAGCATTCAGCAAAGGGTGGGTTATATGGGCAGCCAAATCTTTTGTTGAAGATATGAATTCTGAGTTGGAACAACCAACTCTCACGAAGGAAAGGAGTCGCATACATGGCATGTTGGGTGAATAAAAAGTGGGAAAAGGTTACCCATACAAAAAAATCAATGATGGGGGCCTAGGGCAGCCTCTAAGGTATGAAAAGAACTTCCAAATTCTTCTTTGTATAAGCTGGGTTTTAAGGTATGCTAAAATGTGGTTTCTAAGAAATGCTAAAGTGAACAAGGGTTTGTTGAGAGGAGTCAATGCTAGTTTGTTCCCAAGGTATGGAAATAATTACTTAATCCCTATTTCTCTTGACAACTCTGAAAATTTGTGTTTAAAATTGGTATTGTGGGGTAGTAAGATTCCATATTTGAAGAGAATGAAAAAAATTGAAAATTGCATGGGAAGAAATTTGCAAATACACTCAGAAAATTCTGAGATTTTTATGTCATTTCAGCCTAGCATACAGTTTGGAAACATGGCAAATAAGGTGTCAACTCAGCTAATTAAATACACCCCAAGGTTTGAAACCAAGAGCACACTTGGTGTTGGTAGTAATGAGAGGGTATATGAATAACTTCAGCTGAATATTTGCACATGGAACAAAGTAAAAAAAAAGTAAAGAACAACACCCTACAGAATTTGACTTTGCAAGAAAATGTAAGTTTTCCTTTGAAGACAAGGTTCCAATTGTTGTTTCACTCCTCCATGATATGCAACTCCCATGCTTGGGGAACTCAACATGTGCTTTCAAGACCATCAAGGTATATATAGAGGGCACTCTTTAATATTTTACGATTCTGATTTATTTTGCTTACTTATGTCCATAATGTCTCTTTTATGTGGCATAAACAATAAGGAATTATTAGAAACCACTTTGGTGATGGATGGGTTGGCTTCAATAAAGAATTGTAGGGTTATTGAAAGTCAAAATAACTAGTTCAAGTTGGAAAAAGAGTTGGTTCACTCCAATAAAAGAAAATGAATGAATTTATGGGTCAAGGGTGGAATTAACACTTCCACACGAGTTTCCAGCCCTTTGGAGATTCAAATTGAAGAGTTTAAAGGGTGGAATCAAGAGTATATGCAGCTGCTATGAGTTACATAAAATGGAATATGCTTGGGACAGCAAGGTAGTAAAAAGAAAAATCATTGGTTGGGTGGATAAGGAGGATGCTAGGGGCTGCACCATACCTAGCAATAAGGAGTTTGCCGCCATACTCCATAAGGAAAGCATTGCCAAAAATACAAAAGCAAAGGGAAAGATAATTGTTTTGACTAATGTGTTTGCTTCATGTATAGGTGTTGATACAAAGGCAATCAAGACTCTAATACTTGAAGACTACATAGCTGGGATTCCATTTTCCAACCACCTTTGTGATGCCAACTTTGAAGATTTTATTGTTTTCAGCATTTTATGGGCATTTTTTGAACACTTGCGCTCAAGGGTAAGAAATAACAATATGAGGTGTTGTTGGTCTTTCATTTTCAGCTTGTTTAAGCAACAAGAGAACTTCATTTACAGCTGTAGAAGGCATCATCAAGGGGTCTTTCCATTGGGAAGGGCCTAGGTTCGAGTTTGACACAAAACCCACGGTGGAGATAACACTTTGGCTACTTCTATTGCTTGAGGACAAGCAATTTTAGACAAGGAGGATTGTCATGTCCCTGTTTTGATAGGGACATCTTGGAAGACCCTTAGCCTTAACTTATTCCGAGGGGCTAAGGGACAAGCATAAAAAGAAAAGAGTATTGAATGTTTTGTTTGAATATTTGTAAAAGTACCTTTTTTGGAAAGTTACGTTATGTTTCTTATTTCACTTAAAGAGGGAAGCTTTAAGAGTCATGAACGCTTAAGTAATTTTAAGAAAAGATCATAAGGAAAGGTCTTTTAAAACATTTTAAATTACCCTCCCTTCCTCTTTTGGGCACCACACTTGGAGGGCTACAAAAGTAAAAGAGGAATCATTTGGAGAGGTTATGTTATGATTTTGGGTATAGAAATTGATCTGTTAGCACAAAAACGCTAAGACATTTGCTTCAAAGAGGAAACTCTTCAAACAACGAAGTTAGGGGACGAAAACCCTCTTCCTTCTTCGAGGTAACTTCCTTCACGGGTTACCACTGAAATCAGCTAATCCTCCAAGGGTGTTTTAGACACCATTTGGTCATTTTCAAGTTGGCGACTTGCTCTTGGAGTAGTGGCAACTTGATTGGAGAGTGAATTCTCATGTTTTGGGGGCTTTTAGGGCACTAAAAACAATTATGGAATTATTCCTAATTTTTTGAATAGTGGCGACTTGATTTGGGAGAGGTTTGTACGTCTTGTGAAGGTCATTTTGTCTTGAATTGAATTCTATAATTTTCTCATAATTTTTCAAATTAGGTGATTGACTTTTTGGGCTTTTTTTAACCATAAAGACATTTAAGAAAATTCATTACAATTCTACCTTTTATTGCAATTATATTTATGCAATTTATTGAGGGTTTCATGAGATTTGTGGCATGATAAAACATCTATAATTTTTAATTTAAATTTGCAGCCAAGGACACTTAGGGTTTGAAGAATAAATTCTATTTTTGAAAGGCTATAATTTCTTGTTTAGAGCAGCTACTGATTGTTTGTGGTTTGACATATTTTTAATCTAATTTTGAGCTATGTTTAAAGGGTTGTTGGCAGCTAGGGTTTGTTGTGATTAAATCAAAAAAAATCCATATTGAAGTTGGGTTTCCAAATAATCTTAATATTTAGCAAATCATCCTATTTGGGACATTTTAGTCACACACATTAAAAATCTTTTACACTATTTATATAAATACACATACTGACCATGCAAAAGTATATAAATGAGAGTTTAGCTACAAAACAAATTCACAAGTCAATAACAACAACATTAAAACCTAAAATAGAGTTTTTTTTGTTCACTTAATAAGTACCTTGAACAACAAGTGTGTGTGTATTCCGTCCTTACAAAGTTATACAGAGAGCAAAAGAGAGATGCAATATTCAGCTACCAAGTAAATATCAACAGCATTAAAAACTTTTGCATAAGTGGTGTAAGCATTTGTTCCTTGGAGTAATAAATGATGCATTTTCAAAAAAAAAAAAAAAAGCAAGAAAAGTAAAGATTTACACTAACTCAACATAATATTATCAGGAAGTATCTCTCTCTACATAGAAAAGGAAAGAAAGCACCTGAGCCTATGCCCCAATGGGCAAAGAGTTCACATCTCTTTGAAACCACTCAAACCTAGCTTATGTATACACAATATTTTAAAACTTTATCATTTACTAACATTTTCTCTCTTGCAGGAACTTGTCAAGTTTCAATCTCTCTAAGTGCATGCCTCAAAGGGTGCACTAGGAAAGGGATGAGCAGACCTTTGGTGCTTCGCAAGATTGTTGGTCCCTATACCATTACCTAAAACCACTACAAGTCACTTTTATCCACTCTCTAAGCAATTAAAACCCGTTTATCCACTTCTCTAAGCAATGCCACTTTCAAAATAGCCTCTTACTAAGCAAACACCATGTTTCTTCATTTTCCTACTAAGTAGGCCAGGTCGATCTTGTTAGGGATTCAACGCACGTTATAGAATTACATCAACCCAGCCGACCTAGTTCGAAACCTAACGGCTACTTAACCCGTTTAACAAAATCGAGTTGGTCAATCATGTCGACTAAACTTCCAGGAGGGTTTAGGGTCAATCCTTGGCTATAAATACCACCTTCACTTCAATCCAATAGAGAGAAACATTCATTTATGCAATTTACAACTTGCAATTCTACAAGTTCTACACTTGAGTCATTGCTTAGGGTTTTGCCTTGGAAGGAAAGAAGCTTGTATTGTGGGAAAGTCTTGTATGCAAAGTATGAGTCTTTCGCCTAGAGCTGATTTCTATAGTGTGATCCTTGCAAAGCCACAACAACCTCTTGCAAAGCACCATTGGCCAAGGGAGAGATTGAGGCACGACAATGTCATCCAAAGGTAAATAGTCATAACTTTTATTCTTTCATTTGGTAGATAGATATTGCACAAAGTAATAGGTTGAATCATTGTAGAAAAACTCTTAAACCGTGATTACTCAACAATCAAAAATATTGACCTGTACTCACGACTCGACAATTTTATCGCTACTTTAAAAAATATATAAATTCATAAAATACACTAAAATACAAAAAAAATGAATTGAATGTAGAGAAATGATTGTAGAAGTCATTCACCAATCGTTGATGCACGCAGACAACAAAATCGCAACAAAAAAGGGTAAAAATCATGTTTTTTTCATAATTTAGATATGTTTCAGAGGACGCTAGGTCAGGGCTGGTTATCAGCCTGAAACCTACGGTTAACGGCAAGTAACTACGGTTATTTACTCGTCTTTAACCATGGGTTTCAGATTGTTAACTGACCTGCAATAAATGGCGAGAGTAACCATCTAGGAAAATTTTGCAGGAAACCCACGGGTGTTTTAATACAGAGAGTTGAATGTTTTGCTCCTTAGTTTGTTTACCACTACATTGACTTGAGTAGAGTTTTCTTTGCTTGCTATATGTTGTTAACTATCCCCCTTTGTGCCACAAGCTTTAATGAGCACTAGATTAGATTTATTTTATGCATTGTAGGCCTAGCTAGGGTTATTGTGTGGTGCTACTTGACTAGAGGCTTTGGAACCCTCTCTAGCGATGTTGTGTGATAAGAGATCCCTTGGGTAGGTTTTGCAGATCCAAATTGGTCATGCCCTGATATAAATAGCTATGCAATAAGTTGTTAGTAAGATTACCTTCTTCGAGCTTGGAGTTCACTAAGTAGGACAAGTTGTAGATCCATCCCAATTTGATGCATACAGCTTGTACAATCAAAGCCAACTCGTCTAGAATGCCTCAACTTCCCCATACAGAGAGGGGAGGTGTCGTTCTGAAAGACGGCTTGGCATCTCATCCTCCAAAGAAAGCTGATTGCTGCCAACCATGTTGTATGCCATAAACCCTTGCAGCTGTCCCTAACCATCCAAGAATCCCCTAAAAGAGGTCCTTTTCCAAGAGAGAGTAGCAATAAAAAGGAAATTGAATTCAGCTTGCAGCTACCCCCAAAGGCTTCTTGTTGTTAGACATTTCCAAAATATATGATCAGTTGTTTCTTCTTTCCCACACACCAAGCAAAATGCATCTATAAAACCAGCCTTGCTCAACGTTGCTTTGATGGCTAGCCATTGATGTATTACTAGCCATCCTAACACCTTATGTTTGAAGGATGTTCTAGTTTTCCAAATAACTTGGTATCATCTTTGCCATCTCACTTCAGGGTCTTGAACCCGTCATTGTTTGTTCAATCAGGGAAAAATGAAACTAGAATGGTGCACTTGTTTATACAAGTATTCTAATTTATAGTTGAGTAGGGCTTTTCCCGAGTTCCACATCCAGTCTCTCCAATAGGGGCCCCTACACTTTGTAAATGCATTTTGAAAAGACATTGTTCAGGAATCATGTTACAGAGCTCTTGAAAAGCAGTTTTGTCTGCTGGTGACAAAACTTAAACCCTGTTTAGGTTCAACCATGATTGCCATTGCTGCCTTCCATTGTTCCAAAGGTCTCCCCAATAGAACAGACCCTTCCTTGCCAATCTTTTGCCTACAAAGAAAGGCTGAAGTCCAACCTGTCCACATTGCGAGATGAAGGTCCAAAGAGGACAAGCAGCTAGATCCCAAGCATCCCATGGTCCCTCAAATTTCCAATGGAGAAAACCTGTGAGTATCCGCCACACATCCCATGGTCCAAATAGAAAGATTTTTTTGTTCGTTATAAGTACCTTTAACAGTCTATTTAAAATGGCAGTTGCCCAATTAAAAAAAATGTAATAAACGCAGTAAATATACTTCAAAATATATACTAGCAGCATGCTTCTACCAGGCTTCCCAGAGTGTTCACTGCTCTTGAAGGTCATAATAGATATTTATAGTCAATGGGTGCTCCCTAATCAACCAGACTGCCTCTAGATGTGATCCGCCCTCATAAATCAGTCAGAATGGACTTGTGGCAGAAACATTCACGAAATAGAAAGAACGTGGTAACGAAAAATGACCAAATTAGGGACTAAGACCTATTTTTGGCTTTCCCCAGTCTTGTTCTTTCCTACAAGCTGATGTGTCAAGATCCATCACCTCCAAATGTAGGTTAACTACGTTCCTGTGATCAACTGCCATCTAAATATGGTTATTGTAATTAATTTGACAATGGTTCTTAGGGCCACTCCATCATACTTTAACTATGGTTTGTAAAGGTATAATCATCATTTTGGCCATCACGCTCTGAGATACAACAACCTCCCATTGACTGACATAATCATAAGATTGACCTATCCTAAGCTACGGAGTTGCCTGCATTTACTAAAAGCCTTCATATATAGGTAAACCTAAAAGTTATTAGCATTTCTACCAGATTTCCTATCATACAAGGCAAAATTGTCTTAAAGTCTACAAAAGTTCTATACTTAACCGAATTTCCATGCATGTATTCCACTAAAAATTATAACCAAAGTTGCTTAGGGCTCCAATTGCTATAGTTAAAATACTTGAGACAACCACAGATCCATCCAAATCACTAACTTACAATAGCAAACATCATTTGCATTTGTAAATACTAAAAAGTACTAATGGGAGTTGATTATTCTAACAAAACTTAATCAAACGCCATGACTCACATAAACAATACTTATAGTTATGACCCTTTGAACAGGACTGAACTAAACATTTATATAGTCTTTTACTCTATTATAGAGACCCTAAATACATAGAAGGCACTATTAGTGCAACAAACTGAAAAATGACTAACATAGACATACCAAAGGGAACCACAATTCACTGCTAGTCACTAAGCATGACCGGCCTGAGCCAACAGCTCCCTCACCATATCCTCGAACACTGTTATATCCTCCAATTGAAAACGCATCATGAGGTGCCAAGTTTCCGATGACTGTGCCACCTGTTACACTGCACCAAAACAAATGTAGACAGAGAAATAATTAGGTACTTTTCTACACGAATGAATTATTCTCGGTTATTAAGACTGAGACTATGGGCTACCTTGACAAGCCAAAAGCTGACCCTAACTTAACTCCCTGCTTTGCATGAGCCCTCAATCGATAGAAAAAAAGCCATCCAGGTGAAATAGGTAACCCTTGCTCCATTTGGATATTATA
Source organism: Torreya grandis (assembly GCA_037957365.1). Lineage (NCBI taxonomy): Eukaryota > Viridiplantae > Streptophyta > Pinopsida > Cupressales > Taxaceae > Torreya > Torreya grandis. The sequence goes on along the minus strand of JARHVA010002633.1, from coordinate 334,470 downwards.
CTGCAAAAATTATTTAAGTGTTCAACCAAAGTCAAAAGTGCATACATCCTTCTATGTATGGTAATAGGATTAAGATAAAATCAAAGATTACTTATATCCTAATTTCATCATAAAAATCAAACTGATACCAACTTGAAACAAGCTGTCATCATTGGATTCAGTGTATTCTGTCTTCAGGCTAGCCACGAGCATTTTGTCATATGAATTGCCACTGCACATACAGAGTTGAGTCTGTGGATTATGTAGTTTAATTTCCATGAAAACAAGTTATCGGTTGCAATATTTCATGGCATCTTGATCATGTTGTTGCATCATGTATACCTGAATGTTATTGGACATCCATATCGGTCTGTGAATATAGAACGGCCATGATCACCGATGGGACCAACTTTCTGAAACATTGTTGCCACGTAATAGGATTAATGCATACATAAATCTTCAGTGTACTTTCAATGGGGCAGGTATTGGCTATAAAATTGTAACAGTTTAGAAAGACACAGATACATAAGGTGTTCTGAAGTAAACAATAACAATTGCTTGGACTGAAGTCAGACACCAAAAACTAAAAAATTCAAGAGAGGTCTAACATAGCCTAATCTAGATATGCGGGACTTTAAAATTCACAGTTGCCAAGTTCTAACTCCTCAGACCAATACTTGGATTCAAACTGAGAGAGCACCATAGATATCTTCCTACTAAAGAATCGTTGTTCTTTGTAACATTAGACAAGTTCCATTACTGGGTACACAATACCTGGATAGACTAGCATAGCTTATTCTTCAGTGTCTTCATGAAAAGAACCACTTTTCTGTTTAAACTTTACACTTCACTCTCTTCATGTTTCAACATCCTCTAACATGCGCATTTACCTCAATCATTATGCCTGCTGTCTTGCTCAAATTCGAGTTCAACTCCCATTTCTGGTCCATTTTTGCTGTAAACCTATGCATTCTTACACCTCCATGACCAGAGTCTGATGAATTGGTAACAATACCATGGACAGAAGTGGCTGGTGCAAGTGAATTCTGTAGGTGCAATCCCAATGTCAAGAAACGCTGAAACTCATTTACAAGAAGGAAAGAAATAAAATAATTATACTAATATCCACAAGTTGCAAAAGTGGGTTCATATGAAGCCACATTACAACCGGAAAGAATAGAAAATGATGGAGTACCTAGAGCATCTCTACCGAAAAAAATATATATAACACAAGCGTACAAATTAGTGGCTATAAAAGCACACCATCTGACATAATATAACCAAGGCACATGATCAGTATCCAGCCGGGAAAAGGAGTAAGAAACAAGCACGCCCAATCCTCATTATCACCAGAGGGAGTGTCTCCGGAGTCAATCAAACATTCTGTAATCACTGACTCAGAATAACAATGTTCTCTATAGAGTGGCATGGGCTGAGAGGAGCAGGTGCAACTATACTTAAAAGAACCAAGGTAAAATGTGCATTCCTAACATCGGAGGCCGAGGATCTCCTGGAGGAAGTGAAAGAAGCTGGTAATACAATCATGATCGTAAGGTCAAACCCAAGCATGTGAAGGGGCCAATATTGTTTTAAGTCCGAATTAGTAGCAACAGAATGCTATGACTTAGGAACAAGTGATAACTATTAAGGTAAACTTATTTATAAGGAATAAGATTAGCAACAAATTGTTCAACTAATTACATCGGATCATTTTGAGTCACAGGAAGAACTAGTTAAGTGTAAATGTTTTTGTTCATGCTAAGTCCAAACCAAACATAACCTTAATTATTGTTTGAATTACATGTCAAAGAAAAAGTAGCTAAAATGCTTGTTACCTGAATGGTAATGGATCGCTGACCAGCCCCATGAGTGCTTGGTTGCCTCAGAGTCACTAGATAATTTGAATCATTTGCACCCTTTTCCAATAAAATGTTCAACTTTTCACTTCCTCCAAACAAATTTTCCCGTGTAAAAAAAATGCTGCAAGACAATGTCCCATGTTATAGGTTTCTTATCTTATCAGTTATCAGGCTGACTAAATTTTGTAATTGAACTTGCAATAGCGAACTTCAACAATCATGAAAAATAGGTGGACTAGTTAGGAAGCTTCAACTAGTACAGTATTCAAACAACAAGAGGTGCATTAAAAAATCAAAATATACCTTCCCGTGAGGCCTGATATTGGGTTCCATGTTTGCCTGAAAGTAACTTCCACTAAAGCTTTCAGTTGCAATCAAACATAAATTCAGAAAAAAACTTAACAAATTAGCAGTTATCAAAGGAACAAGAAACACACACCGAACTGGAAAAATATCATCCAATGATAATCCTCGGCTCCATTGATGTAAGAAATCCAATTTTATGTCAATTCTTCCTGCATTTGAGAAATTTTTAAAATTATCATAAGGGAACAGATGCATGTTGTCATGGATATGAAATTTGCAAAGAGAACTGTTGCACGGTAGAAAGAAAATGACAACTGCCTTTTGGCCTATGCCATCGTTCACTGTTTATGTGATGCAAGGCATTAAACCTTGGCCAAGTCGACCTTATGTACAATTAAAGAAAAATTCAATAGTTTATTATATAATATTTCCCAGTTGGCTATGTTTTTTAATCAAATGACAATTTTCATCAGTCTGCACTTAAAAACATTTTTTTCTCTATAAATTTGCCAAACTTGTGTATAAAACATATGAAATCTAAGGAAATTGGATAATAATTTTATATTTTCACTAAACTTTAAACTTTCAGAATTGATTATTGAAAAGATTTACCAAAATTGCTAAAATTTTAACAATGCGTGCATCTTCCCCGATAAAGAGGTTTGTGAAAATAGGCCAAAACAGTCTTAAGATTGTGCGGAAAAGACATTGCCCCACCCAAGCTGTATTAAACTGAATTTTGATGGAGCTGCCAAGGGTAATCCAGGAGGAGGATTAATTTTTAGAGAATCCAAAAGGCAACCAATTCTTACCTGTGCAATCTCTATTGGTAAAAACACTAATAATCAAGCAGAGCCCTTTTGAGGGTTTGGAAATTGCTAGAATTATGGATTGGAATGCCTTGTCGGTTAAGGGAGAATCAATATCCTAATCTATGCCATGAAAAAGCAATGGTATAATGCATGGATAGTTTATGTAATTGTGCATGAAGCCTTTCAATTTCGGACTCTATCCGCAAGAGCAGATTTCCCACATAAATAGAGAAGGGAACAAGGTAGCAGATTGGGCTGAAAAAATCGGAGTCAATATTTACACTTCCCTTAATAACATGGAGAAAATATGGCTTCCACCCCTAGAAGATGAATTTCAGTGCCTGGTAGTCACAGACTACCGGTATAGCCTTGAAAGTGAATAAAATTGTTGGCATACGCATAGATAACATTCTAGATTACCTATGCATATCTTATTGAAAATGAAAGTGGGTATAGACCAAAGGAAGGGTTATTGGTAAAATAGTTTACCATTGAGAGGGGGTGCTTGGTTTAAAATCAAATGTCACGAATTCCTCTAATCTCCCCTTATATTTCTAATTCATTGACGGAATGGTGATGATGTCACCTCATTATGAGAGGCGGTGTGCTAATATTTATCCTTTGTAGACTTGTTGGTTCATTCACTGCCCGCCTGGGAAGAGACAAAAGGCCAGAGGAAGTGTGAGATGGAAGGATAAAATTGGCAGCATCAACCTGGGTGATTTTCAGAAAGGGCTTTACTGTACGAGGTGGGATTTTCCCATGCATTCTACAGGCAGAGATTCTCGGTGTTTCCATTCCAGTTTGAGCTGCTACTGTCTAGTTCCGAATTATGTTTTTTTCTCCAGATGTATGATAGGCATTTTTTAGGCCTTTGGAGAAACTCCTTAGAATTTTTATGCCTTCAAAACAAAATTTGATACCCCTGGTTTTTTGAGATTCTGGAATGCTTTGATAAGGTGGGCAGTTTAGATGTTTGATTGGGTTTTGCCAAGCTTGGTTTGAGAATTTGTGGGAGCTGAAATTTGAATGGAATGGGACCTTGTGTTGTTTTAAGGTTTCCATTTATTGGTTGTCCCTTACCGCCGTTTGCTTGATTTGGATGCTTTGTTTGTCAATTGCTATGTTTTTTGGTGACTCTGCCATTTTTGTGTCTGGATGTTGGCTCGAAATTTCTGTGGGTCCCTTCTCCATTTTAGGCTGTTTTTTGGCATGGATGGTTTGGCAATCTGGAAGGAGTGTATGCAGTTGGAATTGGGTTTGGAGGCTGGGTCTCTGCCTCCAGCAGAGACAGCTTCATCTCTCTTCTTCAAGTCTCCCTAATCCCTTCAGTTTTCTTTCTTTGGCTATTTTACCAAAGAAGGGTTTTAAATGCCATTTGTTTCCTTCTATTTCAATAAGATTGTGGCAGCAATTCAATTTGATATCTAGATAATCTCTCAGTATTCTATTGGTTCCACAAAATATTCCTGGATGAACTGGTTGATAAAGGTTTACATTATTTAACAAAACCTTTCACACCATATGCTCCGCACAACTATCTGAAGACAGGTAACAAATCGAGGTAGATCCCTCCGACAAGGAAGAGAAGGAAGACTGGTCTGTGATAGTTGTGATAAAACTGGTAAGGACTCTTAAAACTGATAGCTAAGTTTTGAAGCTCTTGAGCAATGAATTAATAATTATAGGTAGTTAAGATGTTGGCTTATGCCGACCATTTATATTTTCTGTTTTATGGTATATATGTGTGCATTGTGTACATGCGAATGCATATATATAGATACATACACACACACACACACACATACACATATGTGTATGTGTATGTATATACACACACATATATACATGTACATGTCTATATACACAAATAGAGATACTTTTAGATTTATCATGGGTCTTTTTATCTTATGCATAAATCTATAAACTGATAGGTTTATTTCACTTTTGCTCCAAGATAGTATATATTAGCAGTATGCATTCTATTAAAGATTTAAGGCTTCTAGAGTCCATAGAATTGAAAAAACAAGTTTTTGGTGTAGATTTTTTGAATCAACGTTTTGGACCACACCATGTGGTCCATCAGCACAAGGCATTCTGTTTTCTGGGTAGTGTTTTAGAATGTTGACCCGAAAAATGCGTGCCAGGCTAGGATCTGGAATTTTGACTAAGTATGAAGTTAATGCGTAAGTTCAACCATGCGCAGAAGTAAGGAAAAAAACGCAAGGATATCTGCACAAGATGCAGACTACTGAGCAGAACTATTAAGAAAGGAAGCTGCACGTAAATGGACAGGTGGCACGTGAAGAAGTAGACAAAATGCAAGGATGAACATGAGGAGCATATTTTGAAGAGCATAAGGAATGGTTGGTGGAATCTTCTAGATATATCTAGAAGCTATACATCTCGATCCAGATGTCATGACTATGTCAGTGGGGATATACTATAAATAGGCCCCTCTCTCATTTGGGGATTCTGTTGGAATTACACGTTTTGATGTATATGCAGAGCGAGGGTAAATTGTATGTGGAGTTTGGAAGCATGTTGTATATGTGGAGAAGCTTGCAATGCTGTTGTATTATGATTGTAATAAGTTGTACTTATGATCTATGAGAGGTGTATACATGTATTGAACTGTTGTTGAGTATGATGGAATGCAAATGTGTTTTGACACTACCGTTGTGTATTTCATTCATGTTTAATGGTTTGTGTTAGGTTTTGATTATGAAGTATATGCATTCTGTTTTGTTTAATTGTAATCTTCATTATATTCTAGTGGCGGGGTTATCAGTGATCTCTTTTATATTTTGGGTGAGCTGATATGCCAGCACAAGGGTGTTGTATTTGTTAAAGCTAGTAAAGGTAGCTTAAGACACTTGATGTGTTATAAACTAGCACAACACGGACCCAATATGCCCTGCACTTGGGGTGGATGTTGTTCTCTAAATATTTTTTATTTCAGTCCTTATTATGATAGGAGAGAGGATTTGATGAGTTTTGATGATCCCTTGAGTCAGGTTTACGGGCATCAGTTTTTTGAATCTAAAACTGATGGGTGAGTGTTTTTAGCTCACGAGGCCCTGTACTGGGGGTTCATCTTCCTATTCATGACGAGAGTAGATGAGAGAAATGATGAAATATAAGAAGCTTTGAGGAGTACAAGAATAAGGTAGTTTTTTCAGCGTATTGGCTTTTGGGAGGCAAGGGAGGGGAGGTCTCTGTGGTGACTGGCCATGAGAGCTTGCATGGGTGGACTTGCATTGCATTGCATTGCATGAGCTCTCTTCTGTGCTCCTGCATTTTGATTTCGGGAAAAGAATGTATTAAAAAGATTCTGTCCATTTGCAGATTATAAATGCTTTTGAGAAGACCTGAGTTTGATCAGCTTATTTCACAATTATCAACTGTATGTGGTTTTTTGTTTTGAAAGAAGGCTGTCATTTTGATATCTGCACAGGCCATACTAACACACCCACAACATTCTCAACAAAGCCATGTGGACTTGTTCTAAAACTGGTCACAACTGGCTTCCATGTTGGAAACCTATTCACTGCCATTGACGGAACTGCTAAACCCATGAAATGAAATTCAAGGACAAACTGATTCACATTATATTCACAGCTAATTTCGCCATGAAAAACACAAATTCTAAGAATTGAAATTCGCTGCTGTATTGAGCAGAGACTTCTAAATTGAACTCATGAACACCCACAACAAATTCAATCCTCCATGTAATTATTTGATAAGCACCACTGTATACAAACCAGGAAAGAACTGAAAAGAGAGATTACACAAATAAACAGCAACGAAATGCTTACCTCTATCAGAACCAGTGTGAATGCTTGATTGAACTCCCATATTTGGGATCCCCCAATAAATCCAGTTGGGTGTGGTTTAAAGCTCATTAAAACCAATCGGGTGCCATTTGAAAATCATGAAACAAATTACAAATGCATATGATAGGACTTCTTTTCTGTGTGACAATGCGCATGGAATTTCTCCCACAGCATTCAGACATACTTCCATAGCTTTTTCTTTTGCGCTTTTTGACAGTATCTTTTTTCATCATTACTCACCAAATCCAATAACCGATGTTTCTACAGTGAATGTCCAAACGTTCTCAGAAATTCACTAAACCCAAGAGACAACATTGCTAAGTTGTGGCTTTCAATAATTGAAATTTGTACCTGAAATCCTAGTGGATAGCTTCCTCTTTTGCTCGAGTAGCCCCCCGAAAAAAAAAAAGTATAGAGGATGGGAATGGAATCAAATTTTTGTTGCCACCTTTATAAGAAATGGGGAAAAACTTTGGTTAAAGAGAGGGAAGAACCAGTTATATTTTATTATTCTCCTTTAAAGTTTTGATCATGTCTATGGGTAGGATTGCAGTGCAACGGTAAAGTGGTACATTTCATGGAAAGCTTTTGAGAGGTTGACATTACGTTTTATTATTGGAATGCTTCATATTATATTAATAAAAAATATATATAATTATAGAAGGTTGTAAAATAAAGTAGTTAAACATATTACAGTTCAAATTTTATATCGGAAGAATATTTCGGTTTCGAAATAAAAAATTAGTCGATTAAGATATGACTCAAAAAATTAAAAATAATTAAAAAACATTTTTTTATACAGGGATAACAATGCTTAAGGTCAATAGTTAGTTGGCTATGCAGGAATAACAATGTTTGATAGGCACTGTTGTGAAGGCCCAGCATCAAACTTGTCATGAGAAATCCAACTACCCCCTAGCGGAGGGCGAGAAGAAAAGTGGCACCTGCTTCAGGACCGAATTATGCTTTGATGCCACCTAGGAGGAGGTGGTGGCAGACTGCAAGGCGGGCCATCAAGCGGAACTCTACTCATAGTGCAAGGGGCACTCCCCCAATGGTCAAGGAGCTCCTGCAGGGGGTGGAGGTCTAGAGCCATCTTTTCCACTTGAGTTTGAATCTGTAAATAGACCGAGGAAATAACAACCTTTTCATTAACAAAAAATTAAGTTACACGAGTCTCATGATTAAAAGAATAATAGCATGGAAGAATTACTAGAGAAAGGTAATAGAAGCCGACCAATTAGAATAATCCCCCAAGCGCATATGTCACCAAGAGAAAGGCTCATGGTGATAACGCTAAAATAACGAATGAATCTAACGCCAAACAGATTGAGCTTTCAGACAAAACTAAAACAAATGTTTAAAGGATTTTGGATGCTTGCAAGTCAGATAGAAGGGTTGGGGGATGTGAAAGTGGAGTAGTCTCTCACCCAGGGGAATTCCTTGATAAATCAAACACCATAAAAAATGAGTTAGCTTGGGCTCAAGGCCAGGTTGGCACACATGATCCAGATGGATGAGTCAAGTCCTAGGAGAGAACTAGAGACCTTAGCACTTGTTGAACTTGTCTAAAGCCAGAGAGAAGGGACTTAAAGTAGCTCAGGAGAATAACTCTTGAAATGTGTATCACAATTCCTCCTCCAGTCTTTCCACTAGGCCCTAGGATGTTGTAGGCCAAGTTTAAGCAACATAACATCATGTAGCAACTCCTAAATACGAAGAAAAGAAGGTAAGTCCACATTGTTAAACTGAAACTTGATTTTTAGTTTAGGGCGGGGAATCAAATCCTTAGAGGTAACCAAATCTCAAATAATACAAATCCCTTTACAGAATAATTGTAGAGCTTTAATACAAAGTAGTAAGAATTGGGGACTACCATAAGTTATGGTCATTAAAAGACAACCCTAGATGAAAACCATCCCCCACCCATTTCAAGTGGGGTTTGACGGCTTCAAAAGCCTTCCAAATGCTTTTGACCACAAAAGAGACATAAATCTTGACAAGAATCGTAGTGATGAGAAGGGATTGGAAGCCAATATTTTGCCAACTAGTTTTACCATAGGGAGAGCTTGCAGAGATACAGTGTCTTGGCAAAATTTTCCAAGATTCATTGCCCTCAATAGTCCAAACAACCCACTTAGCACACAGGGCCATACTTTATCGATAGGTGTCAATGATGCCCATGCCACCTTTATCATGAGGGATGCAACAAATATCCCAAGCCACCCTATGAAAACCCTGAGCATGATTAAAATTGGCCCAAAGGAAGTCTCTAAGGATTTTGGCCAAAACATCATACGAGGCCTTGGAGAGAGTCCAACAAAAGGACTAATAGACATGAGTAGCGGCCAAGATTTAGGTGCAAATATGAAACTTGTCTTCTAGAAATAAAGCCTTAGTGATCCAATATTCAATCTTCTTTTTTATCATGTTGAGGACATACTGCCAAATCTCGATCGGAGAACTATCAAAAGCAAAGGGGATGCCCAAAATTTTGGATTATTCCCCTTGAGTAATCCATTGCCAATTATACTTGTGAAGCCACTCAAGCATAAGCATCATACGTTGTCAAAAACAATGAGTTTTCCTCCATTGTAGGTTAGAGCTTGAAGATAGATAGAAAGTGTTTGGGCACTGGATAGCTTCATTAAAGGTAACCTCTAGTTCTTTGAGCATGAGGAAGGTGTCATCTGCAAAGTGCCCATTGATGAGCTGGGAGGTACGGTTGGGCAAAATAATGCCCCAAACAAGCCCTTAAGAAGCTTTGAAATTCAACAAATAGCACATAAAGCATCGAAGCAAGGGAGCAATCTTGGAGGATAGAACATTGGACCTCAATCCCCTAGATTTTATGCCCATTAATAGTGAGGCAAGCCAAAGCATCATGAAACAATGTTTGAATAATATAAATGAAGTAGGGGCCAAAGCCGAGAGCCTTGAGCATGGAAAGAATAAATTACCACTCAATGTTATCATAATCTTTTTCAAAGTCTAATTTAAGAAAAATAGTTCTTTAGAGAGAAGAACATGCCCAAGCCATGCCTTCCCAAAATGTAATAAGATTATCCAAAATATAACACCCTTTAATAAATCATGTTTGCTCTAGTCTAATAATGGCAAGTAGAATAAGGTAGGCGTGATTGGCAAGGGGTTTAGCAAGAATATTATAAGAATTTTTGAGCAAGGTTATTGACCTCCAACTGGTGAACAACTCATGATCTCTAGCTTTAGGAATGAATTTGATATTACCTTGGTTGATCATGGGTCTAAGAGATTGATTTCATAAGGCATCTTTGTAGACTTGTAGTAAATTAGGTTCGGTAAACTCCTATGTGGCTTTATAATATTCACATGGGAAGCCATTGAGGTTGAGGGCTTTATCATCACTCATGCAATGCAAAGCCTCAATGAGCTCCTACAAGGTGGGTGGGGCATCACAGATCCACTGATCGATTGGTGTGAGCTTGCAAGGTGCCACATCAAAGCATTTATAAAGTGTTTGGGTGTCCTCAACTGTGAAAGGCTAAGCTTGAAAAACCAACTTGTAGTGTTAAAAAAAAGCTGAAGAGTGTCAGGATCTTAGAGTACAATTGATTACTTTTGTATAAGCAACTAAACACGAAATTGAAACCAGAAGTAATAAGTAACTAGAAATCAAAAACAACAAATAATAGGAGATACGAGAAACAACCAATCTATATTAAACTCTTTCAGAAGTAAATACAATGAAGAAATCTCTTTCTCCTCACACCTCTCAATTGTACAGTAATTCTCCCTCAAGAGTTCTCTCTCTCTCTCTCAATCAATTACAATCAACTCAATTACTTATTTGTTCCACCAATTACAATACTGCCCCATGGGTCTCTTAAATAGAATTGAAAGCAAACAATAATTAGAAAAACAGACTCAAGACTAATTTTAGTCTTTACGTGCAAACTAACTGTTCTCCTAAAAATAGCAATTTTGGAAATGCCTAAAAACGCACAGAAGTCGGTGTCGGTCTAAAGATGACTGATGTTGGTCGACCCCTAACCATCGTCAGTCGATTATATCCGATGATGACCGATGTCGGTCGATCCCTAATCGATGTCGGTTGGTTCTGACCGATGCCGGTTACTGTGTAAGCTCAGCAACCTCCACATTAGCTCATTAGTGAAGCTTTTAGCTCCACAACTCAACAATCTCCCACTTGGAGATAAATAGCTACACCTGTACCTGTACAGCAACATCCTCTAAACATCTCTGGCTTGTTTCTCCCTCTTCAAGTTCAATCTTGAAGACCAAAAAAAGTTGAATGAAGATTCAACTTCTCCTTTGTTACCGGCTTTGTTAACATATCAGCAGGGTTCTTTTCCGTATGGATCTTTTCCAGCTTCAACTATCCATCCTCCAATACCTGTCTAATGAAGTGGTACCTAAGCTGTATATGTTTGGTTCTTGAATGAAAGGCTGAATTTTTTGCCAAATGAATTGCACTTTGACTATCACTGTACAATCTGCAACTCTCTTGCTCCTTTCCCAACTCTTCCATGAACTGAGTCATCCAAATCATTTCCTTACTAGCCTCTGTGACTACTATGTATTCTACTTTATAGTAGACAAGGCAACAACCTTCTGCAACTTTGAAATCCAGCTAACCGTCGTTCCACCAACAGTGAACACATATCCTGTGGTGTTTCTCCTACCATCCAAGTCACCTGCCATATCCGAATCTACATACCCATGTAGAGAAGTATTTGACCCTCCATAGCATAAATGCCTACTGTTGGTCCCTCTTAGATATCTGAGAATCCATTGAACTGCTTTCCATTGTTCCTTTCCTGGATTGGCCATAAACTTGCTGACAACTCCCATTGCTTGGGCAATATCTGGTCTAGACATACCATTGCATACATCAAGCTCCCAACTGCTGAAGCATATGGAACTCTACTCATGTACTCAACCTCATCATGTGATTTAGGACACTATTTTTTGCTCAACTTAAAGTGTCCAGCCATAGGTGTGCTTACCAATTTTGCATCCTGCATATTGAACCTCTCCAACACCTTATTCACATAATCCTCTTGAGACAAAATCAAACTGTGATTTTTTCTAGTCTCTCTTAATACTCATGCCAAAAAATTTCTTTGTTGCTCCTAAATCCTTCATGGCAAATGTGTGAGCTAATTTTACCTTAAGCTCAGTAATTTCCTGCATGTGTGAACTTGCAACAAGCATATCATCTACATACAATAACAGGATAATATAACTACCATTATCCAATCTGTTAAAATAAACACAATGGTCAGATTGACATTTACTAAAGCCATGCTCTGTCATAAACCTGTCAAACCTCAAATACCATTGTCTTGGAACTTGCTTAAGACCAAATAAGCTTTTCTTCAACCTACACACAAGTTTTTCCTTATCTTTGACCTCAAAACCTTCCAGCTGATCCATATATATCTCTTCATCCAAATCTCCATGAAGAAATATTGTCTTAACATCAAGCTACTCAAGATGCAAATCCTCAATCGTAATGAAATACAATACATCCGAATAGAAGTCATTTTTACTACAGGAGAAAAAATTTCACTAAAATCAATACCTGGTTTTTGTGCAAATCCCTTTACTACCAACCTGGCCTTATGTCTCATTTGTCCATTCTCTCCTTTCTTTAACCTATATACCCATTTGTTTTTTAGTGCTTTCTTTCCAGCTGGCAACTCAACCAAATCCCACGTATGGTTCTTTTCCAAAGAATCAATTTCTTCATTCATGCCATGCTCCCACTGTTTTCTAGATTCTACCTGCATTGCCTCATCAAAACTTTTTGGTTCTCCACCATCAGTGAGTAATAAGTAGAATAAAGAAGGGGAATAGCGAATTGGAGGTTTACGTACCCTTTCAGACCTCCTTATGGGCGTTTGAGACTCATTTACATCTTGTTGTCCGCCCAAATTTTCCTCTGACAGTGACTGATCCCTCATCTCTGATCGATGTCGATTTGTAACTGACTGATGTTGATTCCTCTTGATCGACATCGGTTTCCACCTGACCGACGTCGGTCTCTGTGTTTTCCTGTGAGTGATGATTTTTACCCACGAGCTCATTTTGGATCATAACCTCTTCCAAATCAAGATTGCCCTATTCAGAATTAGTCAGCCTCTTGAGTTGATCACTGTACATCACCTTCTCATTGAAAACTACATCACATCTTCTAATAAATTTGTTAGTTTCTAAATTCCACAACTGAAATCCGAAATCTCCAAAACCATAACCAATGAAAGTGCACCGCATAGATTTAGCATCCAGCTTCTTTCTATTTTCTTTGTGAATGTGCACAAAAGCTTCAGAACCAAAAACTCTGAGAAATGAAAGATCTACCTTTTTACCTGTCCAAGCCTCTTCTAGAATTCCACCATCTAGTGCAGTAAAAGGTCCTTTGTTAATCAGGGAAACCGCAGTATCTATAGCTTCTACCCAAAATTGTAAGGGCAAACCAGCATGCAACCTCATACTCCGTGCACGCTCCATTATTGTTCTATTAATCCTTTCAGCAACTCCATTTTATTAAGGTGTCCTTGGAACCGTCCTTTCCCTGCATATTCCACTCATAAAATAGTAACTATTGAATTTATTGCTACATTACTCACCACCATTGTCAGATTTAAGGCACTTCAATCTCAAACCTGTTTCATTCTCAACCAAAGCTTTCTATTTCTTAAATGTATCAAAAACATCAGATTTCCTCTTTATGCAATAAACCCATACCTTTCTTGTAGCATCATCAATGAAAGAAACATAATACTGTGATCCTCCAATAGAAGCTACCTGAGTTGGTCCCCACACATCTGTGTGAACAAGCTCCAACTTGTGCTTCTTCTTTGTTGACCCAGTTTTGAGAAACCTCACTTTCTTCTATTTTCCAAAAATACAATGCTCACAGAAATCTAGATCTATGCTTTTCAAATCTGAAAGCTTACATTTTGACTTAAGAACATTAATTCCCTTCTCACTCATGTGACCAAGCCTACAGTGCCACAACTTTGCATCTACATCTGAAGTAGATAAAGCAGAAGGAGAATAATCAATAATACAAGTAGATAGATAAAGTGTACCTACTCTCTTACCTTTTGTTAATACAAGTGCACCCTTGGAAACTTTCCAAGATTCAGCTGTGAGAGTTATTGTGCAACCCTCATCACCCAACTTTCCTACAGAAATCAGATTCCTCTTCAAGATGGGTACATGCATGACATCCTTCAACACCCATGTGTTGCCATTATGCAATTTCAGCTGCACTTTTTTTTTGCCAATAATTTTACAAGGCTCATCATCCCCTAAATAAACTTTTCCAAAATCTCCATGGACATAATCATTGAAAAAAAAATTATTTGGGGTTGCATGGAAAGAGGCACCAGAATCTAAAACCCATGATTCTACTATATTATCCAAAGAAAATATAGGAGCATCATGTGCAACAATACCTACAACTTTTGCTTCTTTATTACCTTCATGCTGATTTTCTTTGTTATCCTTCAACCAACAATCTTTCTTTGCATGCCCTTTCTTTCCACAATTCCAGCAGGTTATTCTTCCATTTCTGGATTTGGATCTACTTCCCATCTTTGACCTTGATTTCCTTTGCTTGCCCTTCTCTCTTTGCCTTCCCCTGCTTTCAACACTTAAACCATTACTTGATGTTTTCCCTGTGCTTTTTTTGCAATTTCTTCATTCAAGATTACACTAACAACATCATCAAATTTTAAGATATTTGAAGCAGATGCAGTATTACTAACTACCATTACCAAACTATGCCAACTTTAAGGTAAAGAGCATAAAATTAAGAGAGCCTTAATTTTATCATCAAAAACTATTTTGACTGAATTTAACTGATTTACTATTGTATGGAAATCATTAAGATGACTAGATACAGATCCACCTTCCTGCATTTGCAAATTAAATAATTGCTTCATAAGATATACCTTATTCAAAGCTGAGGGTTTTTCATATAAATTTGTCAAAGTATCCATTAACTCTACTATTGTCTTTGCCTGTGATAAGTTGGAAAACACAGAAGCTGCCAGGCTCAACCTTATAGATCAAAGAGCCTTTCTATCAAGAACATTCCATTCTTCATCTTCCATATCTGTGGGCTTCCTTGAAACCCCACCCAACGGTAAATACATATCTTTCTGATATAGATAATCTTCAATTTGCATCCTCCATAATTAATAATTCTTGCCATTAAGTTTCTCCATTTTTAGTTTACTTTCTTCTGCCATTGCTTTGCTCCCACTCAATCAGAAACCCCTGTGAGTGAATTCTGTAATCAACAAACACTAACATGCTCTGATACCAGTTGTTAGTGTTTAGAGCTCTGATACCAGATGTTAGTGTTTAGAGCTCTAATACCAATTGTCAGGATCTTAGAGTATAATTGATTACTTTTGTATAAGCAACTAAACACAAAATTGAAACCAAAAGTAATAAGTAATTAGAAATCAGAAATAGTAAATAATAAGAGATATGAGAAACAACCAATCTGTATTAAACTCTTCCAGAAGAAAATACAATGAAAAAATCTCTTTCTCCTCACACCTCTCAGATGTACAGTATTTCTCTCTCTCTCTCTCTCTCTCTCAATCAATTACAATCAACTCAATTACTGAGTTGTTCCACCAATTACAATACTGCCCCATGGGTCTCTTAAATAGAATTGAAAGCAAACAATAATTTAAAAAACAGACTCAAGACTAATTTTAGTCTTTACATGCAAACTAATTGTTCTCCTAAAAATAACAATTTTGGAAACGCCTAGAAACACACAGAAGTCGGTGTCAGTTTGAAGATGACCGATGTCGATCGACCCCTAACTGACGTCAGTCGATTCTGTCTGATGATGACCGATGTCAGTCGACCCCTAACCAATGTCGGTTGGTTCTGACTGAAGCCGGTTACTGTGTAAGCTCAGCAACCTCCACATTAGCTCATTAGTGAAGCTTTTAGCTCCACAACTCAACAAAGAGATATCAAACTGAGAGGTCAATCAAGATTGAACCACTTGAATGGTTTTGATTTTTGCATGAGTTTTATTGGCTTTTAGTGTTTTAAAAAAGTTATTGAAAGCCTTGTCACAAATTTTAAGCCAATGCAGTCAAACATGAAGTTGATTGCCTTTGGTTGCATGGTTGTCCGCCACTTTAAGGTGGTGCTTGAGAGAGATTGCAAGCCTTTACAACTACATGTTGAAATGATTAAGCTCAAGAGAGATGAAGACCTGTCAGAACTCATTGATCATGGCCTCTTCTGACCAATTTTTTATTCAAACAACATGTTTGTCTTGGTGGAAAAGGAAAAAAGTGATGCGTAGAAAGGCCTCATTCCATCACTCAATCTAGCTGGTAGTGTATGAGGGCCTTAGGATGAGATTCTAGATCCTTGCGATGAGTCAGATTGTTCCAACATGACTCAGTATAGAAGTATTAAGCATAAATTGATTACGTGGAACATTGTATTATCCTAAAGTCCTTTCCACTTTACAGGAAATAGGGGAATGGTCTAATAGAATAATACCAAAATGGATGTTGACAGTTGGACATCAATGCTAGAAAAGGAAAAAATATTTTGCTTTGACAACATAAAGTGGTTGAGCTATTTGAGCATGTAGTAATCCCTAAGATGGTAATTAGACAATGTAAAGCAAGACATGGGGTTCAATGTCTACCTTCAGAGGAGTGGGTTGGTTAAACCTCATTTATTTTTGAAATAAAACCAAGCTTTAGGTTCACCAATGCACCAACACATGGGGAGGGCCCCAACCTTGTCTTGGGGGTACTCAATCAATGTTGAAATCTCCACATACTAGCCACATAGAAATAAACAACCCATCTACCAAAGATTTCCAAATCAAGGAACGGTCGGTGCCATCATTAGGTGCATAGATGTTGAGATTGTCAAATGGATGGACATCAGTGTCAATAATAATCCATACTGCCCAATGTGAAGGGTCCTCCCTCATGGCAATAATGTCGGAGGAAACCTCAATGGTAACTAAAATACAAGTGTTGCCACATCCCTCCTCATGCAAGGTGGTGATTTGGGTGGTGTCATGCTGAATGTTTTGTAAAGACATCTAAAGGATAGATCTAGACACTTTAACTTCCTGCAGATAAATAATATCTAGAAAATCAATCTATTGATAAGCAACATGCATAAAGTATTTGTAGGTAGACTTAATAAGACCCATAACATTATAAGATAACACATTCATGAGGAAGGGTCATCTATCTAAAGTTCTCCCTGCATGTCCTCAAAATCTACCAACACCATAAATTTATTGTGTTGGTGAGGCCATGAATTTTTACCTATTGCAATGAAGCAGTGTTTGGCTTTATGTTCCTCTCAGGGAGAATTTTACCCTCACAAGGTGGGCTATGAGACCATTGGGAGAAGGAGTCATTGGTTGAGAGAACCTCAACCATGTGCATCATAGCATTCTAGTAAATCAAATAAATGCTATGTGGGTTGGAAGGAGTTGGGATGGCAAGGGAGTACAAAGAAGTCCCCTTAGAGGGTTTGATAGCTAGAGAAGAATCATCCTGAAGTGGTGGTTGGGTGGCCTTTGTAACTCAGTGCATAATGACCTCTTAAGGGGCATTATGGTCTAACCATCACCTTGGTTTGTTAGTTTGGGCTTATCGGTCTAAGGAGGCAGCTAAGGGGGCTTGGAACGACCCATGTGAGGACAATCCTTGATGTGATGGTCTGAAGCCTAACAATGGAAATACGTGTTTGGTAGGTTGAAATAAATAACCTTTTGTGACCATTATTTCTCCCCAACTTGAATCTCTATAAACTCCTTCAAATCCTTGGAGAGGTCGACCTCCACTTAGACCCACTTGTTAGGGTGGGTGGAAACCACCTATCTGACTCAATTGTAATAGCACACCCTATGGGGGTGACAATTTAGGGTATGAAAGCCCAAAGGTGAATTGGCAAACCAGGAAGCTCAACCTAAATAGGAACAAAAAGGGTAGCATTATCAAAAACTTTAAAGTCATGGGACTAGGCAGATAAAATCTTAAGCTAGTTGCAAAGGAACCAAACATTGAACTTTGCAAGGATAAGTTGCATCTCGAAGGTCTCCTTGAAGGTAAATAATAAAAAAAAGGGTAAGGTTCTAGACTCTAGAGACTTGGACGCCCAAGGGCTCCTAGTGGTTACAAAGCCAATTATGGAGGTAGTCCTCCGAGGGGATATGATCGACAAAGTAAGAAATAATAAAACAATTTTCATACCATTCACAACATTGTTCAACATCTACAATAGAAATGCTTACCTCTAAAGTGGAGGGGGGCTAAGGGATTACCTCATTGTAAACCTTCAAAACAAACTTTCGAGCTCACTTGGGCACCATTAGATTCGACTCCTACATCAACAAATGCAATAGAGTGTGAAGAAGCCATAAATAAAGGGCTTGCCCATCTGAAGGGTGGCATGTCGAGTGTAATTAATGTGCTAAATCCCTATAAAGTCCTGCATGACAAGAAATTTGAACAAGGCAAGTAAAAAAAGCAAGCAAGAAAATGAAAACCATGAAACCCTAGCAGAGCTTTTTTCATACCAAGAGCTAATCCCTTCACATTGGCCTTATATATTGGTTGACATTACATTTTTAGTGTTAGAAGTAGGCAAAGATTTTAACGATTTATTATCATGTTAAAAGTAAGTATATAATTTTTGCCTACTATATTGATTTTTTTTTGGGTTCTAGATACGTATCAAATTAGAGCTTGGGGCTATAATTTGTCTAAAAATAAATTTGCTTATAGTTTTTTTATAGATATTTATTTAGTATGTGATTGGATGGTTGAATTTTTTATTTATTGTTCATTATAATCAAGGCAAAAAAAGTTTTCCTTGTGCTTTAATTTTAGCAATAAAATGAATAAGAAGGCAACATCAATCTATGTATTGTCTTGCTTCACCATTAATATGTTATCTCTTCATATTTAATATCTATCTTGATGCTTTTGATAATTCAAACCATTTTTACTACAAGTTAATGGATTTACTCATATTAACCTTTTTCAGTTCATACCCTTTTTTAGTGACATCTTACATAGTTGGGTTTACTCTTAAGTTGTTCAAGTGTATGAATAACAATATGGGTGGGGATGAAATTCTCAATGTCATTACCCATGGGCTTACATAATTGTCTTCCAATTCTCTTGTGATTGCATGGTATGTTGGTCAAGTCCTTTCTACATTGACTAAGATTATTGATCTTTGTGAGGGGATGTGGTCACATATAGGAACACCTAATGGAACCACAGTAAATTCCCATAGTGACTCTCTCTCATGATAAAATAATCCAAGGAGGTTTAAATTGTAAGGGGTTGCCTCTATAACTGATTACCCAATAAGGAGATCACAATTATCTCCTTCACCAGTTTTGCAGCCACCAACTCATTCATAATCTATGTTTCACAGTTGTTGGGCAAGGAAGGTCATAGTTCAAATGTTGGACTCCATGAGATCATAACATTAAGATGCCCCTTTTAGGTTGTGGTCACCCACATCCTCAATATGCCACATTTACAGTGATCACAAAAGTAAAAGATTATTCTCATTCGAGTTGATGTCATTTTGAGCTTCTTGGTCCTCTTTCATAGTTTTTATGTGATTGATCGAACTCATGTCATTATGTTGAAAGGATCATCGCATCCACCTTAGTGCCCTAACACTTATCATGTATTGATTATATGCTTGTCATAACAAAACTCAATGTTTTTCCCTTGATCCCATAGACTATGTGAAATTGTAATAGGGGGAGTAGTCCCATAACCTAGAACCATCTCAAATTTCTAAGGTTTGTCTAGGTAATAATATTTATGATCTGGGAACACGGGATCATGCCACTTGGCATCATCTCACCGCACAGTAACATAGTGAACATCTTTTAATTTAAGGCAATACTTCATGACTTTATAACTCTAGGATCAGGGGACACATTGAGATATTAATCAAGGATAATTAAAATTATACATATGCTAGAAAAGGTAAAGGGTTTCCACAAGCAATGTTAATTATATTGTAATGTGATTAACCTAAAATATTTAATTTGTATTATTAATTCAAGATAATTAAATAATATAGTTAAATTGGGGTAGTTAAATAATAAAAATAAATTGATTGTTGATCTTTGTGAGAGGATGTGATCACATATATGAACACCTAAGAGAATTGTAATAAATTCCTGCATCCACTCTCCCTCGTGATGAGGTAATCCAATGAAGTTAGAATTGTGAGGGGTTGTTTCTATAATAAATCACCCAATAAGGAAATCACATTTATCTCCTTTGCCATTTTTGTAGCCACCAACTCATTCATAACTTATGTTTCACAATAGTTAAAAAAGGAAGGTTATAATTCAAATGTTAGATAGTTAACCCTTTTGAGGTCGTGACCAACCATATGCTCAGTATGTCATATTCACGATGATCATGAAATTAAAAGATTCTTCTCCTTTGAGTTGATGCCATTTGAGCTTCTCACTCCTCTTTCACCATTTTTTTATTATTGATCGAGCTAATGTGGCCATGTTTAAAGGATCATCACATCCACCTTAGTTCCTTGGCACTAACCACATACTTACTATGTGCTTGTTGTAGTCAAATTCAACACTTTTTGCTTTAGCCTATGAATTATGTGAAATTATAATAGGTGGAGTGGTCTTGTAACCCAAACCATCCCAGATTTCTAAGGTGTGTCTAGGCAATAGTCTCCTTGATACAAGAACATGGGATCATGCCACTTGGCACAATCCTGCCACTTAGAGTAACCCTATGAACACCTTTTCCTTTAAGCTAATACTTCGTGACACCATGATCGGGGGAGGCAAACTAATATATTTAATACAAAATAATTAAAGGATACATATGTTAAAGTAGGTAAAGGCTTTCCAAAATAATTTTTAATTGTATCATAAAATAATCAACCAGACATATTTAGTCAATGTTATTATTTTGGGATCATCAAATAATATAATTAAATTATGGTAATTAAGTAATATAAATATATAGATTATTTATCTCTATGAGGGAATGTGACCAAAAATATGAACACTTAAGGGAATTACAACAAAATTTTGCAACCACTCTCTCACATTAAGACAATTCAATGAAGTTTAAACTACAAGGCCTCTATAATTGATCACCCAATAAGGAGATCACAACTATCTCCTTCACCAATTTATTAACCATCGATTCATTCATAGCTTATGCTTCACAGTCACTGGGCAAGGAAGACCATAGTTCAAATGTTAAACTATGTGATAACTAAGCCTTAATATACCCCTTTTTAGTTCACAACCACCAACATCCTCAATACACCACATTCATAGTGATCATGAAAGTAAAAGATTATTCTCCTTTGAGTTGATTTTGTTTTGAGCTTCTCACTACTCTATCATAAATTTTATGTGATTAATTGAGCTCATATGGTCATGTTGATAATATCATCACATCCACCTTAATGTCCTAGTGCTTATCATATATTGATTCTCCACTTATTGCAATCAAAATCAATGCTTTCCCTTGATCCTACAGACTGTGTAAAATTGTAACAGATGGATTAGTCTCATAAAACAAAACCATCTCAAAGTTCTAATGTATGTCCAAGAAATATTCTATGTGATCCAATAACACAAGTTTGTGCCACTTGACACAATCCTAACATAGAGTAACCTTGTGAACACCTTTTCCTTTAAGCTAATACTTTATGACTCTGTGATCAAGAGACACAAACGAAGACATTTGATCTGGAATAATTAAAGGACACATACATTAAAGTAGGTAAACGTTCTCCATGAGATATTTTAATATGATCAATCTGATATATTTAATCAGTACTATTAATATGGGATAATTAAATTAAGGTAATTAAACCATATAAAGATATATACCTCAAGAGCATCCAAGTGCATACGAAGCAAACTTATTGTCAATCTATGGGTTTTTGGGTGCTCTAGATCCACACTAAGGATCGAAAATAGAGTTAGAATAACTTATATAGAGTTGTCTTAATAGGGTATTCTGATAAGACGTACATAGTGTATTAACCCATTATTGAAACTTGGTTTGATCCTAAGGAATATCCTGGAACTAAAATCAGTAATGCCTTGTAGATGATATTTATGAATCATAGAGCACCTCAGTCTTGTGTACTTGGAAAAATTAGACCTTCATTATTTCCCTCAATTCTAAACCTTTCATGAATCTTCATATTCTCGCATTTGTTCTCTCTTGTGCCCTTTAGCCTATCTCTTAGTTTGATCAGTCTTATATTGATGACCTAGGCCTTCTATCTTGCCCAAAATTCTTAAAACCTACTTATCTTATACCTCTACAAGTTTGAGCATGTACATATTTTCCTATTTCCTAGACACTTGCATTTTGGGGAGACACATCGATGTAGGTGTCTTATTCTATTGTAAGTGTCTAGTGCCTTAAAATCATCTAATTTTCAAATGAAATGTATCCTAATAGTTAAAATAAGTGTTATTATGTGAGATATTCTCTCGATAGGAGTGGTATATATGCACGATCACTCCTCATTCATTCTTCATCTAGAAAAGACATAAAGAGACCAAGATAACTTATCAAAGGCATTTTATCAAGCATTCAAGTGAGCAAAGCTTCCCTTTATTATCCTATTTCCATATTATTCATAGGGACAACACATCTACAGGTTTAAAGTATTAAAGGAGCAACCCAAGAGCTATATTTTCCAAATTATAAGCGAAGTCACTATTGTACTTATCACATATTGCATGACTCACACACAAGCCAACACGTAGGGTAGAACTACATAAGTCTGAGGCCTTATTCATAGTATTGGTTGTGTAGGTAGTGATCATTAAAAGAGGGGTTTTTGGGTCATCTTGACACCATATGCGCACTAACCCATTTTTTCCACATCCATTATAAAGATGTAAAACTAGGGTTTGATCATTTGACAAGGAGTGATAGTCTATGACCCTAATTTTAATGCACTAAAGTGAAGGTAACGATGAACCTAGAAACATCCAAGTTGTTGCATCTTGTTTTAGTAGTTATTCTATACTAGACACCTACATTTTATCCAAACACTAGCATCATCATAATTATCCCAAGATGACACAAGTTTACATGCTATAGAGGCACTTAATCTAGAATTTGGTGACTATTATAAAATATTCATCCAGACTGCTTCCTACCTGTCAAATCCAAATCTATATTAGCATCATAACCAACTAAGTATTTTATTTTCATTATCATTGTAATATATAAAATAGTTGTACTATTTAAGTATATGTTAGGGTGTGGAGCTAAAAGCTTCAAGTTTGCAGATAGAGAAAAAGTGGTTGATGAAGTTTGATAAGCACCGGCATCGGCAGCATGACCGACATCAGTCGTGACCAGTGTAGAAGGCAATCGGCGATGGCAGGAAGTCAGTCGACGTCGACAGCACCAAGCAAGCAGGGACTGACGTCGATCGCCTGTGTGTTCCAGAACTGTTCGTTGCACGAACAGTTAGTTAAGTGAACGAAGTGTTTGCATGTAAAGGCCAGTTAGAGTCTTGAGCTGCATGGATAATTGTCTAAATTAAGATTCTAAGTTATTGTTTAAGTCTGGGATCTATTTATAGACCCATTGGCATGTATTGTAAAGTATGAGCTGATAAGGGAGGCAAGGAAGTTCCTTCCATTGTAAGATCATTGAGTTGCAGGTTGTTGCAAGCTCATAGGAGATCTACATGTGTGAGTATGGTCTGTTGAATTGCAGGTTGCAGGTTCATGGGAGATCAACTTGAAGTACTATAGAGTGCTTGGTGTACTGGCAGGGTTATTACTGACTGGTTGGAGAGGTGAACACCAATTCTGTGTGTGAGTTGGTTGTTGGGACCGTTTTTGGTAGGAGAGTGTTTTGAAGAAGAATTACTGTACACTTGAGGTGTGGGAAGCCTCCGTAAGGTGGAGGAGTGTGGCGGCTCTTTATTGTATTCTTTTATGTAAAGTGTTAATACAAGATAGTGTATTGTCTCTCATATTCTATGCTATTTGTGAATTCTAGTTACTTGTGCTTCTGGTTATTTCCGCATGTTTAATTGCTTATATTTGGTAATCATATTGTGCTCTTTCTGAGGAGCAAGATCCTAACAAGTGGGATCAGAACAGGTGTGTTTGTTCTTGGATTCCCCATCAACTGGTATCAAAGCTTTTAGGTTGGGATACTAACAGATTGGATTAGATCTGGGTAGTGTGTTTTGATTACAGGTTACTCACAGGGTTTCTGTTTGAGTGGGAGTTGAGCAATGGCAAAAGATAGTAAGCTACGAATGGAGAAGTTTACTATCTTTAACTACCAACTATGGAGGATGCAGATTGAGGATTATCTGTATCAGAAAGATTTGTACTTACCGTTGGGTGGGATTGATTGCAAACCCTGGGATATGAAGGATGAAGAATGGGAGGTTCTTGATCGGAAGGCTCTGGGATTTATAAGATTGACTCTTGCATCATCTGTGATTTCTAGCTTATCACAGTGTAAGACAACGGTGGAGTTGATGGAATCTTTGGCAAATTTATATGAAAAACCCTCGACTTCGAATAAGGTATTTCTTATGAAGCGTTTATTTAATTTGCAAATGTTGGAAGGTAGATCTGTACATAGCCATCTTAGTGATTTCCATGGTTTGGTAAACCAGTTAAGTTCAGTCAATATTGTTTTTGATGATGAAATTAGAGCTCTCTTAATCTTGTGTTCATTACCTGAAAGTTGGGAGAGTTTGGTAATGGCAATTTCTAATACTGTGTCTGCTTCAAAAGTCTTAAAAGTGGATGATGTTGTGAGTGTGATCTTGAATGAAGAGATACACAGGAAAAGCACAGGTGAATCATCAGGAAATGCTTTGAGTGTTGAAGGGAAAGAAAGGCAAAGAGAGAAGATAGAGCGTGGGAGATCAAGGTCGAAGATAGGCAGGAGATCCAAGTCCAGGTATGGCAAAATAACCTGCTGGAAATGTGGAAAGCAAAGGCACTTAAAGAGAGATTGCAGATCGGGTGAAGATCAGCATGAAGGACATGAAGAAGAAGCAGATGTTGCGAATTACATTGCACAGGATGCTCTGGTATGTTCTTTGGATAAAGTAGAATCTTGGGTTTTAGATTCTGGTGCCTCTTTTCATGCATCCCCAAATAGGGAATTTTTTCATGAGTATGTCCAGGGAGACTTTGGAGAAATTTGTTTAGGGGATGGTAAGCCTTTTCAGATGGTTGGCAAAGGGAAAGTGAAGCTAAAATTGCAGATAGGTAACACATGGGTGTTAAAGGAGGTCATGCATGTCCCAGTTTTGGAGAGGAATTTGATTTCTGTTAGAAGTTTAGGTGATGAGGGTTGCACAGTAACTCTCACAGCGGACTCTTGGAAGGTTACCAAGAGTGCACTTATTGTAGCTAGAGGTAAGAAAGTAGGTACGCTTTATCTATCTACTTGTATTACTGATTCTCTTTCTGGGTTGTCTACTTCAGTTGTAGATTTAGAGATGTGGCTTAATAGGCTTGGTCACATAGATAAGAAAGAGATGCTTGCTCTTGAGTCAAAGGGTATGCTTTCAGATTTGGAAGGCATGGATCGTGATTTTTGTATGTAGAAGAAGAAGGTGACGTTTCTTGAGGAATCCGATGTTAGTGACAAGAACAGGAAAGCCTTGGTTTTCAAGGAGAAGGTGACAGACAGAGTTCAACACAAGGGGTAGAGGAATTCTGAGCAGAGCAAGGGTGATTTGGACAAGGGTTTGATCAAAAAGGAGCTCACGGGAAAAAGTCAATTCTCACAAGAAAAACATAGAGACCGACATCGGCAGGAAAACCGGCGTCGGCATCCAGACATGGACCGACGTTGGCTATGTGCAGCCCGACATCGGTGACTCAGGGCAGATAACTACCGACGTCGGCCAGGGGAAACCGACGTTGGCAAGGAGGTAGTCGCAGGGAACTAACATCGGTTGGGTGCAGACTGAGATGTGACTGGCATCGGTTACTGAGACGAATTTTGGGTGGACAGCAAGCTGTCAAGGAGTCTCAAGCACCCATATGGAGGACTGAAGGCATAAGTAAGTTCTTAAATTTGTCATTTCCCTTCTTTACACTACTTTTTGCTCACTTATGGTATAGAACCAGGAAGTTATTGAAGAAGCAGAACAGGTAGATCCAAGAAATAGTGGGAGCTTGGCATAGATGAGGATGTGATTCCTTGGAGGAGAACCAAATAGGAGTTTTGGGTAGAGTTGCCAGCTGGAAGTAAGCACTGAGAGACGAATGGATGTTCAGGATGAAGAAGAGCAAAAATGGATACGTGAGATAGAAGATCAGGGTATATGGTCTTGTATAAGCTGCAGGGCAATGAAGGTTTGATCATTGTGTTTCTCTTTACCAGATTGGATAATATTAGCTACATTATCCTATCACTGTATGATGTGCTTGTTGCAGGGTTACATATATAGGTATTGTTGAACTAAAGGTAAAGCTAGTTCAGGGGTGTGTCATGGAGAATCTGAGAGCAGCAAGATTCTTTGGCATGAGTGTGTTCTAGAGACATAGAAGGTCACATGTTGACTTTGTTTCAGGATGATTGTGTGAGATCGGTTAGCATGCCGATGGTTGGACAGTTCATAAAATAGGTTCTTGATTCACATAATGAGGTTAAGTGCATGGTATGTACTAAACCTGAGTTTTCCCAAGCAGTGGGAGTTGTCACAAGTTAGGAGCCAATCCTGGAGAGAAGTACTGAAAGGTAGTTTAGTGGATTCTTAGAGGGACCAACAGCAGGTGCACATGCTATGCAAGTTCAAATTATCTTCTACATGGTTTGTAGATGTGGATGTGGCAGGTGATTTGGATGACATGGTTTGCACTACAAGATTTGTGGTGGTTGGTCTTCAAGAGTGATCTTGAGGAGGGATACAAAGCCAAGGGAATAAACTAGACAAAGTATAGGTATAGGTACAGGTACAGTTGCAGCTATTTATCTCCAAGTGGGAGATTGTTAGGGTGTGGAGCTAAAAGCTTCAAGTTTGCAAATAGAGAAAAAGTGGTTGCTGAAGTTTGATAAGCATCGGCGTCGACAGCATGACCGACGTCGGTCGTGACCAGTGCAGAAGGCAACTGGCGATGGCAGGAAGTCGGTCGACGTCGGCAGCACCAGGCAAGCAGGGACCGACGTCGATCGCCTGTGTTCCAAAACTATTCGTTGCACGGACAGTTAGTTAAGTGAATGAAGTGTTTGCATGTAAGGCCAATTAGAGTCTTAATCTGCGTGGATAATTGTATAAATTAAGAGTCTAAGTTATTGTTTAAGTCTGGGATCTATTTATAGACCCATTGGCATGTATTGTAAAGTATGAGCTGATAAGGGAGGCAAGGAAGTTCCTTCCATTGTAAGATCATTGAGTTGCAGGTTGTTGCAAGCTCATAGGAGATCTACATGTGTGAGTATGGTCTGTTGAATTGCAGGTTGCAGGTTCATGTGAGATCAACTTGAAGTACTATAGAGTGCTTGGTGTACTGGCAGGGTTATTACTGACTGGTTGGAGAGGTGAACACCAATTCTGTGTGTGAGTTGGTTGTTGGGACCGTTTTTGGTAGGAGAGTGTTTTGAAGAAGAATTACTGTACACTTGAGGTGTGGGAAGCCTCTGTAAGGTGGAGGAGTGTGGCGGCTCTTTATTGTATTCTTTTCTGTAAAGTGTTAATACAAGATAGTGTATTGTCTCTCATATTCTGTGCTATTTGTGAATTCTAGTTACTTGTGCTTCTGGTTATTTCTGCATGTTTAATTGCTTATATTTGGTAATCATATTGTGCTCTTTCTGAGGAGCAAGATCCTAACAAGTGGGATCAGAACAGGTGTGTTTGTTCTTGGATTCCCCATCAGTATATTGTAGTATCCAAAATTGTTAATATCTAAATTTAGTACATGTTTTATTTATGTTTTACAATTAATTGACATGATATAGATATGTTTATCACGCTTGTGTTTATTTATTTCTATATTCTTAACCCTATCTATCCATATTAGGATCCACATCCAATTTAAGGTTAAACACTTGGTGAAACCAATTCATGTGAATGCAATTTTTTTTGATCTAGGGTTTCCAACCTCCTAGGGTTTTAACTTGTGATGGATTTTCATATTTGAGACTTTACCCTAGGATTATACCCTCCTCTAGTTACAAGATTTTCATGTGCATAAGCTTACAAGTTTATACTTCTTTTATTGGCACATTTTGTTCTCCAAAAAAATCCATTTTAAAATTCTTTAGAGGGATTTTCTACTAAGGTTGGTATACTTAAAACCCTCTTCTGTTTGCCAGACTTTGATACATATATATATTTTTTTGTAATTTATTAGTTTTAGTAATTATTAGTAAACAAGGCAAATGGTGTACTTATTTTATAATTAATATTTGGGTTTCATCAAAAATAATATTTAAAAAAAAAAACTCTCTCAAATCTCAGAAATAAATTATTGTTTTATCAAAATTGTTAATTTTTTATTGGAAATATTATAGGGTTTTCCCTATGAAACATTCCACATTGTTTGGTATATAGAAAATTATAAATTCCACATAATTTTTTCATAATTATTTTGAAATATACAAAAACCTCTTTTGGTTTGCCAAAATATTGTGTGAATTTTGTGAATGTTTCATTTTACTATTTTTAGTAGATTTATATATACAAGTCATACATTGTACTTTTATTTTCCTATTTTTTTGGGTTCATCTCATTTTGTAATTTTCTAGGAAAACGTATCAAATTTTCAAAAAACTCGACCAATGGTTTGAAATCGCTATCTCCTTATTGTATCACGATTGATTGCTCCTTAGCATTTGTGTGTCTTACTTATCCTATTCTCATATCAATTTTTAGAAAATTTAAAATGGACATGAAGGAGTCTCTTGCTCCTCTTAACCCTAAGGAGGGTGATATCTACCATCCCTCTAACGAGGTCAAAGCTATTACTCCTTCAAGGGGTAAGGTAGATGGTGTATGTATGCATATTCAAATGGAGGTACCTAGGGTTTGTGTTTTGTGGGGCCCTAAAAGATCAAATTATTATTATGAGCAAGTTAATAAAATAGTTACAAAATCAAAATCAATACTTCAGTTCAAATATCACATTATTAGAAAATTCCATATGCCCAAAATCCAAAACATGCTAGTGTTAATCACATGTTTGCATCTTCATCTAACAATGTTGAACCCAACAAGGTTTCATATATAAATGAAAAGCTAAAACAAAATACATATAGAACAAGTGATTCAATTAGTGACCAAAATTCTAACAAGATTCCAAGTGAAATATTAAGATAAATGCTTCAAAATAAAGTAATCAGACTACCTCCTCGACATCCTCTAAGGAGATCTAACTACTATTGTGCATATCATAGAATGCATGGGCATCATACAGATTGTTGTTTTGCATTGAAAAATAAATTACAAAGTCACAAAGGTAGTGGTGATTATATCATTGATAATCAACCAAAAAACCACTCATATTATGATTACTCAACCACAAGTACCAAAACAACAAATATGGGTACTAAAAGACATTTCAAAGTAAGCAAAGGTTCAAAAAGAAAAACCAGATCAAGAAAATGATACAAAATTACCTCTTAATAAGGATACCCATTTTCTAAACAATATAGTTTTGGAATGAAATATTTATAAAAAAATGGTTATCATGGTCAAAGATTGGGAAAAAATTCCCAAGACATCACTCATTCTGTTTCTACATATGATCAGAATGACCATCAAGGCTTGGGCTATATAAGAAATATTAATGAGACCCATAAAGAAGGTATTTCTATCTCAAAAGGAAGTACATATTTTGTTCCATAAACAAAAGAGTAGAGTGTAGCCTTCGTTGGTGTGCATATGCTTGTGCGATAACCTAAAGAGCATAGATGATTTGATTATTGCTAATATGTTACATGTTTTATAATAGTCTTTCTTAAGATCTTATTGATTGTTTTATAAGTTGCTTACACTTGACGATTACCATGTGGGTAGTAGGGGGTGGAGAAAGTTTGACAAATTTTAAACTTAGAACAAACTTTTGACTTTTTTTATTCTTGAAAGATGAACTGTTATCATTTACAATTGTAAAAGGTAGGATAAATCATGCAATAATATGTGTTAACAAGAAATTACAAATATCCTCACTTGTTCTAGATTTAAGGGGTATTTCTTCTACCCATTTTGCGAAATATTCGATATCTAAAATAATAAACTTATGTTTGTTTGAAGATTATGGATTGATTTTCCCAATTAAATCAAATCCCCAATAAGAGAAAGGCCATGGAGAGACAATAGATTGTAGCACATATGATGGAACATTATTGAGATTGTTATGCATTTGACATTGTAAACATAATTTAGCATATTCATAGCATTCATGTTCCATTGGTGGCCAATAATATCCTTGACGTGAAAATTTGGATGACATGGTTTACCGTTAAAGTGGCTTCCACATTCGCTACCACGAACTTTGAGTATATTAGTTTGAAACTTGACCTTATTTAAACATCATAACAATTGTCCATGAAAAGAGTGTTTAAAAAGGGATCCACCAAGGAGTATGTAATACATGGATTGGCATTATAATCATTTTTTATCTTCTCGTGTAACATTTTATAGAAAATTAGATATATATGTATATGTATACATACATATATATATATATATATATATATATATATATATATATATATATATATATATATATATATGTATGTATGTATATGTATACATATATATATATATACATACACACACACACACACACACATATATATACACATATACATATATATATATATATATATATATATATATATATATATATATATATATGTATGTATATATATGTATATATATGTATATCACTCGGGATTATCTCCACTTCGTGTGACTACCAAAAATTCTAATGCATTGATAATATATGCATCAACATAAGGATTGCATAGTCGTTGGATAGTAAATATTTCATGGTCATCATTGATATCAATTGGGATTAAAGATGTGAGACTAGCCATTACATCAACATATCAGTTATCTTTGTGAGGAATTCTTATAAAGGATAAAGAGAAGTGTAGTATAGGGCGTTGGACCATGTATTTATAAGGGAGTAACATGTCTTCATTGTGTGGTTAATAAGCCTATTATTAGAGCTTAAATTTCCACTATGTTATTTGTGTATGAAAAATCGAAGCAAAAATCAAAAGGCATGTGTTCATCTTCTGAAGTAATAACCACAATCCCAATGCAAGTACGCATAACACATTTAGATCCATCAAAATGCATGGTCCACATATCATTGTCAATTTTATAAGAAGTGAACTTGTCTTGAAATTTGAAGGTAATAAGAAATGGATCATGCAATGGGATAATAACTATTTGATATGTGATAGTTTCCCCTTAATGGATTTTGTGAGATAAATTATAAATCAAACTTACTAAGAAACATTACCCACTTAGCTACATGCCCTGATAGATGGGGTTTTCACATAAGATACCTAAGTGGTAAAATTCAGTGATGACATGAACTTCACTATGAAGCAAATACTATCATAGTTTTTGTGTGGAAAAATAAGAACCAAACATAACTTTTCAATAACTATATAATTTTGATCATAATCAAGCACTTTGCAATTAATGCAGTAAATTACACATTCACAATGATCATCATTATATTGTATGAGTAAAGCACCCAAAGCATGATCAGTGGCATAAATGTATAACAAGAGGGGTCAATATGGTATGGGAGGTATAAGAATGGGTGGATTTAGAAGATATTATTTAATTGAATCAAAAATCTACTGACAAGAGTTATCCCATTCAAATTTGGTGTTTTTCGTTAGTAACATTGTTAAATATTGTGTTTTATCTACTAATCGAGCCATAAAATGTCAAATAGTTTGAATGTGACCTTGTAAGCATTGAATTTGATTTAAATTAGTTGGTGGTGGTAGTTAAAGTATAAATTTTAATTTCATATGGTCAACTTCAATGTCTCTTTGAGAAATGATAAAACCCAGCAATTTTCCCAAAGGTACGCCAAAAATACACTTTTTTGGATTCAAACATACATTATATTTCTTCATTCTTTTAAATATTTATCATAAATCAATATTATGGTATTGTTGATGCTTGGATTTGGATAATAAATCATCAACATAATCTTTAACTATTTTATGTATGTAATTATGAAAAATATTTGTCATGGCTTGTTGATAAGTTGTTCTTGCATTCTTCAACCGAAAAGATGTGATTGTATAAAAAAATGTCCCCATGGTGTGATGAATGATGTCTTTTCATGATCTACACAATTAATCTTTATTTAGTTTTATCCCAAAAACCCATCCATGAATGATACCATCTCATATCTCTCTATGGAATCCATAAGCATATCTACGTTTGGTAATGGAAAATCATCTTTAGGACAAGCTTTATTTAAGTTGCAGAAATCTATGCAAGATCACATATATCCATTAGGCTCTATTATTGGTACAATATTAGAAACCCATTCAAGATAATCAATAGGTTGAATAAATCCTACATCCAAAATACTTTCAACTCCACTTTTGACTAATAAAACAACTTTTAGACGCATTTTCCTTATTTTTTGCTTGATTTGTTTGGTGTCTTGATATAACACAATATTATGCATAGCTACTGTTGGGTCAATTCCAAACATGTCTTTGTACACCTATCCAATTAATTTAGGGCAATCATGTAAAACTTGTTGAAGAGATTTGCCTTCATCATTTTTAACATGGCGACTAAAAGTACTATTTGTAGATCCTTTTCAATTCCAAAATGAAACTTAATGATTTCCTCATTAAGTAACTTTGATCAATCTTCCACATATGGAGTGGTAGGAATAGTATTGGGACCATATAATTACCTTTGAGAGATATAATCATCAATTTCACCAAAATATACATGTGCATTTGCTTCATGAGGAAATATTTTCTTGTCATGGAAGGAAGGTCTTCATATGTACCTAGGTATTCCAAAAGAGACTCACCATTTGAAAATTCATCCAATGTTAATATCTCTAGTGAGATCATGTTATCAATGAGTTTATGATACACTAATGATAATTAAGAAACATGATTGACTTGATTATTATGATCAAAGTGCTTATGCATGATAGGTATGAACTTTGGAGGTTTATTTACTTGATTAAGTCTATGAGAATTGGACTTAACATTATATCCAAGGTTTGTTTACCTTTTATTGACAGAAGTAGTAATAGGATAAACAATACCTTGAGCATGTTTTCCCGACCTTTTTCCAATAGTATACTTATATTTTTTTAAATATTTAAATCCAAAACCATATTGATTGAAGTTGATTGAGGAGTCAATTGAATGTGGTTCGGACAAAGGTAAATCAACGGGTGAAGTATATGGTGATACTATGATGGAAGAAGGTTGTATATATGGAACATAAGTATTTTTAGGGTGGACGACTACATAATATTTGAAAGGATCTTGGTCTAAAGGACATGTGTGTGTGTGTGTACATGCACATGTGTGCAACCTTGATAACTAAACTTAAAACATACATGCAATGTAGAAGGAATGACATTCATGTCATGAATCTAAGGTTGACCTAATATAAGATTGTAATTAAGATCATTAGGGACAACTTAAAAAATAGTAGCAAGAGTGCATAGCCCCAAAGTAATATTCAATGTAATTTTCCTAAGTACTTGACATGGAATGTTGTCAAATCCATGAATGTTCATATTTGAATGAGTTAGATATTTTGTTGTTACGCCTAGTAAATTTAAGAAATAAATATTACAAATATTCAGTCTAGATCCATTATCAACAAATACTCTTTTAACCACCTTATTATTTACAAAGACTTAAATATACAAGGGTAAATATTGTTCAATAATATGCTTTAGGGGAAGACCCTTTTTTTCAAAAGAAATACTTACTTTTGTCCATCAGATAATATTAGTGATAGAAGCTATATAAGGGGGTTCAACATTGTTAGGTGAAAGTGTATTAATTAAGGCCTCATATAGCATATATTTGTATATTGGTGTTATTTTCAAGAGATATAACAATGCAATTTGGGCATTAGCATTTTTTAATTGATCTAGATGTCAAATTTCTTATATTGAGGGATTTGCCCCAATAGAGGTGGAGGATGAACACGAGGGAATTTACCTCTTCAAATATTAAAAATATGAATATTTTGAAGCTTATTAAAATATTGCATACATGTTCTTTGGTGTTTATTAGTTATGGGAAGCAATTCAAACTAAATGTTATAACATTATAAAGTACCATATACTAGAGATTGTTATAAGGCAAGTTTTTGAATGTCATTGCATCTTAACCATGTACAAATGAAATGAATAGCCTCTTGTAAATTAAGAGAAGATTTTACAAAAATTATAAAATTGTATGTAATATGTGAAATCAACATTCATTCATTGATCCCATTATGAATATAATTAAATATGAATCAATCATCTCTAATTGCTATGAATATAGTACATGCAAAAAACAAGGTATAAAGGTGATCTAGGTAAGGGTTTGAATGGTTGAGTGGGCTCTCAAATATAATTGATTTTTCATTGATTAGTGTTGGCCCAATGTTACAGAGTACTAGCTATAGAGTAAAAACTATGCATGTAGCCTACTAACCTTATTTCTGAGGGTACAATGATAGTAACTCCCATGGGTGATACACTTTTTTTAGGTATATCATAAATAAAACAATTAAAATTGGCTTCATATGGTATAAATAAGGGATTATGGGTGTTTATGATATACCATGAGGCATGTGGAAACTAAATTATGTGTTTAGTGTTATATAATGGCTCTGAGTATTGGGGTAAACTCTTTGCACCACAATGTCTATAAAACATAGCACCACGTAGCCCTTCACAACAACCATTAAGTAGTTTTAAAACTACTAGAACATAGTTTCTAAAATAAGCATAAATAAATAGAAAATAAAGAGAAACTAAAAATGAAATATTTATTAGGTATGGATATCAATAAATTTCAACTTGAGGTCGAAAGAAAGAGCTTTTGTGTCAAATTTTATCCAAGACAAGATAAGCTTATTTAATGGCAGATTAAATCCAAGGTTGAAGAAGTTGAATCATTATGTTTTAGATTTATATCCAAGATCAAAGGATATTATCTTTCAATGTCATGAATTTACATAAATTTGAATCAAATCCTAAGGCAAAAATTAAGCAAATAACAACCAATGTTCTAAAAATAACAAGTTTACCATAATGTTTAATCTATTTTGAAATGAAATGAATCAAACTAATATAATTAAAATTTTGAAATTGAAATGCAGGAATATACATATATGATAGAGAAAGATAGTATGCTAAAAAATTATACGTAATTAGAAATTAGCTAAAAACATTAAATATGCCTACAACTATGTAAACCTCCCTAAAACATATATGATGTTGACTTTGAATGTAAACTATTTCAAAGGACCTGTGTATTGTGTCATGATCAAATGTAAGAATTATATCTATGATTGGACAACTCCAAAAAATGAGGGTAGAGGAGCAACATGGCCTTATTTGTTGATTACAATCATGTCCTAGTTAACTATGAGCTTGATTTTTTGATCTGGGTTTATACAACTGCCTACAAGGGTTTGTTGATTGATTGTGTGTGCTAATATGTCGTGTGAAAGACATACAAACACAAACCCTTGTTCATGCATAAAAAACACAATATAGATCAAATGCAAAAAAAGGGGGGAAATATGTAAAGGAAATAGCTAAGATATCCTCAGAAAACCCTTTATAATCTGAACATTGCGTACATAGCCCAAATGGGCCTTAGACCGATGTAGTTCTCCCCCATAGGGAGAATATGTGATCCATGATTTGTAACTATATGAATGTAGCTAGAAGATTTATTAAAATGAATGAAAATGGTTGCTATTGACTTGTAATAGAATATATTTAGACTTGGTCTATGACTATTAAAATGTTGCAAAATTGAAATTGGAAGAAATAGTGCTCTTTTGCTTAGTGTGTAGTAAAATTGTCGAGTGATTGCTATATGTGTTTGAAAAAGCCTTGATGTGCTTATATATAGGAATATTTGGAATATTTTTTACTAATTGACTTTAAAAAGGCATGGGAGAGTTGGTGTGAAATGTCTTGATTTGAAAAAGTAACCATTAGAGTTCGGGGGGTAAGGTCATGCTAGTGAACAAGGCCATAGTGTGATCTTATCTGACCTAACATGAAATTACCCTATGAGGATATAGACTAATGGAAAAAGTATGACAGGTTCTTGTAGGTTGAAATGGGGATGTGTGTATGATATTTGTTTTATGTTTTTAAGACAATATAGGCTCTCTTATAGATTGTGAGTTAATGAAATGGGGAATATACCAAGTAAGATAAGGACGTCAAGTTTAAACATTTTCAATCACTTAATGATTATTATTATGTGTCTATATTAAGTTACACTTAATATAAACACGAGATTGATCAAAATATATTTGAAAACAAGTTTTTTCTAATTTTGTTGTTGTGATTAAAGTGATAAATGATAAACACAAAATTGGGGATCCAATATGAATACCCTTAAGGATATTAAAAATGTATTATTTTAATATGAATAAATGGATTATGATTAAATAACGACATAAATCTCCAATTAATTTAAAATAATCTAACTATGCATGCAAAAAATGATACAACACACATAGGTAATTTACAAGATCAAGAGATGGAAAAGTACCATGTAGTTTTATTAACATAAAATTATTACATTGTTGTAGTACTTGGATATATTATTCTAAATATCTCAAGCATAAATAATCTTTCCTCACATACACGACCCAACTACCCATACAGGCTAAACTACCCAAACTATATAATCCCCTAACTAACTTGCTAATATTAAATATACAATTTATTTAAAGTATTAATAAAGGAGGTGTTTTAAAAGGAGAATCATGCCACGTACAAACTATTTAAAAAATATTTGAATCGCTAAATCCAAAAAACCCACCATTGATTCAAAGGGGAAAAATGATGCTCCAGAGTAATAAACCTCAGTAGTTATCCAATAAAACTATCAAAACTTGCCAAGTGGTCATTTTAAGCTCTGGTATTGATCAACCTATGTCAACACATCTACTACAATCAAAACATGATCTTTTGTGTTTTGTCTATTAACACTACCTGGCATGAAGATGATTAATATGCCTCATTAACAATCCCTCTAATCCTTATATGAATACTATAGTGTTAACATCATCATGGGAATGCCCAACCATATTTATTTATTATGTCTTGATGATAATTTTATATCCAAAATATGGCACATTTAAGCTCATTCCCAATAAATATGACCACTTTTTAAATAATATTTTGCTTGCAACACTTCTAATTTACAAACACTCTCATTCTTACAACCCCTAAAAGTGTGTATAATCACTTGAAGGCTATTCAAAACACATATAGACCCTTCCTTATATTAGTTAAGAGGTTATAAATCCTCATAGCATAAACATCACCAAATATATGGTTCAATCATCATCAATAAAATTTGGCATGAGAATAAATAACACCAAATTCCTACTTAAGAAAAATGTTACTACAACATTTTCATAGAGGAATTTCCATATTTGGAACCTGTTAAAGAAGAAGATGGATTATGTTTGAAAGTTACAAATAAGCTGGTTGAAATATCCCATTACATAATGGAAAATATATTGATTGGAAAAAGTATGGGTTTGAGACTAAATATCATTGTCTAGAGAATAGGTTAATAGGAATTGGAAGCCAAAAGGCTAGTTTGAGGTGTCAACTATGGTAAAGGGTTTCTTCTTGATCTCCTTTTCTAATTAGGAATATTATGTTATAACTCTCTTAAGTGGGCCATGGTTTCTTGTAAAAATAAGGTTGTTTCTAAGGAAATAGAAACTAGGATTTAACTGGGAGAAGGAAAACATAAACCTTGTCCTAGTTTGGGTAAATTTGCCTAACCTTCCATTACAATACTAAGAAGATGGGGTTATAATTGTCATAACCTTTAGTTTTCTGATTGTTATTGATCTAGTGCCTAAATATCAAAGAAGGTTAGTGTACATCAGATTCTATGTGATTGCCTTTATTGACAAAGATTTTCATTCTTCAATAAATATTACATCCTTCAATAAATATTGCATCCAAGTATAGAGAATGGATCCAATAAATAAAGTATGAAATCACACTAATGGTATGCCAAAAGTATCAATGACTAGGGTGTAATTCAAAATCTTGCACCAAAAAAGGGGGAAAAAAATGGTATGGATGAAAAAAGATGACAACAACAAGACCAATATATAGAGTGACAAAGGGAAAGAGAATAACAACCTAAATTTTGATGTAGAAAAGATCTTTAGAAGAGGTAAACAACAAGTATAGGAAAATGATGAGAATATTGAAAAGTCATAAAAGTTACAAAAAATTCATAAGGAACTAACTTAATGTAAAACCTAGACCAATATAAGATTCATCTAGCAGACAAGGAGAAAAAAGTAAAAGAAATAGAGAACATGCCAAGGAATCTAGGCAATGAACATGTAAGTGACAGGGATAGCCAACGAAAACTATATATAATTAGAGTAAAAAAGTGTCTAGAGGAATTAAAAGAAGGTGAAGTTTGCACAAAAGGTAAGCTCAAACTCATTTATGATTCCCCCTTTTTTGTCCTTATATTTATACTAGCTTTGAAGAAAAGGAGATTAGAAGTCTTCAATTAAATGACTATTTGGGAATTCAGATTCAACTCATGATTCTATAATGGATTTGGATGAGGTGATTGTTAGGACTTGTTCCAAAGTCTTAACATTAGGTTGGGTTGTGAGGTTAATAATAAATAGTGTTAGATAAACAATAATGTAAAGGGGCATGCATCTTTTATAAAGACACCTCATTAAATATATCTAGTTACTTTTGATTTATGTTTTTGAGTTAAATAATGACAACTACTTTCTGGGTTGCATTCCCGTGAGAAGTGGTTATTAGGTTAGTTGGATTTACTGGTCATAGGTGAAATCCTATAAATTCATTTTGTTTGTATGTCAAAGGGTTAATGGAATACTGACACCTTTTTTATGTACTTATTTTATCTTGACTAATAAAATGCTTGTGGACCCACCTTAGTGGGCATAAGATTTACCTCTAGTAATTTTGCTTGGTTAATTAAATTATTCAAGTTCTATCAGTGGTATCAGAGCTTGGTTGAGCATGGTTAAGCATGGTAGCATGGTAAAAGGAGGCATGATGATCTTTAGGCAATTTTTATTAATGGGACATGGAAGATTCATGTGAAATCGAATTATAGATATGTGGTATGTTCTTTGGTTAAATTTTTGGTGGGAAAATATTTGAAATATTATTCAAAAGTCAATAGTTTCAAATAATTTTTTTTCCAAGCATGTGATTGGTGGAAATAATACATTAAAAATTCAAATTTATTGAGAATTTTTCATTTTTCATGGCTATATGCATGTATAAGTTAGAATTGATTTTTTGAAGCTTTATAGATCCCAAGGAAGGTGATTGTTTGCATTCAAAACCAAATTTTTTGACAAAAAAATCAAATTTAATGAGTTGTACGATCTTTTTGGATTGAAAAATCTCTATGAAATAGTGGTATAACCTCTATTTATGTGTTCAATAAATTTGGGATGAAATTGAGTGAATTTGTGAATGATTCTCCCTAATTTAGAGCTTCTAAAGGCAAAAATCTAATTTTTTGATCATTTTAAAACTCCAAAAAGCAAATTTTCAGATTTGTACAACCCATATTCCAACTTATATGAATTGTATATGAATGTAAA
Source organism: Torreya grandis (assembly GCA_037957365.1). Taxonomy (NCBI): domain Eukaryota; kingdom Viridiplantae; phylum Streptophyta; class Pinopsida; order Cupressales; family Taxaceae; genus Torreya; species Torreya grandis. The sequence continues at coordinate 294,735 of JARHVA010002633.1, read as the reverse complement.
TAAATCTAAAAGTGAAATTTGGATATTTTAAAGTTTTCATCTATTTTAGAGCCTCAAACAATCATAAAATTGTCCTAAATCACTCTGAAATGCATTTTAATCACTCATGTTGAGTTTTACGGCCTCCCAAAGAATTTTTATAGCCTCATGGCATCCCATTACCTACAAAAAACTCTCATTTTTCATAAAAACTCTTTAACAATGCTCAGATTTGCTTAAAACTCTAAAAAACCCTCCTTTTATGAGCTTGTATAGCCTGGTACAGATCTGAGTGGTTTGATGAAGCTTGAAAATTTACTACAGGCAGCCATGGCAGCCCATTTACAAGTTTGGCATGGAAAGAAGCTGCAATAATATTATTATTTAATTTGGCTAAAGTTTGATATAGTTTGTGAGTAAATTTAGGGTTTTTGGGGGTCCCCTAAATTGGAAGCTTTTAAATTCATTTTCAAAGAAATCACGGGTGATTTAATTTTTACTTGAAAAAGTTATTTTTTTTAATTCATGAAGGAAAAATAATATTTAAATACATTATTCTCCTTTAATGTGTTGTAAATGCTCAGAGAGCAATTGGCAAATCTTAGTTTGTAACAACCCTTGGAAGGTGGAGGTATAGGGTTCAAAACTTCTTGTTAGAAAAAAGTACAACATAGTTATTTTCTTTTTGGGGAATATTTCATTCTTTTTGGAATATTTTACATGATTTACACTTTAGAAAGGGCTTAAAACATGTAAAAGTGTGGTTTTTAGTGAAAGAAAAAGGGTGTAATTGGTGATATAAGAGTGTTGTATTGCTTTGGTGAAATAAGGGTGTAATATTTTGATTTTTTGGTGAGGTTAAGTGCAAAACTCATCAGAACTCTCTCTTTTTTTGCTCTATGTAGAGGTTAAGTGAAAAACCCTATAGAAGCATTATCTTGTGTAAAGTGTTCTCAGTGAGTGTGTTGTTCTTTTCTTTTATCACACTTGCTTTTATTTATCGCACTTGCTTTCATTTCAAGATGCCAAAGATTCAAAATTTGATTTCAGATGGTGATAGATTAATGATTTATAATTACTCTGATTGGAAACATTTTATGGAAGCTTCATTGGTGTTTAATGAGTTATGGGATATTGTAAGGAATGAAAATCCTACATTGCCTACAAAACATGCCAAACTTGACAGTTTTAATCTTCATGATTTTAAAGCCCTAGCGTTAATCAAGTGTTGTTGTACTTGTGATACATATATACATATTGAAAACGCTCTTCATAGTTACATTGCATATAAAACCTTATTTGATTTGTATGATAAAAAGCCTAAACATAAGAAGATAGATATCCACATGCAATTATTTACCTTAATGTTAGAGTAAGATGGGGATATGAGAGAATACATGTCTAAGTTGAAGAATATTGTTACTGAGTAAACTAAGGTTGGGTTTGGAAAACTAGATGAAGATCTCATAGTTACTACTACATTGAAAGGACTACCTATATACTATAGGAATTTTATAGAAATGTTGTATGTCTTTGACAAAATCACAAGCATCACTTTTGATAAATTGGTTGAGTTGCTTATTCAACAACCTCTCTCTACCCAAAAAATCCAAGAAAACCGAGGAATCCCATGTTTTAGGGTCTAATCCTAGTTCATATTCTTCTGGTCAACAAAACTACAAAGGGCACAATTATATAGGGGGTCAAGGTTATAGAGGAGGCATATCTCAAAACTTAGGTAGAGGATATCATTAGAACAACTATTCAAATCAATAATCTAGCCATTCTCATTCAAATGGTATGAGTGATAGAGGATGTGGTCATAACTCTTAAAGAGGTAGAGGTTGCGGTAGGTCAGACATTCAGTGTTATAGATGTGGGAAATTTGGTCACATTGCCTCTCAGTGTAGGATTCTTTTTGAAAAACTTTAGAGGCCATAAAAAGTAACTAAGTCTAACTTTGCACAATACGTTGATCATGATTATGATGAGTCTAGAAATGTTTCTCATGAATCTGCATTCACTACTTTATTAAATATTGCTTATATGGAATATGAGGCTAGATATGAGTTCACATATGTGTGGGTTTTAGATATAAAAGCCACCAAACACATCACATTTAGATGAGACTTCTTTTAGACTTTCAAAGAAGCTTCTCTCTCTAGTATCATTGGCAGATAAGTCTATTCATACTCCATACGATCTTGGGTCAATTCAGATTCTCTTTCCTAATGGATCTATCAATACTTGGAGAACATTTGGTATGTTACCACATTGAAAAAACATCTTATTTCTTTGGTAATTAATCATAAGAAGGGTTATCAAATTGTGATAAAAAATGAACTCATTTATATCAACTTAATGAAAGATGGATATAAAACCATGTATACAAGTTATAAGGATGGAAATTTGATTAGATTGTATTGTAAAGTGCTTCTTCCCATAGTGGAACTTGTGGTAGTTGTTGATATAGGTACTGGTACTATGTTTACACATCAGTTATGACATCTCTGTTATGGACATTTGAATGTTCAATCTTTAGTGGGCATGCAAAGATATGGTATGGTGAGTGGGTTTCCCACTTTTTGTAAAGATAGTATTCTTTATGAATCATGTGTTTTGGGCAAACAAAACAAGGAAATTTTTCCTAAGCATTCTTCATGATGAGTTAATAGATGTTTTCAGTTAGGTCATAGTGATGTATGTGACATGAAGAAGTCATCCATTAGAGGGTGTAGGTATTTTGTGTTGTTTATCGATGATTTTTCTAGGATGACTTGGGTGTTTTTCATGAAAAAATAGAAGTTTTCACTAAGTGTGTTGATTGGTTACACTTAATTGAATAAAAAATAGATTCACACTTGGACATTCTTAATTTAGACAATGATGGTGAGTATACTTTAAATGAGTTTTTGGATTATTATCGAGAACATGGCATTCATCAACAATACATTAATGCTTATAATCCTTAACAAAATGGAGTAGCTGAATGAATGAATAGGACTTTAGAGGGCACAACTCAAGATATGTCACGTTATAAATAGCTCAATGATAAGTTTTGGGTTGAAGCCATTAATACTATAGTGTTTTTGAGAAATAGGTCCCCTACAATTGCACTTTCAAGATAAACTCCATATGAGGCTTGGTATGGGTTTAAACCAAAAGTTAAACACTTGAAAGTTTTTGGATGCCTTTGTTTTGCTTTAGTTCCCACTAAATATAGAACTAAGTTGGAACCATGAAGTTGAAAATGCATCTTTCTTGGATATTCAAAAAATAAAAAGGGGTATCATTAATTTGCATAGGATATAAGAAAATTCATAGTGAGCAAGGATGTGTTATTTGATGGATTTGGCACTATGAACACTAGAGAGATTGTTTCTATATTTGATAGGTTAGAGAGGAAGATTGCCAAATGTGATAAGGGATTGAATAATGAGGCTAACTCTCATAGGTAGTGGTATGAGACTAGTATCCCTTCTATTTATTCTACTTCCTTTAGTACTTCATAGGTTCATGACTTATAAAATTTTGAAAATTCTTTAAGTCTTACTTCAAATGGTGCACATGATGAGAATTTTGGTGTTCTTGATCTAAACAATTTGAATAAATATCTAAAATGGTATCAAATTACTTTTTTTGACTTGACATCAGATGAAATTAGTCTAACAAGTCCCATGAGTTCTTTTAAATAGGTAAACTATGCAAGGGTTGTTACTACTTCTTCCACTGAGCTATCCACTTTTGAGGAGGCTTATATTGAACTAGTTTGGCAACATGCAATGCAAACTGAGTATGATGCAGTTATTAACAATAATACTTGGGTTTTGGTTCATCCTCCTCCACATGTTTAACCCATAAGATGAAAATGGGTTTATAGGGTCAAGTATAAATCAGATGGATCCATTGATAAACATAAGGCAAGACTTGTTACAAAAGGCTATGCATAACATGAAGGTATTGACTATGAATAAATGTTTGCACCAACTGCTAAATGGAAAACTAGTGATATGGTACTTGCCTTGGTTGAAAATACATCAAATGGATGTTAAAAGTTCTTTTTTAAATGGTGAATTAAGGAATAAGTATATATGAAACAACCTCAAGGTTTTGAGAAAGTGGGTGCAGAGCATAAAGTGTGTAAATTTATCAAAGCTCTCTATGTGTTAAAATAATTACCAGGGCTTGGTATGACAAAATAGATTCATACTTGAATAAAATTGGCTTTCAACATAGGGAATCTGATGGTACTCTGTATATTTGAGTACAGGGTAATAAATTGGTGATTCTTGTTCTCTATGTCAATGACTTGTTTCTCACAAGTAATGATGAAAACCATAACAAGTCTATGAAGAAGGACTTAAAAGATGGGTTTGAGATGACATATCTTGGACTTCTTCATTATTATCTAGGCATAGAAGTAACTCATAAAGAGTAAAGTATTTTTATTTCACAATCTAAGTATATTTTTGAGTTATTAACTAGGTTTGGCATGAATGATTGAAAACCTTCCCTCACTCCCATGTAAAGTAAGTTGAAATTGTCTAAGGATGATGGTAGTGCCTTTTTTGATGGTACCAAATATAGACAGTTACTGGGAGGTTTGATATACTTGATGACTACTGGGCCTGATATATCATTTTTAGTTGGAATTTTCTTTAGGTTTATGTATGAGCCTAGAGAAATTAATTGGCATGTAGCAAAAAGAGTAGTTCATTACCTTCAAGGAATGAAAAAATATGGCCTTGAGTACCATCATAACAAGAACTTCAAACTTGTTAGGTATTGTGATGCAAATTTTGGTAGATATGTGGATGACAATATGTCCACATTAGGATACACTATGCATATGGGTTTAGTTGTCATTGCTTGGTGTTGTAAGAAGCACGATACAGTGGTAAATTCATCAATATAATCAAAATACATTGTAGTATGGGATACTTCCATAGAAATTGTTTATTTACATTACATTCTTGAAGATCTTCATATTACTTAGATTACTCCTACACAATTATACATTGATAATCAAAGTGCAATCAAGATGTCTAAAATTCTAGTATTTCATGCCAAAACAAAAGATATGGATGTCAAATATCACTATATGCGAATGCTAGTGGCAAAAAATTCACTTGATCCAATATATTTCCCAACTACTGATCAGACAACTGACATATTCACAAAACCCCTTAATAGAATCAAATTTGAGAAATTTATAAAAATGCTTGGCATGTCTCCAAATAACTAACTTTGGGTCAGGGGGGGTTTGTTAGGAATTGTTCCAAAGTCTTAACATTAGGTTAGGTTGTTAGGTTAATAATAAATAGTGTTAGGCAAATAATAATGTAAAGGGGCATGCATATTTTATAAAGGCACCCCATTTAGTAATCTTTAGTTACTTTTGATTTATATTTTTGAGTTAAATAATTACTACTAATTTTTAGGTTGCATTCCCATGAAAAGTGGTTATTAGGTTAGTTGAATTTACTGGTCATAGGTGAAATCCTATAAATTCATGTTTTTGTATGTCAAAGGGTTAATGACATATTGACACCCTTTTCATGTACTTATTTTATCTTTATAAATAAAATGCTTGTGGACCTACCTCAGTAGGCATAAAATTTACCTCCAGTAATTTTGTTTGGTTAATTAAATTGTTCGGGTTCCATCAGCGATCCCTTTCTCTTTAGTTTAGATCCAAGCATAAGAGTTGGCCTTTCACACAATAATAATAAAACTTAACAATGATTGGTCAAATGTAAGACTAACAATAAGTTCTAAAAATTTGGTTGATCTCAGAATGAAAACTAAGAAAGGTAGACTGAACCACAAAGAAGTTCAAAACAAAATATGTTGTAAATGGACACCAAAGAACATTGGGGCTTAGTGAATTTAAAGGTTTAACTGAACATTGAAAATGAAATTCATTTCATGGAATATTAGAGGGATGAATAGCCCTAATAAACATAATATAGTTGTAAATCTCAAGAAAGTTCATAGAACCTTATATCCTTTTTCTTCAAGATATCAAAAAGTAGTTGAATAAGTATTAAAAATAAATTTTGGAAATAAGCTTTATGTTATGGAATGATCTCAGTTAGGGCCTTGGGAGGAATAGCAACCCTTTTGTATTCCCATATAATCAAAGGGAAGTTTTGATTTTAAAAAAACCATTATATGGCTATTCTATTCACTAACAAACATGATAACTTGGTTTGCATAATGTCCAATATCTATGTCTTGTACTCTTACACAGGGAGGAGAGGTTGTGGAATAATTTAAAGGATTTTAGAAGAACCCTAAGGAATTTTATATGGATGATATTTTTGGATTTTAACACCCCCTTATTTCCATTGGAAAATAAAAGAAGTACCTAAAATTTCACATATAGTATGGAGGATCTAGAAGGATTTAGTAGCTTATTAGATATAGAGCTAAGGGGACCAGGTTTCACTTAGACTAATAGGAGAATGGGGGAGAATCATATCCAAGTCAAATTGGACAGGTTTTCTAATCTTAGTGGAATGGATTCTAGTACAAAATTGTTGTTTTTCTTCCCTACTAAGAATAGTTTTGGACCATAACCCTCTTTTGCTTAATCTAGACATGGAAGCCAAGAGAAACAAGACTAACTTCAAATTTGAGATTACGTAACTTTAACATCCTTAGTTGAAAGACATAGTAAAGGAATTGTGGAACCTAAATGTGAAAGGTTCAACTATGTTTAAGCTCTTGAGGAAGCTAAAAATGTCAAAAATCAATTTGAAAAGTGGAACAAAGAGAGATTTGGAAATATTTTTGAACAAAAGAAAAAAATATCATAGGAGTTGATAAAATTCAAAAAAGAAGTTCTAACTAATCGAATAAATCAAGATTTATTTATAAAATCTAAATTATTACTCAGTGAATGTCATTTCTTGGAAGCAAAAGAGGAGGTGTTCTGGAGACAAAAGTCTAGAGCTTTGTGGCTAAAAACAAAGGATATAAACACCCAAAAAAATCATATTTATACTTTGTGACATAGGATCTCTAATAAAATCATGGAGATCTCTAAAGTTGATGGAAACCCATGTTTTGATATTAAGGAAATTAGAGAATAAGTCGTGTTTTTTTACAAAAACCTTTTATCAATAAGAGTTGATAACAACTCAGAAGAAGATGAATAAATTGTGGATGCCATTATTCGCATCATCTCGTAGTTAGATAATGATGCTCTCTTAGTCCCATATTCTATTTATGAAATGAAGTTCTCAACTTCTCTATGGAAGGAGACAAATCCTTAGGCATGGATGGATTCCCTGCTTTTTTAAACATTTTTTAGAAATTACCCAGGCATATATGGTTTCAAGTGCAAATGATTTTCTAATTTTAGGGAAAATTCTTAGAGAAAACAACAACACTTTTTTAGTCCTAATTCATAAAAAGGTAGGAGTTAATAAGTTCAATGATTTTAGACCTATTATTTTGTGTAAAACTTTTTATAAGATCTCCACCAAGATTTTAACTCTAAGATTACAACCAATCCAACCACAATTCATATCTCTTCAACAAGGAGCTCTTGTTCATGGAAGACAAATTACAAACTACATAATTATTGTTCATGAAGTGATACATTCTATTGACAAGAGTTATAGAGTGGGAATGCTACTCAAATTAGATATGAACAAAGTATATGATAGGGTGTTTTGGAGCTTCCTTGATAAAGTTATGAAAATATTTGGATTTCATCCAAAACTCACAAACTTGATTTTTACACACATTTCTTCTCCTATGTTATCAATTTAGTTAATGGTTATCCAATAGGATTTTTCACCACTAAAAGAGGATTGAAACAAGGGGATTCCATATCCCCTTATAAATTCATAATTGTGGCCAAGGTGTTGGGAATAAGTTTTTCCCTAACCCTTGGTAAGGGCAAATTAAAGGGTTTTAAACTAGCTTCTTCAATGGATCTAGTTTCTCATCATCAATTTGTCAATGATACTCCAATATTAGGAGAGGTATTAGTGAAGGAATCAAAGGAAGTTAAAATTATACTAGATAACTATATAAATCTCTAGATAGAGAATAAAATTAGACAAAAAGCATGATTTTCTTCATCAACACTCCTCTTATGTGTCAGTAGAAAATATCTGACATTTTGGTCTATCAAATAAAATAACTCTCGACTTCCTACCTAAAAACACCTCTTTTTAAAGGTAGGATGGACACTAATTTTTGGAATCCTCTTATTGATATATTTTAGCATATGTTTGCAGGTTGGAAAGGTTGTCTTCTAAGTCAAGTAGGAAAATTACAACTAGTCAAAATCTCTATTCAAAGTCTCCCGATTTACACTATGTCAAACTTTAGGATTTCAAAGAAGAGTGAAAATAAAATAGAGAAAATACAAACAAAAATACTATGGTCATGTTTTGAAGAGAAGCAAAAAATTATTGTAGTTGCTTGGGTCACATAAGACAATAATTGAGAAGCAAAGAATACTATGGTCACATAAGACACATCTCAAGAATAAAGATAATGAATAAGGATTTTATAGAAAAAATAGAATGGGGACTCTTGAAATAATAAAACCAATGGACTAATATCTTAAAGGTGAAGTAACTAGATAACATTAAAGCTGAGAGATTCTTATTAAAAAATTTGATACCTCAAGGATATTTGTTCTAGAATAATATAGTTGACAGTAACAAATTGTTGTGGAGAGGCAATAGATGGAATGTGGGTTCAAGTAATCATGCTCTATTTTTAGATGATATGATTAACCAAATTTCCATTAAGCTCTTCTAAACTTTGAAATAACTTGAGTATCAATATTATAAGAGAAATGAGAGAGAGGGTTATGGACTACATAGAGGAAATTTCAATAGATAAAGCTTGGAAAATCATCACCTTGAACTCAACTAATTAGGAAGACCTCTCTAAGTTAAGGTCTTTGAATGAAATATTAAATGGTTATCATATTAGCCAATATACAAGAGAAGATGAATTGGTTTGGGTTTCCACTATGGAAGATAATTATAATGTCAAAATAGATTACATGATGGGGCTAAATTTTGTTTCTATATGGTTTCCCTTAGGAACAAATATGTGACACTGTATTCTAAAGGTTAACTTTTTCTTTTGGGTAGTAGCTCAGAATAAAATTCTCACATATGACTTCATAATTCCAAAGAGATGTGTCTTATGTGAAAGAGAAGTTGAATCAATTTAACATCTCATGCTAGATTATCTCTTCGTTTACAAGATATTAATAATTATTCTATCCAAATTTTAAGTATGTTGGGTTCAGTCAACATCAATATTAGAGTTCATCATTCAATGGTCACCTCTTTTTTTAGCAGTGAATTGAAAAAGCTTTGGAGACTATCCATCCCACATGAATTTTTTTTCATGTGGTGGGAGAAGATTCTAAGGATATTTTAAAATAATAAATAAAGTCTTCAATAGAGTGGCATCAAGGATTATGTAAGTAATTAGGGAGAACTATTGTGCGATTAAAAATAGTGAGAAAAAAAGGATGAAAGATTATGACATTATAAGAGTGTTAAATTAGAACTTTGCTGAAACTAAGGATAACAAAGTAGAGGAAAATAAGGTTGATATAATCTTAGTAAAATTTAATTTCACTTCTCCTAAATGGGTTAAGTTAAACTTTATTGTGCCTCTAAAGAAAACCCAGGTTGGGCAAGAGGAGGTGGAGTTATAAGGGATAGTAGAGGGAATATTATGATGGCCTATGTAGGTAATCTAAGAGTTTAAACTAACCATTTTATAGAGGATGAAGCTACATTGTTGGGAATTTAAGTCACAAAGGATATGGAGTTTAAATGCTAAGCCATTGAAGGAAACTCCTTTAATACCATAAATTGTCTAATAAAGGAAAATCTCCTTCGTTGGACTATCAAGAATATTGTAGCAGACACACTTAAGATATTACAAACATTTGAGGAAGTCTTCATTTGTCATGTTTACAAGGAAGATAATAGAGGGGATGACTGGCTTGCTAGTCTAGAGGTATTTATTTTGGTCTTTGAAAAATGTGATAATCCTCAAGCTCTTTCAAATGACATAATTCAAATTCTTTTTGCTAGAGAAAGAGGGTTGGGGGGTTCCTCACCCATTTTATTATCAAAAACAAACAAGATTACCAAGGCCATTATAATATGAAATCAAATGACCAAAGATCGATAAAGATTAAAAGACACCTCAAAGGTCTAAACAAATAACAAATATAAGAAACAACCAAACCAAAAACTACCTGACATCCACTCAAGCACGATCTAAAATACATCCATGACCATCAACAACACCATCCAAAAACTACCACCATAATAACCACCACCCTAATAACACTATAGTGCACCACCAACCACTTGGGCACTACAAACATGCCCATCACCACCAACTATGTCGGCACTACCCATGAGTCCATCACCACCAGTCTTACTCCCACCACCACCCTTCAATTCCTTCAACAAACCTAAATACCTCACTCACTCTTCTCTATCACCCAATTCCATAGTAGTAAAAAAAAAACCCTACAGTGTCATTGATTTCAATCTCCATTGCGGTTTGCCTGTGTGTTTCATGATGATAGTTTCCCCAAGACCTAGTGCTACACTAAAAATATCCATGTGGGCCCGCATAAGTGCCAGTACCACCCATCATTTGGTAAGAGGTCCTCCCCCCATGACCACTAGCATTGGATGAGGTATGGGAGTATGAGCACCATAGAGCCTAACAAGCAATTTCAGTATTAAGTCAAGCCAAAGAGATTGTTTACCATGTAGTGCCACCACCATTGATGTCGTTGGTGTGTGTAGAGTAATCAAATCTAGAATAGGCACCCAACGACTAGAGGGACTAAATTTTTGGATCCATTTTTTCGTAACATTCAAATGGTCCAAGAGGTTTCCAAATCTATTCACCAAATCCTTAAAGGATCTCAATGGCACCACTTAGCCCACTTACTCAGAGAAAATTTAAGAACATTTTTCTCCAAAGGAAAATCCTTCACTGTCCCTTCTGCACCATCTCTGAACACTACTCAAATAATTCTAGTTACCACTACCATTATTAATTCCTTATCCTTGGAGGCCATAAGCAAGCTGCTTATAAAAGTCAACACAACTAAGGATTTGAACTTAACCCTGTAATTAGTCTCTAGAAAGATCATCCCTATGATCTCCTTGATAACATGTAGGATGTTGCCTACCTGTATGATGAAAACTCTCTTAAGCCTATTATTTAGGACCCTTCCCTCAAATGCCATATTGTGCTTTATGGCCTTAACATGAAGGAGGGGTTCACTAATATCCACTTGTAACATGTGATCCATTTTCATTGCTGCCACCCCTTCACACTCCATATTACCACTTAAAACTCATGCTGACTGAATCCATTTCCATCGATATTGAAGCCTATCAACCATTGCACTAGCACATAATGAAAGCATGGGAGATAACCAATGGACATGGGAAAAAACACTTCTCATGTATCACAATGCCACCAACCATTAATATTATTTGGTTAATGTCCCATCCAAACATAGGATAATCATGGAGCAATGTAAGTCTATCCCTCGACCATGCCTCCCAATCATTATCTATTATTAAATCATCCAATTGAGCTATATCTTTGTTTACCAAATCATTCATAACCTTATTATCTTCTTGAAATCAATGACTGGATTCCTAATCATTTAAGAGAGCAAGGACATCCTAGACATGCTTGAGAATGTTCTCCACATTCCAAGACCTCACCTTTCTATTTATGAGTGCCTAAATAATAACCATAAAGTCCCCCTCAATTAAAATTCTCTCAATCCCCCACTAAATCACCAATTTGAGTGCAAAAACTAGGGCTTGGGCATTTGCTTCATTATTCATTCCATCCATTAACTTCTTTGAAGTTTTTCTAATTAGCAAGACAACATAATCCCAAATAACACAACTATCCCCAATACCCCTGGGTTTCCCTCGTGGCACCATCAAAATTTAATTTTAACATCCCCAGATGTGGTGGCACCCACTCCATCTTCCTTGCTCATTTTACATCCTTTGATATCTTGATCAACCCATTAATGGGGGTCCACAATTCAAATTCTTAATAAAGAAGTAAAAAGATAATTTTCACTATCATGATGATAGGAAGTCAGTTAAGGCCCTATTGATATGGAACTATGGAGTTAAGAATGACAAAAGAAGTTATTGATTTTCATTTATAACTATATGGAATAATATTTTCTTATTGCCTCCCAAGATCAAAGCTAAAGGAGCTCTAAAAATTAAAGGATGTTACAACAACATCACCATTACTCTACTAACAAGCAGGTTTTTATTGGCTCAATTAATTAGGGAGCAATGAGAAGATGTGTCAATATTAAAGGGCATCCTTTCAAACCTAAAGTTAGGATTCTATGTACCTTGAAATATTTTAATGACACATAATAATTTATAAGATTAAATAATAGTAGGAAAGGATATTTTATTATTAACATAAAGGGGCATCAACTAGGAAACAAAACCAAAGTGTTCGAAAGAGGAAATAAAAGTCTTCATGATAAGAGGAACTAGTAACAACTTAGTGGGTGGTGAGAGAGTTAGAGTTTAACTAAATACTTGTGAGATAATATAGAGAAATCCCATAGTTTGATACATCATGAAATAGGGTGATTTATCCAAATTCATGAAAAGAATTATGGGCATTGACCCAATTATTTTCATTGAGTTTGCAAAATCTTGGAAGGTCGAGACCATCATGGTGACAAGAGTCTCCTTTAGTATTTTAGAGGAAATCATAGCCTAGGCTACTGGTTTCATCATAGAAGGATCTCAGTTCTAGTGGTCAAAGAGGGTTAAAGAGGAAGATGTTAAAATATTTCTAAGGGGTAAAGAGAAAGTAATCAAGTTCCAAGGTGGTTATTTGATATATTAATTAACTTATACTTGGAATGAGGTTTTATATTAGATTATGAGGTATGTTACCCTTAAATGGAGAGACAAGTATGCTTTTTCTTATCACTTTACTTTGATTAATCATTTTTTACTTAAAAAACTAGTCAGTATTCATTTTTTCCATTTGACGTTCTTAGAATTTTTTTGTAATTGATGTGCAATTGGGTAAATCTAATGTCCCTATTCACTAGGGTCTCATTTTATTGATTTTCTAAATGGCCAAATCCCAAAATTTTATGCTTGCCCTTGCTCCCAAGGTAACTATTTCGAAAAAATGACCCCCCTTCACAACCATTTGACCCATCTATCTTTGTAGTCAAGATAGATTTCAAATCTCTCAATATTGTCACTATTTGAATCCTCTCAAGAAGGAAAATAACCTCCGAAAAGGCTACTATTATAGAGGATTCCAATAAGCTCAAGAAAGCTAAGGTCAATGGCCCTATTTTTTATCTATCAGATTTTGAAGATCAAAAGAAGTTACCTAATAGGGATCCCACTGTCCCATCCTCTTTTAAGTGTACTTCAAGTTAGGGGAATCCAAAAAAGAGGTATTATCCAAACCATTGTTAGTCGAGGGAAGAAGATATGAAAGGTGTTGGTGTAAATTACTAATTATACCATTAGACTTAAGTTTACTTAATAAGAAGTTTTCCTACAATTTTTTATTTTTTGATTTAGTAAATAGTGTATTTAGAAATGCAACATAGTCAAAGTTGTACACCCACATGTCTAAATACACTAAAGTCTAATTGGCTTGCTGAAATGAACTTTGGGCCTCCATATACAACCATTTACATATATGCAACTACTTGCATTAATGCAAACACAGGTATTTATTAGTCTCTTCATGTATTATACATAAAAGTCTCTCTTCACCCATTTTGGAAATGGTAAGTATTATGTAAATCCTTTTTAAGATATAATATAAAAGAGAACTTTCTTATTCTAATGAATTTATTTTAGAGAATATTTTATATGTGGCTCATTACAGAAGCATGATCATGGAGTGTATAAATGTTGATAAAGCTCGTGTGCTATTAATATCTCCTCTTCTTTGAAATAATATTAAAATGCCACTATTGAAAGAGCTATCATATTCATGATTTAAATAAAGAAAAATTGATGTTTCACACATTCAAAGTAGTATTTTTTTCGATTTGAATCCACTATCTTTCTTCTTTCCTTATGATTTTTTCTAATTTTCTAACATTTTTTGTATTTTTAGTACTTGAGAAGGGGTGTGCTATAGGTTTTTTTGGGAGATTTTGCATGTGCTAGTGCATCTAGAAGGTCCTAAAACCCATAAGAAGACTATAAAGTTGCATGGATTTTTTTTAAAATGCATTTTTTAACTTCTTACCCTCTTTTATTTTAAAAAAAAACTACGAGATCTTTTTTTAATTGTCCAAAAAATAAAAGTGGTAGAGATTTTGTTTCTTTTATTTATTTATTTATGATTATGATTATGATTAAAATAATAGTATTAAAAAACTTAAAAACTATATGTTTAGGAAGTCAGTCATTGCTAGCCAACCTTGAACCACCACCAACCCTCCCCTTTCTCTTCCACTAATCCTCGAGGCTAACCTACATCGACTGATCCTTCGACTCCAGTGTGGCCTATTAACTGGGTTTTGACCATTATACCACCTGCCAATGGATGACATTAAGGTCATCCCCTTTTTATACATTTTATTCATTTAATTTTTTTATTTGAAAATATTTATTTTTTTAAACAAAATGGTATTTTTTACAAGTTAATGTCAAATAGTTTAAATGGTGCATTGGTGGTCAAATTTTTAGCTCAAACGTTCCTCTTGTTTTACCCTATTTTTGATTTAACAATTATTGTTGTATACCAACAGGTGTAAAACTTAAAAGATATTTGAATGCTAGAGATTACAATAATTAATAATTCTGATTTTGGAAATTTATAAATATGAAAAACTGGTATTTATGAAAAATTGGTATTTTAAAAAAACACTAAAAAAAATGTACTTAGCTTAAATAAATACAAATGTTGACTATTTAGATATTTGAAAGTGAAAATCAATAAATGATATGATTGTGTATGATTAGGATCCAAAACATGTTTTGAAATTGTTTCTGGATAGGTCTGCGCTATGTAAACAACTATGCATGTAGTTGGAGTCCATTGACTGTAGACTTATCCCAGTTTATTGTGACTAATGACTAATAAATAAAAATAGAAAAAGTATAACCTTGATAGTGATAGATCAAAAGCAGAATATGAGAATATTTCTAGATAAAAAAGTTGTTTCTGGACAATAATGCACATCGCTCAAGTCTGTTGATCATGGACTTGTCTGTATTGACTGTGACAAAAAATATGATTGTTGTGCCTGTGTCTGTTGAGTAAGTAAGATATTACAACTTAGATTGTGCCACACAAAACTCATTGTTTTCCTTCTTTTATCTTTGAAACCCTAAAGATATTTTAAAATTTTAAAATCTGCTAAAAAAAAGAGGGGGAGTGTAATGGGCTAAGTTAACCTCAATCATCCATTTCATGATTGAGTAATACCTATGTATCCAATACTCTAAGAAGGTAAATCAAGCCCATGCAGTTCTCTGACTTAAAATTATTATGCAACTATGCTTCTTGACAATGTGTATGGAGTTAAAAATATAGATTCAATACTTGAAAATGATAGCTCTTGACTTGCTTTAGAATTATTTATGTATGGATTATGATTTGTCCTTGTAAGTGATCTTGAATTTGGAAAGAATAAGGTACATTTGTTTAATGTAAAATAGTGTGTATGCTAGGAACCAAGTGGTAGCCAAGTTGTCATAATGATTGACCTTTGATGCGTATTTATATGAAAACCTTTTCATAATTTCATTTAGTCAACATTATGAAATGCATGGGAAGACCCAAAAGATTAATTTTAAATTTGGAACCTAGCTATTATTTGGCACATGATGCAGTCCCTCTAGGTGGATAAGTCTACAATAGTGGCCATGTCCTCCTACTGTAGCCTTGTCCCTTGAAATCAAAGATAAAGGTCCTTGGTTAGAGACAACCTGAGGATAATATGAAGTAGTTTGAACATTTGACTTAGGAAGATCTATGTAACAATAATGGTGAACAAAGGGCC
The DNA here is from genome assembly GCA_037957365.1 of Torreya grandis. NCBI lineage: Eukaryota > Viridiplantae > Streptophyta > Pinopsida > Cupressales > Taxaceae > Torreya > Torreya grandis. The sequence goes on along the minus strand of JARHVA010002633.1, from coordinate 278,675 downwards.
AAACCCATATATAGATAAGTGGCTTAAATGGATAGTGAATTTTGTTGGTGTGAAGAGGGTTATTTTCTATCTAGTTCCAATATCAAGTGTGAATTAGGTCATCTCCCTAACCAGTTTCACTGTCTGATTTTGTCACACCTTATTTAGTTTACTTAGGTGTTTTACATATTTATCTCACTTTATAGGGTCATGACACTTGTCACAATCTTGTGAAAGATTGGTGAGAGGTATTCAGTATAACTACCCCCTATGTAAGCTTATTTTGTGGAACCATTGATTCAATTTGAATCAATTAAATGAAGGAATTTATGTCTTTGATTTGCACATGTGTTTAGCATTCAGATAAGAATACAATCTATTCTTATCATTCTTATTCCCTAGTCTAAGTGCTTTCCATAGAACTGTTAGATTCTAGCCTAATCTCACATGGTACTAGAGTTGGTTAAGGTACCTAGGGTAACCTAATAGGGTCATCAATCTATTAATTTATCATATTATCAATTATGCTCTTCTCTTGCATCTGTAGGATGGTCTTGAGAATCAAAAAGACATGAGAGGAATACCCAGATTCAAGGGGGGGCTTCCATTGAGTGTTTAGTTACAAGTTCTCTTTTTGGAGCTCGATTGAAGCATATCGGAGCTCACTATCACGTTTAAATTGTCTTGTAGCACTCCCAGTTTGTTCCAGTTAAACATTAGAGGCTCCATCAACAGGGAGTCTTTGCAACAGTTTTGCACACATCTGGGATAACATTGAGCAATTTTGATTTTTTTCTTTAAAAATATATTTTTTTACCTTCAATCACAAATTATAGTTTTTTTCAAAAGTCCTCCATTCTCGCATCTCAGAAATTCAATTTTACTGATCTATTTATAGTTTTTTATTTTTAATATATTTTAACCCCAAAAAAATCATTAATATCAAAATACTAAAAATTAAAAAATATGTATTTGAATAATAATAATAATAATAAAATATTTTGAAAAAAAAATATAAAACAAAAAATATCAAAAGTTTTTTTTGAAAATAAAAAACCTATTAAAAAAATCCAAAAATTAACAAATTCGAACTAAAGTTTTTTTAATTAAAAAAAAAAAGAAAAAATGAAATCTTTCATGATATGAAATTTTTAGGCTCATGGCGTGCTCAGAGAGGGCATGGCCTTTGGGGCTGGGGTGAGGTTCGTCCCACCACATATTGTTTATAAGGTTATAATTTACAAGTCTTTTTTCAATTTAAAAAAACTCACATATTGCTTTTTTTTAAAAAGCAAAAACAAAAATTATCAAAATTAGGAGACTTTTGCTAAATTTTGGTTTTCTAAAATTACAAGTCTTCAAAATTCAGGTTTGAAGGCAAACCAAAACAAATACTTGTGTTTTTCCTCAAAACACCAATTTTTTTTTATCAGAGTATTCAAAATTTGAAATCAAATCCATGTTTTCCATGCCCATGGACTTTATTCAAATCTAGTTGTTGGTCATAATGGGAAACTGAGTTTTTAAATTCTGGTTTCATCCCACATGGAAAATCAATCCATATGGAAAATGCATTTTGAAAATTTTAGCCAAATTTGGTAGCTCACTAAAACTGGTCAACATTCTGTTAAATTTGGCAAAGTTTTAAATCTAGCAAAGTTCTGCCAAATTTGATAGACTTCTAAATCTGACAAAGTTCTGATAAATTTGGTAGCAGTTTTGTTAAAGTTGGTGGGTTTTTACATTTGGTGGTAGTTCTGCTAACTCTGGTGACATTGTGGGTGACCTCTTTCCATTTGCAGTTTTGAAATCGTAGTTCAACTTTAGGGGGCTATATTTTGAGCTTCGAACCTCTGTTTTTCAAGCAATTTTTTTATTTGAGTTAATTATTTATGTTCTCCACACTAATGCAGATGGTTTCAGATTTCAGTGCCTGGTTTTTTCATAAATTTCAGATTCTCATAGGTGTCACTATCTAGTTTTCATTTTGGGAACTTCAAAGCTGCATAACTTTTGCATATGACCTTGGATTGAGGCACTTCTTTTATTGAAAGTGCGTGATTTTTTATGTAATTAATAGTGGTGCTGATAATTTCACTTTGTATTCGTCAAAATTATACTTTCATTATATACTCATTTCATGAGGATTTGTACAATATTGAAGTCAAGTCCACTTTGCATTTCTTGCCGGTGGAAACTATAATCGCACTCAATATAAAGTGTCAAATCATTTTTTATTTGGGGGAGTTCTTGATTTAGTGATTTTGGGGGGGTTGTGTTGGTGTATTGTGCCCATCTCTTGTCTACACTTTTGTGTGCTTGAATTTATTTTAACATGGGCAATTCTCTGTTAAATGACTACAACACTTACTACACCAACTACAACGCTGTAACATTTTCAAAATCTACAACTAACAAGGAAAAACATGCATGGCTAATTGAATACAAGGTAAAATTGGCCACCTCCTTGAGTTTTTTACACGATTTTTTCTCATGCCAAAATTAAAATTGCACTTTAAATTATTTTTAAGCGATTTTTTCTCATGCCAAAAATAAAATTGCATTTTGAGTTTTTTACGTGATTTTTTCTCATGCTAAAAATAAAATTGCATTATATTTTTTTTTGCAGTTTTTTCTTGCACAATAATAAAATTGTACATCGAGTTTTTTCTCACAAATTTTTCTCATGCCAAAAATAAAATTACACAAGTGGCCACCTCTTTCGATCACCCATGGTGGCAAGTATTGCTACCCTCTATGACACATCATTTCATTGATGAATCCCGGTGGGTGAGGTCCGATCTGACAGGTAGTCAAACCCCCTCACAAAAAAAATAAATATTTTTCTACATCAGTGTCCCTGATTAGTCTACATGCCCTATTGGTATTGTCGACTTCATCCAACATGCTCATATTCTATTGGACCATCCTCTATTCAATGTACTTTTTCAGAGTTCGTGTCTCCTTTAGGGCCCTTTCTTAGTGTCTGTATTCTTCAGTGGACACATATCAAGGCCCCTTTCTTGGCACCTTTAATTTTTTCGTAATTTTTCTCATGACAAAAAAATTACTCTTCCATTATAAATAGGTATCTTACTAGGCACTTATATGCTAGAACCCATATGAGGACCATTCATGTCTCATGAGTTTCTTCGACATCTCTATCACATGTTGAAAGTCTCCAATAGTTTTATAACCATTCTAATTGTACCAGTATTCACAGGGTGATGTTCAAGTAGTAGTTGTAACAATTCATACATATCTTGGTTTGTGTACTTCTTAGCATTAATTGGTTTCTAATTTGGTTTGCGAGGTAGTTTCTCCAACCGTGTTATGGATCCATTATGCCTTGACATCTTTCTTCACAACTTGGTGACCTTTGTTTAGTGACACCATCTTTGTGTTCACTAGTCACCACTTACATCAACTAAATCAATAGAGACATGCATTGCTACCTTCTCCCAGTTCTGCATTGAGGGGGGTGTTTAGGGAATGCTTTTGTGAGTTCATCTCACTGCTCATTTCTTTAGCATTTAGTGTTTCATTTGGGTGATCCATGTATTCAACACCATTTCTAACATCAATTGGTGGTTGCAATGACTTGACATCCATGCATTCTAGTAAGATGGATTAGCATCCATAGGGACACTCAGCTTCAACACTACTTCAAGGGGGAGTCACTTGATCTTCCTACATCATTCTCTCATGGGTAGGAGTTTTTTCCTACGGGTTTTCTTTTTATCTTATATTTTGAGGCGATTAATGTGTATATGGGTACCTCATCAAGCCTTGTTGTTGAGATCTATTGTGTTTTGCATATTTGTATTTCTCATTCCTCCTAAGTTGTACTTAAGAGGAGGGTGTTGATGTGAATAAGGTTATTTCCTATCTAGTTCTACTGTCAAGTTTGAAAATGGTTATTTACTATCTAGTACCATTATCAAGTGTGAATAGGGTCATCTCCTTAATTGATTTCACTGTCTAATTTCATTCACACTTTATTTGGTTAAGTTTACGTAGGTGTTTGACATATTTGTCTCACCTCATAAGATCATGAAACTTGTCACAATCCTATGAAGAATTGGTGAGAGGTATTTAGTATAAATACCCCCATATGTAAACTTATTTTGTGGAGCCATAAATTCATTCTAAATCAATTGAATAAATAAATTCATATATTTGCTTTGCACATGAGTTTAACATTCAGAGAAGAATACAGTCTATTCTTATAATTCTTATTCCCTAACCTATGTACTTCCTATATGATTGTTAGATTCTAGCCTAATCTCACAAATTTGAGTCATGTATTTGGGGAAAAGTCACGTAGTTAAGGATGTTGCAAGAATTAACATTGTTAAGTACATGTGATCATATTTATGTGTTTACATCTCATTAAAGAGGTCAAGTGTTCAATCTCATTGTTAAGTTATTAGAAAAAAAAATGTTATCTAAAAACAAAGTGGGGTGCTTTTTATTAAAAATGAGTTTTTTAAAAAAAAAGGAGGATTTGGTCATTTTAAAGGTAAAACTGCATTTTCACATCAAGGAAATATTATGAAATTATCTAAAATCGATGAGTGTGCATGGTGTGATAGGTGGTGTATGATTGTAAAATTTGAGCAATAGATTCAAACACACAAAATGAATTAAATCAACTCAAAATTCACAAAAACCATCAATAAGAGAGAACGAAGAAGTGATCAAAATTTAATAAAAATGCTCTTATCATCACCTTGCTTCTTTGAATCTTCCCTCTAAGATCTTCAAATGTTTCTCTAGTTATAATTTGATTATATGGCATTGGATTACAAGATAAGGTAGCTTCAATACTTCAAGATTGATGCAAAGGGATTAATGGATTTTGAATGCAAAACAAGGATTATGGATGCAATGTGAGTGAGTATGAAGTCTATATGAGCTTGTATATTTTTCAATTAGTCCAATCAAAGGGCTTGCACGATTATTTATAAGGTTATGGATAGAATAAAAAGCAATTTAAAATTCATAAGAATCCTCTAGATTTAGAGGGTTTTATAGGGATGGAGAGATTAGAGGAAGTTTCTAGAGTTAGATAACTCTAAACTCAATTAGGGATTAATGAGGATTAGAGTTGGGGTTTTAGATGGGTTTAAGGAACTAGGTATGTAGGAAAGGCCATGAATAGGTTGGGTAGGGGGGTAGGTAGTATGTTTTGAATTTAAAATTAGCAAGTGAGCAGGTAGTTTTAAATGAAGTAGGATTAATAGTTTAATGGGAATATTAATGGGATAAATATAGGATTAATATAGTGTTGGGTGCATAGAAAGGTTAGTATGGTGTGATAAATATATAGTGGGAAGGGGGTTAGATTATTAATTAGGAAAGGGTTATTTATTTTAAATGAAATTAGTTAAGATAATTGGTGAGGTTAATTGAATAATTAAGGCAAACAAATTTAGATGTTTACAAGTGGTCACAACCCCAATATAAGAATTATTTCCTCATCAGTCCCCTTGGCTGACATTACAACAAAACTTCTACTAAGAACTTTTTTGAAACCTTTTTTTGAAAGTGCATATTTTTTGCATAGATTCCAAATTTGTGATTGGATTCTTCTCATTATATGCAAAAAATATTTTTTAATTTTCTTATTGTAATTGCACTTATAAGCAGACAAATTTTACTATCCAACTACACATTTATAAGTAGTTTGAGGGGTAAATTATTGTGAAATAACTAAGTAAAAAGTGTCTTTCAGGGGTTACTTATCTTTTTGGCACACTTGAGGTTTGTGTCAAAGCACTCTTTACATGCTATCTTCTTCATGTGTGCAACACTAGGCACACTTGTGGATCTTATTTTTCTTGCTTGTGTCTCTTATTTTAATTATCATTTGTATAATATGGCTAATAATCCACCTATGCTCACTCCTTATAACTTTTGCATTTAGAGATATAAAATGATTAACATACTAAGAGGTAAATGTTTATATAGAGTTATAGCCAACACATAATTAGAGCCTATTAAGGTCAATTAGAATACCTAATAGTTTAATCAATGTGATAAGATCTCTAGTCTCATATGTTTGTCGATATCATCTGAGCTATTATTTAATAATAAGACTAGCACTTATGTAAATGTTGAATGGATAAAGCTAAAAGATTGATAAAGTTAAGGTCATCAACTTAACTCAAAGCTTATTGCTCTCAGTCTAACCAACTTTAATAACTTTGGGAACTATATATCAAAAATTCACTCTTTAAGATTACAACTTCAAGATTTTAATATCAAAAAAGAAGATGAGAAACTTATCTATCAGGGTTTGTATAAATTAGATGAAAAATAATATGTTTTTGTATCTATTTTCTACTCCAACCAATATTCATGGGGTGCTACTATTAAAATGCCCACATTTGATGAGTTTGCCAAAAGGTTATCTCGTAAGCAAGATAAGCTCATTTATATGAGCATTATTTTAAAAATTACAAAATCACATGTTATTTTTATAAAGTAATAAAAAACTACTAAAAAAGTTCAAAAACAACATAATAAAGGTCCAAAAGCACAATCACATAAGAAAAATTTAACTTATTTATTTAATGCTTCTAAGTAAAAGAATGCCTATGTCACAAAATGTAGCTTTTATGGAGTAAATGGACATCATGAATCTATATGTTTTAATAGACTTTCTGTTAGTAACGAGGAAATGAAGAAGCACAAACTCAATGTTCCATATACTTCTTCATCTTCTGGCAAGGGCAAGAAAAAAGTCCTCTTTGCCATTATTACTTTTGCATTTTCCGATCCTGAATGGGTACTTGACTCCAGAGCAACTCACCACATAGCTCACTTTGTAGCCTTGTTATCTTCTTTTGATACTCATTATTAATAGAAAATATTTGTGGGTGACCTTAATTCTTTTAATATTCAAGGATAAAGGATTGTTGAGATGACTAATGACACTTTCACAAATGTCTTTTATGTGCCTTCTTTCTCAAAAAATGTTATTTATATCTATCAGATAACTCAAGCAAATAAGATAATTGAGTTCACCCCTAATTAAGATATCACTTGAGAGATATTTGATCCTTCTTATATCATTGCAACATGAAAGGTAGATCATCGTATGAGATTGTATTCTTTTTCTCAATTTATACATGATTCTCCTTCCCATGTATTACTTAATCACATAGATAAATCAAGTAAGTTATGCCATGAATGTTTTACCATTTGAACTATCGTTATATTCAGTATCTTCGTCAACACAACATGGTCACTAGTCTACATTCCATTACATTTTTTGACATTGTATGTCTGGGGTGTGTCCTTAGCAAACATCTAGATGGTAGTTATGTGAAAGTGAGTAAGGAGAGCATTCAAGGTTATTAAACTTGTCCACAATTATATTTTAGTTCCCTTTTTAACACCTTATTTTATTCAAGGTTGTTACATATTTACCTTTATTGATGACTTTTGAGGTGTACTTGGGTTTATTTTTTGATGCACAAGAGTCACTATTTTCCACTTTTTTTACTTTGAGGCCTTTTTTGAAAAAAATATTGAAATTTGATCAAGTGTTTGCAGATATAAAATGGAAGAGCATATGTGAATTATCACTTTATCAAATTTTGTGCCACTCATGGAATCTAACTACAACATATAGTCCTATATAGTCTACAACAAAATGACATTTATGAAAGATATAATCATACACTCAAAGAAATGGATACTTGTATGATTCAATCATAGAATTTGTTTCCTTCATTTTGACCTGAATATATTAATTGTGAAAATTATCTTTAGAATCACACTTCATATAAAGAAATCAAGGGATTGACACCTAAAGAATCTTAGAGTAACAAGAAACCTTTTGTTGAGCACCTCAGAGTTTTTAGATTCACCGCATGGGTACACATTCCTAAATCCAAATTTAAGGATTTGAAACATTAGAGAAAGCGTTGAATCTTTGTGGGATATCCTAATGGTGTCAAAAGATATCAACTATTTACATCCATATTATAACATAACTCATCATTTTTTGTAGTGTTTGTTTTGATGAATGACCTCCACATGCCACATCATCTAGCCCACCTATTTTTCCATTTTTTATATGTATTAATTCTAATAGTACTATTAATGATGACACACCTCATGATGATGATGCTCCCCATCCACCATATAAACTTCAATCTCTTCTTCGATGGACTCTAAAGACATAAGAAGTAGTAAGTTCTCTTTGTGGTAATCCTACCGTTACTTGGCATACTCGAGTAGATTATAGTGAATTCCCTCATGTTTACAATGCCAAAACATTAGATCTTCAATTCTTTATCAAGGAAAGTGGAAATTCAAAGTGGGACATAACCATGTAAGAAGAGTATGGTTATCTTATACATAACAACACTTGGGACTTGGTCCCTTTTCCAAAAGGAATAAATATGGTTTATTGGATATGGATTTATCAAACTAAATATGCAGTATGTTAGGTGAATATTTTGTCACCAGCTAACTGATGAGCAAAATAGGTCTCTTCAACCACATCATAAGGAGATTGGTCGTCCAAATGTGCAGGTTTACCATATCAAAAGGGGACAAACCTCTCCTCTCATCAAGGGGAGGTTCCCTTATAACTATGAGGAGCTATATACTATAAATATAAGCTGAAAATAACACTCAGGGGTAGGATACACCATCCATATCTCATCTTTCAGAGATGATGTTCACAAAAAAAGGAGAAAATCTTGGTGAAAACACTGAAGGCACTTCTCTTCTTTCAGAAGTGTTCTTTCAAGAAACAACAGGAGTTCTTTCAGGTAGTGACAAGTAACTGGTAGCCAAAGGCATAGTAACTAGCAGACTGAGATGTAGCACAAAGTCTCCACCTCAACTGCCCAAGAGTGATATACGAAGGACAATGAGGGCACAAAGTCATCCCAAGGTCCTTTACACAAGAATAGAATATGAAGGATAATGAGGGCTCAAAGTCATCCCAGATCCTTTACACAGGAATAGAAAACAAACACACATTGAAGACAACTATGACAGCACAAAGTCTGAAAGTAACTGGCTTCAGGACATATTCTAGGTTACTTCCACTAGCTCTGCTTGTTAAATTAAATAAGCAAGAATGCATCTAGAAGTCAGACATAAGAACAATCTCCTAAAATGGCACAAGCTATAACATCAAAAGTATGTAACTTGCTTTCTCATTCAGATAAAATAATATGAACCTAAATCTGAGATCAAAGTCTCAATATTCACCTTTCAATTTGGGTAGAGTTTTTTTTGTTAACAAGAAGATCTCTTTATTAATAGAAGCAAAACTCTGCCGAAATTGAAAGGCGATTACTGAGACTTTGAGCTCAGATTGTTAATCATATTTCTTTATTTAAATGAGAAAGCAAGTTACTTTTAGACTTTGTGCTCTTATAGCTTGTGTCATTTTAGGAGATTGTTCTTACATCTGTCTTCTGAATGCATTCTTGTCCAGTTAATGAAATAAGTAGAACTTGTGGAAGTAATCAGGAAGGTGTCCTGAAGCCAATTGTGGAAAGACTTTGTGTTGTCTACAATTGCCTTTAGTGTGTTTGTTTATTTTCTATTCCTATGTAAAGGACCTTGGGATGACTTTGTGCCCTCATTTTCCTTTGTATTTCACTCTTGGGAAGTTGAGGTGGAAACTTTGCACTACACCTTAGTCTACTGGTTACTACGCCCTTGTTACTAGTTACTTGTTTTCTACTTAAAATAACTCTTGTTGTTTCTTGCTAGACCACTTCTGAAAAAAGAGAAGTGCCTTCAGTGTCTTCACCATGATTTCTCCTTTGCTTTTGAACATCATCTCTAAAAAAAGAGAGATAGATGGTGTTATCCTACCCCTGAGTGTTATTTTTTGCATATATATATATAGTATATAGCTCCTCATAGTTATAAGGGAACCTCCCCTTGATGAGAGGAGAGATTTTTCCCCTTTTGATGTGGTAAACTTGCACATTTGGATGACCAATCTCCCTATGTTGTGGTTGAAGAGACCTATTTTGCTCATCAGTTAGCTGGTGACAAAATATTCATCTAACAATTTTTGGTGACTCTGCTAGGGATTTACGTGCAATCTAAAGCCTCAAGTTTTAGATTGAAGCAGTCCCTACCCTTATCCATTATAGACTCTGGCGACTCCATTCTGTGTCTTACACATTATCATTATAGCCTTACTATCTTCCTCCACGCCAACTGGGATAGAACGCGTAGTTTGAAGCCTCAAGCTTCAAGTTGAAGTAGGGCCAGTTCTTTCTCATTTTTATCCTCCAATCTAGCAACTCCATGCTATAATAGAATCCAGAGAGCCCAAGGTTTTGTTGATCCTATTTTTGAGTTGGTGCAGTAGGGTAATTTCAACTTGTTCCCTCCCCAACTTTAAGTTCAAAGATCCAGGAGTGTTCCTCCTACCCATACCACGACACCAACACAAGGTAGAGCTACTTTTTTTACTGTTAGCAGAGCTTTGCCTATCCACACACTACCCAAATTTGTTATCCCTCTTCTTCATAATCCAATCATGGCAGTTCAAGGCCCCTAGGATAACTCATTTGGCCCACTCAATTTGACTCCATCCCTGCAAGAACTTCCATGCAGATCAAGGAAGAATTTCCCCAAATTCCTTGGGGATGGGAGAGTTCATCCTGATGAACACATTACAACCTTCAACATAGCTTGTGGTGTGATAGGCATGGAATTTGAGGATGTGGCAGTCAAGCTTTTTATGGAAACACTAGTGCTGCTGCAGACTAGTTCTACCATCTACAAGCTAGATCAGTGACTGATTGGGACACTCTTAAAGCCAAATTCAAAGCAAGGTTCAAGCCTACAGAAGATGCACATGCTTTGCTAGCCCAGCTCACATAGATGAAGAAGGAACCTCATGAACCGATGAGGGATTTCATTTCTAAGTTTGACAAGTTCAAGAACCGATTTCTTGCTATTGCTCAGCCCACACCTGAAAACCTCAAATGCTTCTTCATCAATTCACAGCTGCCTGAAGTGAGTTTTCTACGGAGACATGCTGGCCACATAGACCTTGAGGCTACTCAAGACTTGGATATTGAGGTAGAAGATGACTTTATCTTGACAAGAAAGATAAGGAGAGATCCAAATAAAGGTTAATCCTCTTCATCTTCTGATTACTCACCTTCAACCACCACTGATCCAATGGTGCAGACATTGGCAAATGAACTTCAGCCTTGAAAAGACAAGTGGCCCAAGGTATGTCTGCTCCTCTTTATCAAGATATGCCAAGGGGGACATTTTAGAACCAGCCATATCAAGGCAATGCTGCCAGAAGTCAAGGACAACCAAATCCTCTGCCTCCCCCATAGAGGAACCTTGCCCTTGAGGCACCTCCAACCAACTCAACAGTTGGATATCTAGAAATTGAACATGATTTCTCTTTCCAACCTGAGTTTGATAAAGAAAATGATGTTGATCTCTTCACGGAGGACCAAGAAGAATAAGCTGGCGACTCCAACATTGGTTTTCTGAATTACCAGGATGAACCCAAAAGTAAAGGTGAAGCAGTCGAGGGATCATACGTAGTGTTCACCTGGTCCAAGAACCAGTTAGCCTAGCAACTGATAAAGAAAATATAGAGGAGTGACCTCAACCATTAATTTCAATTATTAAGCAGGGAACCACTCTACCTTTCTAGCCAAAGGTCTCGGTGGTTGCTAAAAAAGTAAGTACCCCAAACATTTTTGCACCTTCAACTTCAAATTCGCAGGCCAATCCTCCCCCTCCCAAAAACCAAAAGGATGAACTCCCATCCTCTCTTTCTAGTCCATTTCAGTCATTTGACATGATTGATCATGTCAAGAAAACCAAAATTCAAATGACTGAATTTGAATTCCTACAAGCCAACCCTGAGCAATTGGATAGGTTGGTGGAATGTGTGAAGAATACAGCCATCCCTGTAGGACAATAGATTAGAAAGGTAACTCATGATCCCCAAACAACATGCTCATTCCAAATAATCTTTTCATTACTCCTCCTGCTGCCCCTAGGAAAATAGAGCCTTTCTATGTTTCTCTATTGATAAATGGTCACAAGCTGAGCAACTGCATCATTGATTCCGGTGCATCTGACAATGTCATGCCTACCAAAGTGGTAGAGTCTCTTGGTCTCAAACTAACCAAGACATTTGGGAGATGTTTCTCCATGGAGAATAAAAAAGTGCCACTACTGGGACATATCAAGGATGTCCAATTTGTGTTTGCAACATTCCCGAACAAGAGAATCAAGATGACAGTCCTAGTGGCCGACGTCCCAGCCTCATACGACATTCTGTTGGGATGAAATTTCTATATGGATGTTGGAGGAGAGTTGAGCATGGACTTGTTTGAGGCAAGGATCCCTATCAAAGGCATCATGAAGAGGCTGCTCCTTGAAAAGGAGGCAAAATATGTTGTCACTCAGACATCAGCACCTGAAGCTCAAATTCTATTTGAGTCTTCAGGTAGGGGTAATTACTTCTTATCCATAGAGGATGCTCATGTTTCAGCTGATGAAAGTCCTATAGGTGGTGATCCAAAGATTGATTCAAGTAAAACATCAAAAGAATTGATAGGGTGCAATATAGATGAAAAAGGATCTTCCCTCTCTAATGAAGAAAAATCTAATAAAAGATCAGTTTCTGATGATGTTTGGATCCGAGAATTCGATGACAACAATTCATTTACCGGTGCTAGAGCCGGGATGTTGTTGATATCTCTTCAAGGGGATATTCTTCCTCCTTCACACGAGTTGTAGTTTAGCAACTCAAACAACACTGCTGAGTATGAATCTTTGTTACTCAAGTTGAAAGTTGCTCAAGACAAAGGTGTCAAACTCCTTCACGCCAAAGAAGATGCTGAGCTAGTGGTTTGTTAGGCGTTTGATGCTGATAATCAAATCATGTGTTGGATTGAACTAGGAGAAAAAAAAGCTATGGTAGTGAGCCATACTACTGCGTGCCAAAGTCAAGAAGAGGAAATCTTCATTGAGAGAGCAAAGATTTATGGTTTTTAGATCAGAGACCACGTTTTGCCATGGCGCAAGAAGAGAAAACCAAAAGGAATGCACATAAAATGTGATTCCTAGTGGAGAGTTCCATTTGCCCATCATTGATTCTAGTGATAAAATGGTTTCTTGCTAGTTTATCAGGATGAAACACCATTTTCATTGTCTCACAATGGGCAGCATCTGAATCACTTTAATTCTTGAAGTATCAGATAAGTTCACCTGTACATATGTATATTTGTATAGTCTTTAGTTCTATTTTGTGTTGTTCATTTTCATTTTTGGCATCTTTCTTTTTGGGTATCATGGCTCCATAGCCCAATGGCATACTTCAAAGGCACTGGAGATTCTAGTTTCTTCTCCCCTCAGCGGTTCCAAGTTTTTAATTGAAGGAAGTTCCCCAACTGGAGCCAACTGTTGTCCGCAAAAAAAAGTCACTCATTTTTGGGACAACATATGAACTATTTTGGTCCTACAAACCAAAATCCTCTCTTCCCTTTTCAAAAATTGTTCTGTGCATTCAAATTCTCCATTCTTCAAGCTTTTCAGAAATCTACGGACTCTGCAGGCTTGAATCTATGGACTCTATAGGCTTAAAACTATAGACTCTACAGGCTTGAATCTATGAACTCTTTCAAGGCTTGAGAGACCTAGAGAAAACTACAGACCCTGTAGGCCAAGTTCTACAGACTCATTTCTATAGACTCAGTTCTACGAACTTTGTAGGTTGATTTCTATGGACTCTACAAGAAAGAAACAAGCTCTCAACACTTAGGTGATTTCAAGGTTGGTTCAATGACTTGGTTTGATCAAAAATGTCCATCAACAAGCTTCTAAGCAAGGATTGAACCATTGAACCATTGAACCTTGAACCATTTTGGTTCAATGGGTTCAATGGGTTCAACGGTTGAACATCATCAGCAAGAGTTAAGTGCTTCGACAAAGGTTCAACAAGTTTAACCGCTTCAAGGTTTAACAGCTTCAAAACACTTATCAAAGAGAAGAAGGCTTGAACCATTGAACCGTTGAACCATTGAACCATTTTGGTTCAAATGTTCAATGGGTTCAATGGTTCAAAGGTTCAACGAGTGGTTGGTTCAACGTATTTTGTTTGAGCGATCAAAGGACACGTGAAAACAAAGGAATGAACCATTGAACTGTTGAACCTCGAACCAAATTGGTTCAATGGGTTCAATAGGTTCAATCGGTTTAAAGAGATCAAAAGACTTAGACAAAAAGATGGCTTCAAACGCAAGATTGAATCATTGAACCAAAGTCGGTTCAATCAGTCGGTTCAATTGACAGGTTCAAGGGCAATGAACCAGGCCAAGTGCCTTTGCAGAGGGCAATGAACCAAGCTAAGTGCCCTTGTGGAGGGTAGTGAGCAAAAGCAAATAGGGAATTCCTTCAGAGAAGTTTCCACAACAAAGTTGTTAAAGACCCTTTCCTTCAGACAAAATGTCTGAAGGAATTCCTTCGAACTTTTGTTCGAAGGAAATAAGCTCGACTGAAGAGAAAAGCCCGCAGAAAAATGCCTGATAGAAAAAGACAAAGTGAAGGAAAGATTTACTTCAGACAAATTGTCCAAAGGAATTCCTTCAGACATTTTGTCAGAAGGAATTAAAGCCTGAAGGCCACCCAAAAGATCCTGAAGGGTAGGTACCCTCGTGGGGGACACTCGACACTTAGAAAATGAACCGTCTTTCGAGACCCTGAAGGGAAAGTTCCCTCTGGAAAAGATCAAACCTCAAAGTGTGGTGGAAGCCACCACGTGTCCCTTATAAAGTTGAAGCAGAAGCTGCCAAGTGTCATCTACCAGGACAAAATTTCTAATAAGTTTCAAAGTTGTGAAACATGCCACGTGTTCCATTATAACTCAGCAAAAGTCACCAAGTGTCAACATTTACAGTTTATTCCTTTGTTTCATTATTGAGTAAGGACTATGGTGGGCCTCGAGTGAGTTATCAAAGCGAGTGAAGCGTGCCAAGTGTCATCATCTGTGTGAATCTAAATGAGTCTCGAATGTTTCTATTGTGTTTTTAAATCTCAGTAGAAGTTGCCAAGTGTCATCTTCTGCAAGACTCTCAAAAGGTATCTAAAGCTTCTATAAGTTAATTGAATGCTGCCAGGTGTCCTCACCAATTTCATAGTGGAAAATGCCACGCATCATTTGTTAAGATCAGCAAAAAGTGGCAAAAGCAAACAAGAAAGCCGAAGGAATTATCAAGGAAAGTGACGGGCCCGTAGATGTCAAAATTCACAGCAAAAAGATAGCTGTTGATCTTTGAAGGCTTGAGCGTGGGCTTGAATGCATTTAAAGGCCAAAATGCCAAAGGGAAGAACCGCTGATGGAAGAGTGTAAAGAGCCAACAAGGCTGAGGATATAACCCTGAGAGCTCAAATGCCAGGAAAAGATAAAACTTGAAAGGGGAAAAGATAGCTTGAGGGCTCAAATCGTAGCAGAATGAGGGAGAGGCTGAAATATCTACAGTAGTTATTCAATAGGTGGAACAGTTTGCAAAATAGATATTTTGACTGGCAAACAATGAAGACACAACCTATTTATCTCCCTTCGAGTAAAGACAAAATGGACATCTACGCAAACACCAGATGATCCAGACCCAGGAGAAGACATTTGAGATGAATCGACATGCCATAGTTAAGATAGCTGCCCTGTTCTAGCATGCCTCCCTTAACAGAACTAAAAATGCATTCAAGGCATTGAATACATAGCATGGGCCATTCCATGAAACAAAGTGCCAAGTCTTTCTTGGCTGCTATATATTGTAATCTCTTTTATTATTTTAGGGAGATCTCTTTATTAATAGAAGCAAAACTCTATCAAAATTGAAAGGCAATTACTGAGACTTTGAGCTCAGATTGTTAATCATGTCTTTATTTGAATGAGAAAGCATGTTAATTTTAGACTTTGTGATGTTATAGCTTGTGTCATTTTAGGAGATTGTTCTTACGTTTGTCTTATGAATGTGTTCTTGTCCAGTTAATGAAATAATTAGAACTTGTGGAAGTAATCAGTTAGGTGTCCTGAAGCCAATTGTGGGAAGACTTTGTGCTGTCTACAATTGCCTTTAGTGTGTTTGTTTATTTTTTGTTCCTATGTAAAGGACCTTGGGATGACTTTGTGCCCTCATTGTCCTTCGTATTTCACTCTTGGGTAGTCAAGGTGGAGACTTTGCGCTACACCTCAGTCTACTGGTTACTACACCCTTGTTACCAGTTACTTGTTTCCTACCTGAAAGAACTCCTGCTATTTCCTGCCAGAACACTTCTGAAAAAAGAGAAGTGCCTTCAGTGTCTTCACTAGGATTTCTCCTTTGATTTTGAACATCACCTCTAAAAAAAGAGAGATGGATGGTGTTATCCTACCCCTGAGTGTTATTTTTTGCAGATATATATAGTATATAACTCCTCATAGTTATAAGGGAACCTCCCCTTGATGAGAGGAGAGATTTGTCACCTTTTGATGTGGTAAACCCGCACATTTGGACGACTAATCTCCCTATGCTGTGGTTGAAGAGACCTATTTTGCTCATCAGTTAGCTGGTGACAAAATATTCACCCAACACAGTAGATGGTAGTATCAACAAATATAAATAATGACTAGTCTCATAAATACTTTAGCTCTAGTCCCCACCACTGATCTCCTCATTCACTTGTTTTCTACCTCCCTCTCCACCCCCTTTATCTCTTCACTCCTTGACTCCCCTTTTTCTTCCTTGTCCCCCTTGATTATTAATTTTAATTAATTACTCATAATTTAGAATATACAAAAAATAAGTTTTTAAAATAATTTTTAATTTTATTTTCAACTTATAATTTGGGATTTACAATCAACAATTTATTATTTTCGTAGGTTATAATTTATATTTTGTAATTGATAACTTAGAACATATCAGGGGCATTCATAACATATAATTTATAAAGATGATAACTGATAAAATTTCTCTAATTTATAACTTATAATTTATATTTTTTTAATTTTATTTCATTCTTTACAATCGATAACTCAATCGTGATAATTTTAATTAATTTCACTTTTGGTTAATTTTAACTAACCATTTATAATTATAACTTATAAGTTTATAAGTAAATAGTTTAATTTTTAAACTTCTTTTATCTTTTGTAATTTATTTTATATTTCCATAATCTATTATTTTTAATCAAAAATTGAAAATCAAATTGATAAATGATAATTATAATTTCAAAATTATAAAAATTTAACGTTAAAATTTTAAATTTATTATTTCCAATATATTTTTTGTATTTTTAATTTATATTTATAAAAAAATTACATCTTATATTTTATAAAAATTTTAAATGTTAATTTATTTATCTTATTATTTTGTTTCTTTTCTCAATTTGTTTTTAGTTTTTAATTTTTAACTTCTTTCTCCCCTTGGATGTCCCCACATCTTGACATTACTGTGTTTCATGCTTTTATCCATAAAAGGGATAGCTTAGTCTACAAACCTATTATTTTTCATTCTCTAGCATGATGATGGTTCATGGAGTGTGAACTGAAACATCAGTTAAAAACTAATACATAGTTTTATCCAGAAACTCTCTACTCTTCATGGGAAGATCTTTATACTTCACTAGTTAGCCCAATGTTATGTTTGCTAGGTAGGGTTCTCTAGGGACATTGATGTTGAGAACTCTTAGTCTTGCCAAATTTATTTGATTGCCTTATTTCCCATAAAAACCATGTTTTCACCTTGGTTAAGTCCTTTTTTTTCCCCTCCATTTTCTGCCCTTGACAAACAAGTTTGTTTCTAAATCTTTCCCATCTTCTTTACTTCCTATTTTCCATCTCTTTTAGACATGGCACCAATATGGAAATTATAGATTTTCCATTACTAGAATATAAGATGCATATTTGAGTCATTATTAGATTTTTTCTTTCTCATTTCTTCATATTTTTATGTTTTATCTTAGTTATGTTTGGAGACTTGAGTTTTATATATATTTTTTGCAGGCCATTTTATCCCATTTCTCCCTTTCATTTTCACATATTTGTTTGAGTTTGGTTTGTTACTTCTCTTACGTTGATGTTTTTACCATACAATAACTCTTTGTGTCCTTTGTTTGATTTGGATTGTTACTTATCTTAATTTGGATGCATTTTTAGGTTTTTTTTGTCATAATTAACCTTCGCATTTCAGCTTACTATTTTTATTTTATTTTTATATGCTCCTTTGAATATTTTGTTCTAACCTAGCCTTATCAATTTTAGCTTGCCAATTTTTCTAAGTGTTTTAATAATTTTGTAAAGTTATTCATTCATTTTACATCCTTTTATTGACCATCTTGAGTACACACACATTACTTTTATCCATTTGTAGCCTTGTATCCTTAGGGTTACACTATTACAACATGTGATGAGCTTTAGGTGGGGTATATGTATACACCTGATATTTTAAATTTTATAACTTTATCGATGCTTTCTCTTGTAGAGGTTTGTTGGCACATCAATCTCCTTGAGTACATGCCTTAAAGGGTCACCAAGAATGGTGTGAGATTAGATTGTGGTGCTCTATTAGAGATGTTTGCATATTATTCTATCACACCATAATTTATATTGATCTGACCTCCTTTGAGTCTCTATTTGTCTTATTTTCTTGCCTACTTTCTATCCAAATTTTCTAGCTTCTTATATCCTACTGTATCGGCCTAGTGGATACATTCTTTTTGTGCTTAAGTCTTCCTTATACTATATCAGCTAACCTGATATAGCTTTGAGTTTATCTTATGTCACTTGTATTGTATTGTAACAAACAACATTTTCCAACCATTACCTTGATTTGAAGATTAGTTTTAGGTATTGGAGTTGTATATATAGTAGTGATATTTCATTCCTAAGTAATATACCACATTTATACACTCTAGTTGTACTTGAATTCATGACCTAAGTAGTATTTGAGAGAGTTAAAGAGTTTAAAACTTTATTTTAGAGGTATTGTCTTGTGGTGTCATAGAAGCTCAATAGGAGGGGTATTTTAGATTTCCCAACTAGGGATATCTAGGCCTTCATCTAACCATTTAAGGTCTTCAACCTGTAACATCTCTCGCAAAGGACCACTTGAGCCAAATGGGGAGATTAAAGCATCGATGGGTCCATCAAAAGGTAATTATTTCTATCCCTACATAGTTTCCTTTATTTACTCAGTAGACTATATGGTTTTTATTACTTTGTGAATGTATTCATGTATTCTTGCTTAGGAGATTATTTATACGAAATAAAATGGTATAGATATAGGCTTTCTTAGGATTTCCATTTTTTCACCTTAGGTTGAATAGACCCCCATTTGGTTGACCATTACACCTTACTTTCTTTAAAATCACTTAGCCATCATTTAATTTACTTGGACATCTAGCAATCATCTACTTGGATATTTATAATAATTGTTATAATCATTTATCTTCATTGAGTCATAGTGAGAGCTATATCCATATGTCATAGGCTTCAGACTTAGATCCCTTTTATCTTGACATTTCATTTGTATATTACCATCTTATAGGTCTATAAATATCCTAGGTCTTTAGCCACTCATCCAAGTATGCATAATGCATATTTGTTTGACCTTATTCAAGTCCTTGTCTATTAAGATAAAGAGGATAATTTTAGGTCATCCTAGCTTATGCATACAAGGTCTACATGCACTATATTTGGAAACTTATTCATAAGCACATCAATGATCTTCATTTATATCTACATAGTTGTAAGTGGTCAACATCTTCACTAAACCCTTCACTGAATCCAAGTATGTTCATCTTCTAACACTTTTAGGGGTGAAGGAAGTTTGTCTTGGGGGATCCCCTGAACCTCAAGTTTTTATGTAGCCTCCTTAAGTTACACTTAAAGGGGGTGGTTGTTTAAATTACTAACTATACCATATGAGCTTAAGTTTACTTAGCTAGTAAGAAGATTTCATATGATTTTATATTTTCCTATATAATAAATAATATATTTAAAAATAAAACTTAGTCAAAGTTGCACACCCACATGTCTAAATACACTAAAGTCCAATTGGTACACCAAAGTGGACTTTAAGCACACCCTTAAAACCACTTGCATTAATGTAATCACCTGTGTTTATGATGTTATTCAAGTTATATAAAAGGAAGCCCCTCTTG
Source organism: Torreya grandis (assembly GCA_037957365.1). Lineage (NCBI taxonomy): Eukaryota > Viridiplantae > Streptophyta > Pinopsida > Cupressales > Taxaceae > Torreya > Torreya grandis. The sequence continues at coordinate 258,515 of JARHVA010002633.1, read as the reverse complement.
TCACCCATTTTGGAAATGTGAAACATTAAGTAAATCATTTATGAGATTCAATATAAAATAGAGCTCCATTAATCTGACAAATTTGATTTGGAGAATATTGTGTGTGGGGTTCATTACAAAAGTCTCGTCGTGGAGTGTAGAAGTGTTATTACAACTTGTGTGCTATCAATATCTCATATTCTTTGATAAAAGGTTCAAAATAAGAGAAGGACAAAGAAGAACCACCTCAATTAAATTCATAATAAAGAATTATCTCTATAGAGGAGTCTCATCTCCATCATTACATAATGAAATGGTTCATGATGGATAATTAGAGATTGAAGCATATAATTGAACAATTTAAAATTTAGGTTAAAGGAGAACAATCTCATATCCATGAAAATATTTCATTTAATAAGGACATGTGGTCTATGGCCGGTCATGTAGTGTGATGGAGAACAAGGTTGAGCAACTTAAAAAGAAAATGAACCAAATCAAGGTTGATAAAAAATTGGTAAATGAAGCCCTAAGGAATGTGCTCGAATTAAGTAGAGTAACCATTTAAAACTATGCATCTAACATTACTATGTTTCATGAAGGTATGAATAAGAGAAAATAAGGTCACTCAGATACCATAACTAGAAAGAGCAAAGACTACATGATAAAGGGAAATCAAAGGAAAATAAGGATTCAAATCTAGAAATGGTAGAGGATCACATTAAGTTCCTATAGGAAGAATGGGAGGATCTCAATATTCTAATTGATTTTATTTTTCCCTAGTTATGTAAGCTTTATTATGTCTTTCCTATAAGTTTTTGGTTGTATGTATGTTTGTTGTCAGTCGACAACATTTTATTAGTTGGGGTTGATTTTTTTTCCTTTTTTTGTTTTGTCCCAGCTATTGTGGTTTTAATGTCTTATCTTGATTATTCATATTGTATAAGGGTTTGATCCCTTTAAAAAAACCTCCTTAACTGTAATTAAAAAAACAAATGTTACTACAACAAAACCTGATATCATAGTTTGCAACAAACTCAAGATAGGTAAATATTATAACTCTCTTAGTGTGGTTGATATTGATGACCCTATAAACCAAAAGATGATAGATTTCAGTTAAATATGACACCAAATGCATAAAATTATAATGTTACATCCATGATGTTCAAATAGGACCTGCCCATTGTCAATTCCAACATAAGACCAAGGTGTCAAAAACTATCAAGATTCCATTCTTTATACATAAAAAATACATTATTTCTATAATTGATCAATACAATTTTCTACAAAATCAAAAGGGTGACTCTAAATCTAAATACTAACTCTTGTGATGGAATTGGAATATGTAAAAACCTTCAAAATGAGTGGTTATATGCCTATCTTCATGAAAAAAAGCAAAATGACAAAAAATTGTATAATCGTAGGCTATATGTACTAATAATGACAAAATGCTAAAAATGAATTCACATTTGACGAGATTGAAATCTTGACCTTATACATACTTAATGTCTTAATGAAAGAACATATTAACATATTCTCTAAGCAACCACTTAGTATCTTACATATTCATGCTAATGCTTTGAAATTTGTAGTTCATGCAAAATATATAGCGTAAGGATTGAACCTATAACCTCTTCTAAAGGGAATTCCTTACCAATTATTCTACATTTCTTCTTTAAACAAAAATCCAACAAACATTTTAAGGGAAATAGATGGAAAATAGGATTAGAAAAATCAACTAAGTCATTGCATTTATGTAGGTGATTTTTTGGAAAAGAATTGTTTGAAAAATAATAGATTATACATTCTTTTAATTACTTATCTTTGACAAAATAGAAGGGTACTTTATGTATAAGAACATTTAGAAAGATTTTGAAGTAGTGAAACCTTTTCTAAAATGGGTTGGTGATGGAATTCACACTAGTATTTCTTTTAATGACAACAATATCTAGTGGTCCCTTGTCATGACCAACTCTAACCTGCCATTTACAAATATACCATACACAAAAGCTCTTCAAATTTTTAGATAAAGAATTTGTACTATTAGATATTTAGTTTATTCTCATGATTGGATCCTTTGGCACTACCTAAAATAAAAATATAAGGTACTTAATTTATACTTAGCTTCTATTTTACATATTTAGGAATTGATGCATGATGCCATGCTTCATAAGATGGGTCTACAACCTCCACTTGCCTAGTGGAAGGATTAACAGCATAATCATAATACTACCTTTAAAAACTAATCTACATGTGTCCTCTACCAAATTATGAGTCCATTTTATATAGATTTATGTAATCTTAATAAGCAATGAAATCTCGATTCCTCACTTAGAACATGACTTCCTAGACTCAATAGGATTTGGAATGACAAGCTCGAGCCAAAAATTGTTTATTTTCTCTATTGTCTGGTTTATCAAGGTCTTCCTCTTAGGTTTAATCTAAAACAAATTTGGATTTATACCCCAAGTGTCAAGGTTGCTCTGATGTAACACCTTAAAACATTTTTTGGACATGTGTGAGAGCTCATATTTCATGGCAATGGATTCATGACCTATTTAAGACTTATCACTGAGAGAAGTTCAATTGGTGTATGTATATTTTGGGGGGAAAATCTCAATGGATCATACAATAAATTTATGTGTAATTTATTTATATATATTATTCTATTTTAGCTATGGAAGTCTTGTTTTACTCAAATTTTGCTTTCTATTTATTTATAGAAGAACGGTAAAAATGAAAGACGGGTAGAGGTTGGTAGAACCTGGATGGTTGTGCACTTAATAATCCAGATAGTTTTAGATACTCTTCTTTGGCTTGGGAAGATGACCTACAATAAGAGAGAACTAGAAAAGGGTTGGTTAGTTAAGTAGGTTGGGTGGATTGCCTAACAAGCTAGATCTAAAAAGCATGAGATATCTAAGAGGTTGTCAATCCACCTTTTGATACAAGTTAATGTTGAAAAGAAAGGTTGCATAAAATAAAAGTACTAAATCTAAAGAAACAAATACTTTATAAATGAGATGCTAGTGTTCTACCAAAATACCATTAAGGTAAATGCTAAACTGTTAAAGGGATGGTTCAGGTCAGGTCATGTTGCTATTTTTGGTCTGTGAGGTGATAGGTGCCAAGAAAATATGGTTTGGTTGAGGTTTGGTGGTTGGTTGTTACTTTCTGGTTTGGTTCACATAGTGATTGCCAACAATTAGAGTGATCTTTGGTAGTTAGGGGCTAATCATCAGCGGCCAGAGTGTCAACCATCGACGGTTACTATTGGTTGATAGGGTCTGATTTTGATCTAACTATGGGCAAGTAACAAAAGGGTTCAATAGGTGGTTTGAGGTCTAGTTAATGGTTGAAAGGGGTAATAAGGTGGTGTTCAAGAGGTATCAAAGAATAAAATAATGAAAATAATTGTTGATCTCGATAAGAGATAGATTCTTAGCTTGATTGTTAAAGTTGGTTGAATATGTCAGTGAATCTTGGAGGAATTTTGGTAGCGTAACGATGCCTATGGTTGTAAAGCAATTTTGGCTATGTTAGGTATTTGTTATACTAGCTGGTTAGTTGGAAGAAAGACATGCAAAAAGAAAATCCTGATGAAGAAGCCTTGCCCAAAAAGATCATCGATCATGAAGCCCCTTTCTTGGTCCTACTCTCTTTCTTTTATAGGTAAAGAGAGATAGATGTAGTAGGGATCCATAGGAGGTTTATTTGCCTAAAGTTAATGTTCATGATGCACTAGCTTAACACCTGTATTCAATTTTTGATGTGTTAGCTCGCACATGGATCAAGTAAGTTCAGGTGCTGACCATTGGTGATCAGAGTGCTGACTGTCGGTGGTTAGAGTGTTGACCATTGGTGGTCAGAGTGACCATCAATGGTCAAGGGTTGAAGGGTGAAGGGTTATGTTTAGTCAAGGTGGGTTAGAAGGTGATTTGGTCAAAGATTTTTTTGACTCAAGTTTATAGTTGAAAGGGTGTAAATGGTAGGTTGGGAGTCTAGGGGTATTTTAACATTTAGAACTGTAGTATGCAGTTTTTTACAAGTCTATAAATTTAGCTATTTTTAAAAATGAGAAATTTTTTACATAATTCTCTCTAAATGATAAGGTTTTGATCTTTCTTTAGATTTTTTAGAGATTCAAGCACAAGCTGAGAAGGTGGATCTTAAGTTTTAGCAGCTATAGGATCTATTCAACCACTCTAGAATACTCCTTGCACCATGAGTTATGTATCTCCCAACTAAACCTTGCATGACACTCTTTCATTAGCAACTAAAATTTCAGTGGAACCATTCTCATAGTTATATCCACTTCTCCTCCCATCCTCCTCAGTGAAGGGTATGGAATCCTCAACCTCCACACAAGAAATCTTATGATGGCCGATCTTAATAGAATTTATCTATGCAAGGTGGCTAACTAGTGGGGACCTATGTTTCATTGTATCCTGGTTATGGAATTAAAATCTCTTTAGTGCCTCATAAGGCCATATAGGATGGGTGGGTTTCACCTGATCCTCATTTAATTTATCCATCTTCTTGGGGTGCTCAATAACCTAAGGATTACCCACCTTTGACACCTTAAGGGTTGCAACCTATGCCTAGTTTTCTTATTTTTTGATGCTTTAATATTGCTTCTAGGTTGTCATGTGTCGCTGTCAGTGTTTAATTTTTGAGATATGGCTTTATCAACATGGAGATTGGGCCCCGAATACCAACCAACCACCTTTTTTTTTTAACCATCCATGTATTATATTTTTCTTTGATTAATTGATATATCATGAGTTTCAATAAAAAATAAAGCTAAAAACATTACATATAACCTCTTTTATGTTTGTTAAAAAAAAATTAAAAATTATATTTTATTGCATATTGGACTATTTTTCCAACAATAAATTCTGTAAAACTTATGAATCCATATAGGATTTACAAAAATATCACATGTTGTGCCTCTTCATGCATTTCAAGCTTCTGTCCACACCTTTTCTATTAAATCTTATTACATACTCCACTAATCAAATTTTAATGCTTTGTTTTGAGGCAAAAATAGGGATTTTAATACCTTTTTTAATTAAATAACACATGTAAACAACAAATATCAACAACAATAAAAAATAGTTAGTTAACAATTAATTGGATCAATCATATTGGAGCAACTAGGGTCAAATCCCATTAGAATTTAAGTGATCTACATAGGGGGACACCTAAAATTGGCATATTATATCATTAGTAGTTTAGGGACTAAGACCCCCTGATTGTGTGTTAGATGGGAGTGGGCCTATTCAATACTAAAACTAATCAATCAATCATAAAACAACTACTTATGATGTCATTCCTCACATCTCTCGACAAAAGAATCATGTTTTCCCATTTGTATTTGATGCAGTATATGTTGAGGGCCAAATTAATGGCTACCAAGTCTTTGAAACCTGAACAAATGTTCCACATTGTTTTCTTATCTAATTTATGCTATTCCACCACTCTTGTGACCCTTTACAATTGATAAATTTTCAAAATCTATCATCTAACATATTTTTTAAATAAGTAAGCATGTAAATGACATTAAACTATTAATTTGTTTGAAAGAGATATAAGATATTGGTAACATACTCAAACTGATTCTCATGGTGTATTCTAGAAGATTTACAATGTCATAAAGAACCCAATAGACCAAGGGCTGATTTTTTTTATAAAAATTAAAATTTTAAGCTTTTTCAAGAATACAAGGAGTATCCAATTACACCAAAAACTCTTGGATTGGGTTCTGTTCTCATGTGAAAAAATTATCAAGTCAAACAATTCAAACAAAGTTACAATAATCTTCTACACCTCCTCCTTAGATCAAGACAAAAAATGAGTTCAAGAATTTTGAAAAATTGTTACATGCATTTTGAACACAATAAATCTCATTACAACAACATATTTATTATAGAATGGTTTTGTCCTCTTCATGTACATGAAAAATCAATCACAAAACTAGTTTAGATTTTGGATTGGCTACCCCAATCACTCCAACTTTGAAGTGGTAAAATAACCCCCTTTTTGCTCTTTTTCAAACTATACATTGTAATTTCCCCATTTTTCTTTGTCGTTGTTTTAAAAATAAGTTTTCTCCCTATTGCATCTCGATTCATCGCTAAGCCAACTATTTGACTATTTATGGATATTTATAGTGGACACATATGATATTGGTTTATATTTCTGGCTAAGCTTGAGATTTATGCTATTATGGGATAGTAGAATGTTGCTTAGTTAGATGATGATACATGATTGCTTACTATGAGTTGGTTAATATATGTAGTTACATTTTGAATATATTAATGTATTATTTTAATTATATTATTGATTTATGTTTTTCATGTGATATGATCTAATTACCTGCATGTTGTAAGGTGGATGCAGAAGAATCCATTCCTCAAGCGTGTCGAAGGGAGAGCATCATCATAAAGGGTGATGTAGATGGAGACGTTGAAGGTCTACAAAGAGCTGGTGGAACTCAACACACACACAATAGTTAGTATATGGTAGAAATGAATTAAAAATAATTAATTATCATGTGTTTATTTTTTGCTTGGGATATTGCTTTATGTGATTTGTCAATATAGGAAGATGTCGTAATGAATTCTTTTATGAATGTGACATGTCTTGTCATTAATAATGAGAAAAATAATTTGGCAAAGGTAAATTTAAAATATGGGTTATTTATGAATTTTGAAGTTTGTCATTTAAAATTTCTTAGATAGATTTACATGCTAATTTGATTTAATTAAAAATATGAAATTGGGTATTTCATATTAAAATATAAAAAAGGGAATTATTTTGAAAAAAAGGAAAAAACAATGAAATTAAAGAAAAGAAATAATTAAAAAAAAATCTTAGAAAAATTAAAAAAGAATTAAAGGTATTAAATTTAGATAAATATTTAGCATATATTGGTGCATCGTGAAGTGTGCTTATAAGTTATATTTCCTTGAATGCTAGTATGCAATTTAGATTTAGGGTATACCTGGATGGTATAGCTCCATACTTAATTGGTATTATGTATGTAAGTTTGGGTTGTGTGTTTTTATGTAGTTGGGAACCTATGATAGTATGAGATATTATAGATTATTATAGTATAAATATATGTTATACCTGGATGGTACATACTATAATTGTTATGCCCAAACTCATATCTATATTTGACTGATTTACTATATACATGCTGGTTATTGCTATGAATAGTGTGTTTTATAACAGTTGGTAAGACTTTGTGTATACGTGCATGCAATATTTGTGATTTTAACAAATGTTGTGATGGTATGCTATTGTGTTCCATAGAAACTGAGACTTGCTTCATTAAATCTGGTTACTTGTATAGGTGCTTATGTTTCCATAATTTTAAGACTACTTTATATGATTGTTTTTAGGAAAACTAGTAGATATGTCTTAGAATACTAAACTATGGTAATATGGGTTACCATGGGGTGTGGTATGTTCAAAACTAATTATGGTAGTGAAAATATACAGTTGAATATGTATTTACTCGAGTGGTATAAGCTATAGTCATTATTTATAGTATGGTATAGAAATTAATATGAGATTCATTCATATGTTTGACGGAATAAATGTATGCTTCAGTTACTCCTATGTTTAACATATTATATGATGTATTTGATAGTAAGATGTAAATGAATCTTGTGGTTGAATTATATTTTACCAATATACATTGCTAATATGGATTAAGGAGTGAGATGGACTTCACTGGCTTATTAGTAGCACAATGACAGATGAAGGCAGTCTGATCAAGTAATGTGTATGAATTTGATTGATCTAGATCGTTATTATTTATTATCTATAAAACTTTGGACCAAAGAATGTTTAGTGAGACATCATCATTTCATGAGTGTGATTCACATGTTTGTGTGATATCTTGAAATAGAATGGATTTATATAATATGCTGCATGTTTAGTTTAGAATCATACAACACATGGGTACTTACTTGTCTATCTGGATTCCCACACTGTTACTATCTGCTCATCCATGAAGGGAGGGCCATTTCCTAATGAGATTAATACGAGTGATTATTGGTTCATGGTTGGTGTGAAAATTTTTTTAGATGATTCTCTCCCTCCCCACAACAATATTACTTATCAAGATGACACTTAAGATTGCCACAAATACTTGAGTTCAGGAACTATGCTCCAAAGAAGCCATGTATCTATATGTACATTATATTGTATTGTACTTATTATTGAATATTGTCATGAAGAGTTATAATTACTTATTATTGTACTTGGACATCGGTGGTTTTTGACTTGTTATAGATGTAGAAAAGTTAATGGATTACTTTCCATATTCACATTGTGACATGTACTCTCATGATATTAGAGATCAATATTATGTGATGTATTATACTTGTTGTTATTATCACACCTTGTGTATTTATTATGGTCTCTATAGATTCTCGTGGTGTAATTTATATTTGGTATATGTGTTTAATTACAAAAAATCATGTATTTCTATGTCTAACCCAGCGGGGTTGTTACACTCCCCATTTTTTAGTGGAAATACCATCCTTTTGACTGTAAAATACGTTGGTTTCTTTCCACCAATATATAAATTGTATTTTTAGCCTCTTTAACTCACATTTTTTGGAGTTTTATTGCTCTCCCCACTCATGATTTCCTTTTTATTTTACCCAAACACCCATATTCACTCCATCCTCATGCCAACACCATACTAATTGTCATAAGGCCTAGGAATAACTCCCTTTAGAATGTTCAAAACATGAAAATTTCCCACTAAATGTTTGAAAAAATGTCAGCACTAGAATAAAATCATAATTTTGCTTATAAAACTCAAATTTTTTGTGAATATTTATTTTTGTGTGATGTTAGATGCTCCTACATGAGACACCCTAGGTAAATATAAAACATGATCTCATGATTATGAGGTTTGAATGATTTTTTTGAGGTATGACCATAATGACCAACCTCTTATGGTTTTGGCCAAGTTGGATATTCGACGATCATTCTCTTCCATTTAACCAAATATTCCATATACTCCTTACCACTTGTCCTCTTACTAAATGATCTCAAACCCAAGATAAATTTTATCTCTTCCATCACTTTTTCTAGCAATTATTTTTTCCAATATGGAATCACCAATTTAGAACCAACTTCATCTTTTTTTCCCTCATGAATATGGTACAAATATTCTCTATTAAAAATGGGCTAAACGTCAACCCCATCCAGTAACCTTATTTCATAAGTATACCAAAAAAACCTCTTAAGGATCTTGTATGGCCCAATCTTTTTTAACTTGAGCTTGGTATAGTTACCATTTGGAAACCTCTATTATCTTGGATATGCCAACACCAAGTCTTTGTTTCAACATTTTTTCTCTCTCCACTTGAGATCAACTTGTTAATTATAGTTCATGGTAATTTTAGACATGGGATTTTTTTTTAACTTTTCCTTCACTTTTTGATGCATATCTTACATATGCTTTGCATAGTATTTTACTTTTTCACCCTTTTTGTTCTCAAATATGTTATGTTTCTCAACTCTATGACACCCATAAGGGTGCACCCATACACTTTTCAATGGTGTCTTTGTTGTACTTATATTAATTAGGTTATAATATGCAAACTTAGCCTTTAGTAAAATCAAATCCTATAGGCCCAGCTTATTTAACACAACACGTCAATAAGTTTCTAAAATATCTATTTACAGTGTCAGTTTGCCCATCCATTTGTCATAATTTTATCCAAAAATGAATGAAAAAATTTGTGTCTCTATTAGATACTATACTTTTTGGTAATCCATGCAATCTCACTATATCTTTGAAAAATAAGTTTGCAGTTTTGGTAGCATCACTGGTCTTTTTGCATGCAATGGAATTTATCAACTTAGAAAACTTGTCTACAATAACAAAAATGGAATCATTAAATTTTGTGTGTGAGGTAATCCCAAGATAAAGTACATGCTTATGTCCTCCCCCAATCTTTCAAATGTAAGCGATGTCTTATACAAACTTATATTTTCACTTGCACCTTTAAAATATTAACATACCCTACAAATTTGCACATATTTTATCACATCTACACCCATCCTTTTAAAATAATATCTTTCACTCAACCATGATAGATTATTTTCCATGCCAAAATGACCATCTAGTAATCCCCCATTATGCTACTTCTTGATCAAGTTTTCTCTCATTGATCCTTAGGGTATGCATAACTATTGTCCTCTTATCAACAAACAATCTTGTAAAAATAAATCTATCGATGGAGTTATACCCATGCTAGTTAAACTCTTTCACATTTTCCATGCATCTCTAAAATATAGATCCTCTTGGTATAATTCCTTCATGGAATCAAACCCAATCACATCTACGCTCATTTAAATCAATAAGAGACATTTTATATTCTATGCGTCTACAAATTCATTATATTTCCCATTTTTATGTTTCAAAAAGAATGAGTAACTCTAAATAAATTTAAGCCATTCCATATGTTTTTTATTTAAGTTACCTTTGTTTCTTATAAAATTCAATGCGTGATGATATATGTCCAAGACAAACTCCTTCAAAATGTCTTCATTTATTTAAGGCTTGTAATATATCATACAATTATTGATCATAAATTAAATACTTCGCTTGGAATCATTTAACTCCTCACTAAAATAAGCAATGGGTCTACCCTCTTGGCTCAAAACAATTCCTATCATTGTTCTGCTAGCATGACAATCCACCTGAAACACCTTGTTGAATTTTGGCAATGTCAACATAAGTTTTTTGGTTACCTTCCTCTTCAAAAACACTAAACTTTTCCTAGGTGTAACCATCCACTTGAATTATTTTTTATCTCATCTCATCATTTCAGTGATTTTTGCACATATCCTGCTTAAGTTTATAATGAACTTCTAATAAAAATTAATTAATCCATGTAAAATTCCTACTTCAAACATATTCTTTGGTGTTGGTCACTCAAAAATGGCCTTCACCTTATTTGAGTCCATAATTAATCTATCTTCCTATAACTACACTTTTTCATATTCATCAATGAATTTTCTTATTTCAATATTTACAACACTTATCTCATATGCATTAGATGCTTTTTTTTTTCTTACCAAAAGTTAGAATATCTTGATACACAATTAAAAACTTGTACAATATGGTTTTAATACTTCGTTCATGAGTTGCATGAAAGTGTTTGGTGTATTTTTTAACCTAAATGGCATGACCAAACACTCATACAAATATTACTTTGCATTGAATGTGATCTTCCACTCATCAAATTCCCTAATTTTGACTCAGTGATACACACTCTTTAAATCAAAATTTATGAAGTTTTTTTCTACTCAAACACTCCATCAAGTCATTCATTCGAGGCAATGGAAATTTGTATTTGATTGTTATCATGCTTATCACTCTAGAATCTATGTTCATGCACAATTCTCCACCTTTCTTGGGTGCTAACATTGTTGGGATTGCACATGGGCTAAAACTTTATCTTATTAAACCCTATTCTAGTTACTCATAGTTTCTTATTTACCTATTTATTCTCAATATGTGTTAATCTATAGGCTACCTTATTTAGTAAACTACATCTGTGAACCAAATTTGTGTGTTGGTTGATACTCATCTTGGGTAAAAAACCATCTCATAAACTAATAGAAATAATCTTTGCATATTCATCTAAAAAATTCCTCAATCACTTGGAATTTCACATGCCTTAACCACTATCCCAATTTTACTAAGTTTTGGATTGAAAACAAAGCATGCTCTCTCTTTCTTTACGACTTTCAAAAACTAATTTCTAGAAGCAATCATAACTTTAGGATTGTTGTTCACTTCTACATTATTTTATTTGAATGGGCTCCAAGTAAACTATTTTCCACTATTTTCAAGGGTGAAGTTGTTTTTTCTTCCATCAAGAGCAACCTTATAATAAGGTTTTCTTGGTCTACCTAAAACACATGACACAAATCAATGGTCTTGATATCAAACCAAACCTTAAAATTTTATGACCCAATTTGAAATTGTATTAAACATTATTTATTCACTAACAATTGATGATTCTTTGGAAGTTGAAACACCTTATATGGATATGGGGTGTGCAACGCTCTTCAAATGAAGTTTATCTACCATATAAGTAGATAATATATTATATGTGCTATCAATATCAATGTATTTTTATAGCGCTTACCTCCATATCGATATATAGTTAGGAAAATATTCTTCCTTTGCATTGGTTCCTTATCCTCCTTTGTTAGTTTAATAACATCTTCTTCATTATGAGAGCTTATCGATATCAAATCTTCAATGTGTTTGGGTGATGTAGCTGATTTTTACTCTAGTTAACAACATGAGCATCAAATTCATTTCTCCTAATACTATTACTCTATTCTTATGGGCACCATTAAGCTCTATGTCTCAATTTCCCACACCTAGAACACATTGAAGTGAGTTTAATTCATGTTCCATACCTTCCTATTCCTCTTGAAGTGTGTGACCTACCTTCTTGTGCATGATTGTGATCATAATAAACAATTTCAATCATTTATTATCACAATCATTTAAAAAAATATCTAACTCATCCTCTTGTTTATCTTTCAAAATAAGTAAATAAAAATTATTATTTTATCAAATGATTTTTTTCTTCATTGACACTTTCCAAGAAAATCTTGGGTTTGCTTTGATGTGCCTTGATGTTATCATTGATTCCATCCTTGAGCTATCAATACCTGTTAGGCCTCCTTATGAAGATGGTGTCCCTAAGATATATGCAAATAATTATAAACACCGCATCAAATTTGTCAAGAGGAATCACATTTGCTTCTAGCTCATAAATGTATTGTGGGTTAATATAAAATTTGAATTTACATTTATTGGTCACTTGAATATCTACACCCTTCTTCACCCAACCCAAAGGATGCTCATGCTAATGTTTTTTTTTAAAACTATATTCTTAACAACTTCATTTCAAATCAAATTAGAATGAGAACTAGTATCACCCTTAGTTTCTTGATTTTGATTTTGATTTGGAATAACTTGCTCATATATTCCACTTTTTTCCCTATTTGTTCATGTTGGTGTTAGGGCATCCAAGTTTCTCATCAACATTATAATTTTACTCTATCTCCACCTATAATTTCTATTTCAAAGGTGTCATGGACCTCTTAAAGTCCTTTTTGAAATGATTCTTCAAATGTAGCTTCCAACACATAGTGTCGATATTTCCATTTATAAGGTAAAGCTTATAATGGTTATTTAGATCCTTAAAACTATGAAAATTTGTGTCATTCCACTTACCTTTCCACTTACCTATCTTTAAGGCTTTATACAATTGGGTTTTCTATTTCTTGAATTGTTTTTTATATTAATTTTACTTTGAGGGCTCTCCCTCTCATATTTTCTCTTCCTCAATGTAGTATTCTTGAAAACATGCCTCATTAATGTCTTTTTAATTAATTAAGATGACCCATCTCCTTATACATTTATGAATACCTCCCAAGTATTTTGTTAAGTTGTCTTCATACTCCACATCCAATCCCATAAGCATGGATTATTTTTGAAATTATGTGGTATTGTCTTACACACTTTGACTTGCTCCTTCCTTGAAATACTACTGCTTAATTTTTTGATAAATTTTATTCCCAATAGGATAAATTTCTTATGAAATAATTCCTTAAATTCATCGCACCTATATACAACTAGATTATTCGTCCCACCTATTTATAACTAAATTATTCTTATTTTTATAAGATTCAAGATAGCTTTACCACTAAATCAGAGCATAACCTTCGATCTTGAGAAAAATAAAAGAAATATGTTGATCCTTATTAACTTTATACATAATAAAATACACATTCATTTGGTTCAACCATTTTTCTAGCAATTCAAGATGTTCTTCAAAGGATTTAATCTCAACCTTCGTCTTAACATTGAAAGTAATATGTCTAGATTTTACCTTAGCTTCACATTTATCTTTTTATGTTTGCTTATGCTCATCCATAAATTTTCCTTTCTCTTCATGGGGTTCCTTTCCTTTGCCAAATTTATTTAATAGAGCATGAACTATGATGTCCATGTTTTCTTGGTTCCTAGATATGAGATATTATTGTTTGGTGATAGTGTCTTGGAACTTCATCATGATTTCCATGCATGATTCCAATGAAACAAATTTCTTGACAATATTGTCTTCACCTTCTTGTGTCATTCATCTCACTTGTAGATTCTGCATTCTTGTAGAAATATTAAGTTATAAATTAGCAATTCTTCTTGTTTTGATCTTATCATTGTCATACAAATCAACTTAAAAATTTCCACAATACCCAAATATTAATCTAATCTAATACCAAAATGACTATAAACTCATAGGAATAATTCTTGTTATAATTTTAAAAATATGAAAGTGATGTTCTACTTCGAATTTTCTTCAAATGAGAATTATAATTACTCCAAAATACTTGCAATTGATGTGATGCGATGCTGGAATAGTAAAACTAGATCTTATAACTGAAACATGAACATAAAACATGAGACATGAGAAAAACAAGGAAACAAGAGTTTTGAAAACCCAAATATAGGGGAAAACCAATTGAAAGTGGAAATTTACCAAATTTCTATCTTATTATGGTCAACGATAGATTTTAGAGAGTATTGATGAATATGTACGATAATATTCTCATTATCTCTCTCACTCAAACTCTCTCTCTATTCCTTTATCTAATCCTTATTAGCACCAAATGAATTATTTAATGCCTTTTCTAAATTCCTACCTCTTCTTATCATGCTCAAGAATTTCCCTTCATGCATTAAATGATCTTCAATCAACTTAGGAACTAAAGTGACAAATTCCCTTGTTGTTACTTTATCTATGTGGTTACCATGTGTAAAAATGTCAGTAAATATAGAACAATAATTTTAAAACCATCACGTTTTATCTATTTTTTCCTTAAGTTCACTTAATAGGATAAAATTGTATAAAACTCAGATTGTATAAGATATAATATTCACATACAAATTTGAGTGTAAATAATGTAGTTTTATTGATTTATTACAACTTAATAATTATGGAAGTAATAAAATAATTGGCTACTTAGATTTTTTCTATAATTTTGAGGTCTATGACAAGGTAAATTTTTTAGCAGAGATCAAAAAGGGCTTGTGAATGCTTAGATTTGAAAATAGAGTGTTTGCATTATTTGAAACAAGTTTGCACATCCTTAACACTCACACATTATGACATTGTATGTTAGGGTGCAAAATTATATTCCATGTATACATTGATTTTGTGATTATTTTTCTTAGTGTGCCTATGTATAATAATGCTTCTTATTATTTGGATACATGTGATACAACGTGAACAACTATTTTTTTATTCTCCTTGATTTAAAACCCTAACTCTTTACACTATTAAATGAAAAATATGTGAATGGGGAAAATAAGTGAAAGGATCAACTGAGTTGACCTCAACCACCCCTTATGGCTAAGCACTACCTACATATCCATTAGTTTAAAGAGGGAATTTAGAGCAAATGTAATTCTACAACCAAGATGAGTGTGTACAATTAATGTAATACTAGAATACAGTGCAATCCCATGTATGGATTTTGATACTTGACAACCCATGATTTGACCTTTTAATGGTATTAATTTTAGGTCAATGCCTAATCCTTTGAGGGAATTAATATTTGGAAACTTTAAGATAATTCCTCTCAATATGTAGAGTTAGTTTTAGTGATAGATCGATAAGTGTTAGATGTCAACTGGATTAGGATTGATATGTTTACATAAATGATTCTTTATGTAATTTATTCTAAACTGACTAGCAAAACATATAAGCTAACCCATATGAATAATTTGAATTTGGGGAAATGGCCATTAAAGGGTGTGCAGATAGATCTAGCCCATGTGGAAAGGTTTATAGTACAACACTTTCTGAGGAAACATAGACTTGTCAAGAGAACATTGTTAGAATTACCTTTTATTTAGTATAATTTATTTTATCCTAAGTCTCTTTTGCATGTGTGATGAATTTATATTTATGTGAATTTTTAATTCACATAAATCTAGATTCTTTAAGGTGTCACTCACCTCTTTGTTCTCCCTTAGGATTTGGGAGTTACTTGCATGAGTAACTTCTTTCCTTAAATGGCACACACCTCCCTTCTCTTTGTAAAGGATTAGTACATAAGTAGCACATAATTGGAGGGATTGGAAGGTCATAATGGGGTTTTATGTAACTCCCATTTTCCTTATCTATCTCTATAAAATAACTATTCCTCTCCTCTTTTCCTCACTAAGAATCATTTAGCTCTCTCTATTCTTCTCTTGTGCTTTTATCAAATCTTATTGTTGTGAAGATATTTGTTGCAATCCTTCTAATAAGATCATGTGAGTTTTTATCCAATACGTTTGGTTTCCCACTTTAAATCTCTTATCAATATGGTTTACTTTTGAGAGGTAACTTAAATTTTTAACGCATTATTGTTTTCTCTTAATTTCATGCTTGTCATTAGTGATATTTCTTGGGTTAAAATCCTTTCATGGTATCATAGCTATGATCATTTAAATGACATTTTTTTGAGAGTGAAAATTTTGTAAGGAGAATTCAATTTTTTTTCATTAATGATATTTCTTGGGTTAAAATCCTTTCAAACATGAACAACGATATGAGATTATGAGATAGGTAGAGAATGATATTAAGTTGTTAAGGTAGAGAATATGGAAATCCTATATAATAGTATAACAATGAAAAACATTTAGGAAGGCTGAGCCAATATATGGATGAATGGCTAAGTAATAATATAATAAGAGTCATATATGTGGGCATAAGATATGTATGTTAAATATTTGTCAAATATGGAATTATCAAGTGTCTAATACCAAATATGAATGTATACACATTATTTTGCATGAAACAACAATTTCATCATCAGAAACGTAATAATTCAATTTAACCCTTGTTGTTGACTAAATTAGGTTTGTTCTAGTTGATTGATGGAGTGGAAAATTTTCTTGATCCCTATGGATAAGAAAAGGTTGGTTTCTATCATCAAGTTAAGGAAAAAAACTTCTAATAGACTGGTTTTTTATTTTTATACTACTTAATTTCTTACTATTATAGGGGTGGAAGTGGGAAGGAATCTCAACAATTTATTGTAATTTATTTATATCTACTTCTATACCTCTTAGTGAGATAACGAAGCCCAAAAATTTAGCATAAATCACTCCAAAAATAAAATTCTTAAGATTTAATTTAACTTTGTATCATTTTTGTCCTTCAAATATATTTTTTGTGTCATGAACATGATTTTTTCTTTTTTTTGACTTTTTTCAAGATGTCATATACATAGTCCTCTAAGATGTCATGCAAATAATCATGAAATATATGTGTCATATATTTTTGATAGGTATAACCTTCATTAATAAGTCTAAAATGCATAACCACATTATAATATGTGCCCTAAAGTGTAGTAAAATAGTCTTATGTTGGTTACTAAGATTAATTTTGATTTGATTGTTACCTAAAAATCCATCCATAAAGGAAAACATCTCATGTCCAAAAATAGATCCAATATTCATATCAATATTTGATAATGGAAAATTATCCTTGAGACATGCTTTATTGATATCTCAGGAATAAGTGCATACCCTAATGCCATTAGGTAGTTTTCTAATTGTTACAATATTATTAATTCAATTAGAATATTAAATAGGTCTAATGGAACCAACATTAAGAAGTTTGGATCTTTTGCTCTTAACCAACAAGGTCATCAAGGTTTATAACAAGGTTATGTATTAAAATTGAATTAGACAAACCAAGTATATCAACATTAGACCATGTAAAATATATCTATATTCTATTCAAATTTATGAATATGCCTTTGAAATTTCCATGGGTAGACATTATGAATAGTATATTTGTATTTCACTATGTTGCATCCTTGTTTATTTTTGATTTTTTGGGTCAAACTTCTAGAACCCTCTCTAGGGGTAAATGGAAGAAAGATATGGAATCAAATTGTTGATTAATGAGTATAAAAATAATAATTAAAAAAAAAAGAGAGATCAAGTTGTAAATCCTATTAGGAAGAATAATTAACTTGATAATTATTTTTAAAACTAATATATCTTTCAAAAAGTTAATAATAAAATTTTATAAAAATATTTTATTTTCTAATGAACAATTATTTTTATAAAACTTTGTTATCATCTATTTGAAAGATATATCAATGTTAAAAATTTATTGGAAATTTAAATGGTCTTTCCAATAAGATTGTTGAATCAGTCTCTTATTTTTTTTAAATTCTTATATTTATACTCATTAATCTATTCCAAATTTATATATTTATTCCATTTGTCCTTAGAGAGGGGTATATGGTGAAATCCAAATATATTGTTCATAACTATATGGATGGTTTGTATTTTTTGGAGTTAAGGAAGTACCCAACTTCACATTCTTAAGTGTGTCATTTGTTTTAATATTGATATCAGTCATGTCATCATTCAATAAATTTAATTTATCATATACATAGGGTGTAGTAGGTAAAGTGTCCAAACTATTCAAATCAACCTCATCATCACTATGTGCGGGTTTTCCTTCCCCAAAATAAACATACACACTCAAGTTTTAATGAAATATATTCTTATGATCATGTGTAGGATAAATTTATATTAATTACCAATTTTTTTGTTATAGTTTTATCAATCAAAAAATTATCAAGGATTGGTGTGTCATGCTTTGTAGAAAAATCAATCAATTCAGGGGATATGCCCTTGAGTTTATTTTTCTTTCTACTTCCATGATATATTCTATACATAGATCAATAATATTAATTATAATTTGAATTTATTGAGAATGATTCAATGTGGAATTATTAAATTTGTCATGTTGAGACTTTATAGACTACTTAGAAATAGTTTTTATTAGATATCAAAAGGAATTCTCTTAATTGTAACTTTTTCTTGATCATTTTAGTTATCATTATTTTAACTAATTCCTTACTTTTTTGGATGGGTAGTTTGGATTTTGTTATGACATATTCACTCTTTCCTAATCCTTGACCATTATAACCCTTCATTTGTGCACATTTAAGTCCAAATATATATTTTTCTAACATAGTTTGAGCAAGACTATAATGTTTTCTTCATTTATTTGCTACACACAAATCATCTATGATTAGTGATTTGTTCTTAACATCAATTGATTATACTTATGTAAGGGTTGATGTTTACTTTTTTACTTTCATAATTTTGCGAGGTTATATAAAAATAACTAATATCAAATATATTTATATTATATCTGTACTTTCTAAGGTTTATTGGTGTAAATCTTAACTTCCACAACCTCTCATCTATATCATCAACTATGAGAATAATATCTTTAATATTTTCCTTATCATTGCTAAATTTTACATAAAATCAAATGTTTTAAGTCAAAATTCTTAAGTCCCATTATAGTTAGTTGATCCTTATTAAAATGAGGCACTATAATATCTTGAGTTTCATTCATCTTGTAATATATAAAAGGCACGTCATCTATTGGACATATATAACTGATTATTTTGTGTATTAGCTTCAAAAATTTATGTAAAGTGGATGGATTGACACTTATGTCATGAAATCAAGGTATCTTAAGTAAATATTGTAGCTTACATCAATAGATATAACTTGATATTCTATTGCTACAGTTTTTGGCCCCACTGTTGCTTATTTATGGATTTTTGAATCTTTTTATAATTATCTTTGAACTAGTTATGGATCCACTACTAATACCTAATTTTAGTCAAAATGATTTGATATCAATATTCAATCATGGACCATTATCGATAAGCACTCATTTGATTCCTTTTTTTTTATGATAACTTGAATATCCAAGGGGATGTGCTGATCAACAATGTATCTTGAAGGTATTTAATTATCTTCAAATGTGATGGCATTATCATTATTTTTTAATATATTTAACAATAAAAATGGAGTGAGATGGTTGAGAATCAATTAGAAATGTTATATCATCTAATGATTTGTAATTTTTATTATTATAAATAATGGATTTGGTAAGTAATTCAAGGATGGATATCTTGGCATTAGGATTTTGTGCAATTGATCCATAATATAATAATATTTTGCATCATGCAACATAAGTTTGGGTGTTAAGGGATATTAAGAGGGAAATTTTGGTTATACCCTCATTGGATATTAGATATATTATGAGATAATATTGTGTTTTTAGCTCTAACCCTTCTTTCCATAGTATTATTTACTTCATATTAAATCATCATACATTGAAGAATAGATAAGTTGGAACAAGACATTTCTATGCAAGGCTCTACAAGTTTCTTCTATTATTATTGGAGGAAGAAATACATACAAACAAAGTCTTAAATAAATTATACAAATTCCTAACATGTCTTAGGAGATATTAAAGTATTTTATATTTTATATTAAAGACATATGCTTGAACATAAATACTAGATTTTTATTCAATAAGAGTAAAATAATAATCAAGAAGAAACAAATGCTAGGATTGTGACATGATGGAATGAAATCTAAAGTATATATTGAAAAAGGGAATATTCCAATCCAAAATAAGAATTTTTTTATACATATAGACATATTTAAAAATAGTTCCCATAATCAACGATTGGGGCTTGGAAAATATGATTATAAATGAACCCTTACAAATAATCACACTTTGATTATGAATAAGTGTTGGTACATTAATTATCTTTCAATTGATGTTGTATTTATAAAATTTATTGCAATAATTTTTTACATGTCTCATGGCATATTCTATTGATAGATTATGAGTGTGTGTATAGGAATAGTGTATGGAGATCAATCATGGTGGGGGTGGAATTTGATGATATAGAATCTATAATTCATGATAACACCATTAAACAAATATGCCATACATCACCAATTTATAACTAGTTATAAAGTACCTTGTTTGGATTCCCTTAGGTTGTCTTGGTTTACTTTACTGGCCTTTCTTACTTATTGATTGTTATCATTTAGCTATGTCAATTATTGTTTTGATTCATGGTTATATTCATGCCCTTAATGAGTGCTTGGTCATTTTTTTTTTTAGTTTTGGATTATGGCATTAGCCTTTATTGTTAGGGTGTGGAGCTAAAAGCTTCACCTTAATGCAAACTGGGAGGTTTCTGAGCATGACAGTCGCCGGCGTCGGTAGGCCACAACCGACATCGGTCAGAGGACAGTGCAGAAGGAAGCTGACATCAGTAGGGATCGGCCGGCATCGGTCACCTCCAGTCAAACAGGGACCGACGTCGGTCGCCTGTGGCGGTTCCAAAACTGCTGTTGACGAACAGTCAGTTAAGTGAACGGGTTGTTTGCATGATGAAGACCAGTTAGAGTCTTGAGCCGTAAGTCTAATCATTATATGCATGAGGTCTATATAAGAGAATCATGGGCTGTATTGTTAAGTGGAGAACTAAGTAGAACTTGGAGAGTTCTTCCCCTGGAAGAGCATGTTCTTCCAGGTATGTAATATCAGGGTTGGTCAACAGGGTGTTGCTAGATCATGGAGGAGATCTACATGTGATAAGTAAGATCAGGTTGGTCTGCAGGGGTGTGTATATGCAAGGGTCAAAAGGAGATCAGTGGGGGAGCAAGATCCAAGGTGACAGTAATACATTAAGGAGCAGGATCATGGTGAGATCTACTTGGAGTACCGGTTCGTACTCGATTGTATAGGTGTATAGTGAGGTGAACAACAGCTTGTGTTAGCTGTGTGTTGTGACCTAGTGAGAGAAGATTACTCTTGAGGGAAGATTACTGTAAGCCCACGAAGTGGAAGAAAGAGTGTGATCTCTTTGTTGTAATTTCATTCTAACTGAGTTGAATACAATTGTGTATTACCTCTCACATTTTGTGTGTTTTCTCATTGATAGTTACTTGTACTTTTGTGTTATTTCGCATGTTTAATTGCTTATACAATGGTAATCATGTGTGCTCTTAATTATGACAAGTTGTTAGAGCTTTGGGGAACTTCGGTCCTATCAAATGGTATCAGAGCAAGGTTGGACATTCTCAGAGCGAGTTTGACTAACAGATGGCCCAGATTTGTTAAGTGTTGTTGATTACAGGTTACTCACAGGGGTTGCTATTTGAGTGGGAGTATAGCAATGGCAGAAGAAGGTAAATTGAGAATGAAGAAAGTCAGGCACAGGATTAACACCACAAGGAGTGTGGTGGGTAGTCTTCAAGTGGGAGCTTGAAGAGGAATACAAGCCAGGGGAATCCAAGAACAAACACACCTTGTTCTGATCCCACTTGTTAGGATCTTGCTCCTCAGAAAGAGCACAGTATGATTACCAAATACAAGCAATTAAACATGGAGAAATATACCAGAAGCACAAGTAACTAGAATTCACAAATAGCACAGAATATGAGAGACAATACACTATCTTGTATTAATACTTGTACAGAAAAGAATACAATAAAGAGCCACCACACTCTTCCACCTTACAGAGGCTTGCCACACCTCAAGTGTAAAATAATTATTCTTCAAAACACTCTCCTACCAAAAATGGTCCCAACACACAACTCACACACATAATTGGTGTTCACCTCTCCAACCAGTCAGTAATAACCCTGCCAGTACACCAAGCACTCTAAAGTACTTTAAGTAGATCTCCCATGAACCTGCAACCTGCAATTCAACAGACCATACTTACACATGTAGATCTCCTATGAGCTTGCAACAACCTGCAACTCAATGATCTTACAATGGAAGGATCTTCCTTGCCTTCCTTTCTAGCTCATAATTACAATACATGCCAATGGGTCTATAAATAGATCTCAGACTTAAACAATAACATAGACTCTTAATTTAGAATAATTATCCACACAGCTCAAGACTCAAAGTAGCCTTTACATGCAAACACTCAGTTCAACAAACTAACTGTTTGTGCAACAAATAGTTCTGAAACACACAAGCGACCGACATCGGTCCCTGTCTAACTGGTGCTGACCGACGTCAACCGACTCCTTGCCGATGCCGGTTGCCTTCTGCAATGATCATGACTGACGTCGGTCATACTACCGACGCTAGTACTTCTAGAACTTTAGCAACCTCCTCTTCGTCTGCATAGTTGAAGCTTTTAGCTCCACAACCTAAAAATCTCCCACTTGGAGATAAATAGCTGCAACTGTACTTGTACCTGTACTTTGTCTAGTTTGTTCCCTTGGCTTTGTATCCCTCCTCAAGATCACTCTTGAAGACCAATCACCACAAAACTTGTGGTGCAACACCTGTCATCCAAATCACTTGCCACATCCACATCTACAAACCATGTAGAAAATAACTTGACCCTGCATAGCATGTGCACCTGCTGCTGGTCCCTCTAAGAATCCACTGAACTGCCCTCCAATGCTTCTTTCCCGGATTAGCTCTAAACTTGTGACAACTCCCACTGCTTGGGAAAACTCAGGTCTAGTACATACCATGCACTTAACCTCATTATGTGAATCAAGACCCTGTTTTGTGAACTATCCAACCATCGACGTGATAAATGGTCTCACACAATCATCCTGAAACAAATTCAACCTATGACCTTCCATGTCCTTAGAACACACTCATGCCAAAGAATCTTGCTGCTCCCAGATTCCTCATGACATCCCTCTAAACTAGCTTTACCTTTAGTTCAGCAACTCCCTGTATATGTAACCCTGTAACAAGCACATCATATAGTAATAGGATAATGTAGCTAATATTATCCAACCTGGTAAAGAGAAACACAATGATCAAACCTCCATTGCCCTGCAGCTTACTCAAGACCATATACCCTGGCCTTCCATCTCATGTATCCATTTCTGCTCTTCTTTATCCTGAACATCCATTCGTCTCTCAGTGCTTCCTTCCAGCTGGCAACTCCACCAAAAGCTCCCATTTGGTTCTCCTCCAAGGAATCACATCCTCCATCCATGCCAAGCTCCCACTATTTCCTGGATCTACCTGCTCTGCTTCTTTAACAACTTCCTAGTTCTTTACTATCAGTGAGCAACAAGTAGTGTAAAGAAGGGAAATGATGAATTTGAGGCTTACATACCCTTTAAGTCCTCCATATGGGTGCTTGAGACACCTTGATAGCTTGCTGTCCACCCAAAATTTGTCTCAGTGATCGATACCGGTCACATCTCAGTCTGCACCCAACCGATGTCAGTTCCCTATGACTACCTCATCGTCGATGTCAGTTCCCCCTTGTCGATGCCAATGTTTATCTGTCTTGAGTCACCGACATCGGGCTGCACATAGCCGACATCGGTCCCTGTCTGGATGCCGATGCCAGTTTTCTAGCCGACGTCGGTCTCTGTGTTTTTCTTGTGAGAACTGACTTCTACCCACGAGCTCCTTTTGGATCAAACCCTTGTCCAAATCACCCTTGCTCTCCTTAGAATTCTTCTGCCCCTTGTACTGAACTCTATCCGTCACCTTCTCCTTAAAAACCAAGGCTTTCCTGTTCTTATCACTAACATCAGATCTCTCAAGAATTGTTACCTTCTTCTTCTGCATATAGAAATATCGATCTATGCTCTTCAAATCTGAAAGCATACCCTTTGACTCAAGAACATGCATCTCCTTCTTATTCATGTGACCAAGCCTATTAAGCCACATCTTCAAATCTACAGCTGAAGTAGATAACCCAGAAAGAGAATCAGTAATACAAGTAGATAGATAAAGCGTACCTACTTTCTTACCTCTTGCTACAACAAGTGCACCCTTGGTAACCTTCCAAGAGTTCGCTGTGAGAGTTACTGTGCAACCCTCATCACCCAAAATTTTTACAGAAATCAAATTCCGCTCCAAAACTGGGACATGCATGACCTCCTTCAACACCCATGTGTTACCTGTCTGTAATTTCAGCTTCACTTTCCCTTTGCCAACCATCTGACAAGGCTTACCATCCCCTAAAGAAATTTCTCCAAAGTCTCCCTGGACATACTCATGAAAAAATTCCCTATTTGGGGATGCATGAAAAGAGGTACCAGAATCTAAAACCCAAGATTCTACTTTATCCAAAGAACATACCAGAGCATCTTGTGTAACATAATCCGCAACATCTGCTTCTTCTTCATGTCCTTCATGTTGATCTTCACCTGACCTGCAATCTCTCTTTATGTGCCCTTGCTTTCCACACTTCCAGGAGGTTATTCTGCCATACTTGGACTTGGATCTCCTGCCTATCTTGGACCTTGATCTCCCACGCTCGATCTTCTCTCTTTGCCTTCCTCTGCCTTCAACACTCAAAGCATTCCCTGATGATTCACCTGTGCTTTTATTGCAAATCTCTTCATTCAAGATCACACTCACAATATCATCCACTTTTAAGATTTTTGAAGCAGACACAGTATTAGAAACTGCCATTACCAAACTCTCCCAACTTTCAGGTAATGAACACAAGATTAAGAGAGCTTTAATTTCATCATCAAAAACAATATTGACTGAATTTAACTGGTTTACCAAACCATGGAAATCACTAAGATGACTATGTACAGATCCACCTTCCAACATTTGCAAATTAAATAATTGCTTCATAAGAAATACCTTATTCAAAGTTGAGGGTTGTTCATATAAATTTGCCAAAGATTCCATCAACTCTACTGTTGTCTTACACTGTGATAAGCTGGAAATCACAGACGATGCAAGACTCAATCTTATAGATCCCAGAGCCTTCTGATCAAGAACCTCCCATTCTTCATCCTTCATATCTCGGGGCTTGCAATCAACCCCACCCAATGGTAAGTACAAATCTTTCTGATACATATAATCTTCAATCTGCATCCTCCATAATTGATAGTTCTTGCCATTAAACTTCTCCATTCGTAGCTTACTGTCTTCTACCATTACTCTACTCCCACTCAAACAGAAACCTTTGTGAGTAACCTGTAATCAACACACACTAACCAGATCTAATCCAATTTGTTAGTATCCCAACCTAAAAGCTCTGATACCAGTTGTCGGGGAATCCAAGAACAAACACACCTTGTTCTGATCCCACTTGTTAGGATCTTGCTCCTCAGAAAGAGAACAGTATGATTACCAAATACAAGCAATTAAACATGTGGAAATATACCAGAAGCACAAGTAACTAGAATTCACAAATAACACAAAATATGAGAGATAATACACTATCTTGTATTAATACTTGTACAGAAAAGAATACAATAAAGAGCCGCCACACTCTTCCACCTTACAGAGGCTTGCCACACCTCAAGTGTACATTAATTCTTCTTCAAAACACTCTCCTACCAAAAATGGTCCCAACACACAACTCACACACAGAATTGGTGTTCACCTCTCCAACCAGTCAGTAATAACCCTGCCAGTACACCAAGCACTCTAAAGTACTTCAAGTAGATCTCCCATGAACCTGCAACCTGCAATTCAATAGACCATACTTACACATGTAGATCTCCTATGAGCTTTCAACAACCTGCAACTCAATGATCTTACAATGGAAGGATCTTCCTTGCCTTCCTTTCTAGCTCATAATTACAATACATGCAAATGGGTCTATAAATAGATCCCAGACTTAAACAATAACTTAGACTCTTAATTTAGAATAATTATCCACGTAGCTCAAGACTCAAAGTAGCCTTTACATGCAAACACTCAGTTTAACAAACTAACTGTTCGTGCAACGAACAGTTCTGGAACACACAGGCGACCGATGTCGGTCCCTGTCTAATTGGTGCTGACCGACGTCGGCCGAATCCCTACCGATGCCGATTGCCTTTTGCAATGATCATGACCGACCTCGGTCATACTGTCGATGCCGGTACTTTTGGAACTTCAGCAACCTCCTTTTCGTCTGCATAGTTGAAGCTTTTAGCTCCACAACCTAACATTGATTGCATTCATTTTTTTTGGTTGTTCTAATTTCTATTGAGTAAAGCATTATGATAATTTGGATGAAAGATGCTATTTTAACTATTCAATACATAAGGGTAATCAAATTATGAAAAAAAATTAAAAACATTACAAAATACAAATCTAATTAAATATAGTAAATACAACCATACATACAAATATGAATGTGTTAAAATAGGCAATAGAACATTCATAATTAAATCAATAACGATTATAGAGAAATACCTATTTTTTAACTTACTTGTGTAGGGAATTTATTTATTTAATCGAGATAACAAGCAAACAAAATTTCAAAAACCATTCTGTGATTTGAGAACTTTTTAAAAAGAGACAAAATCATCAGTTCAATTAATTCTATACCAGGACAAAATCAACTATTGGTAAAAGGGGACATAATCAATATGTTACAGTCATGATTTGAATTTTATTTATTTGATGTGTAATTATATGGTGATCCAAATTCTTGGTTCTATGCTAATTTGATAGGTAGTCTTTCATTTTGCTTCTTCCTTGATATATGACCTAGTTTGCCACAAATGCTTGAATGAAGAACAAGAAAAGGATTATCTAGGTAAGGCAACCTCTATGGATTTTTCACTACATATATTACATGTTATGATTATACCCAATGTATTTATTTATGTCAGGTGAATGAAATTTCACTCGCGTGAGAGAAAGGGGTTCGCCTCCTCTCTTAAATAAATCAAATTCAACTACATACTCCCCACTAAACCTTATTTTTGTATAATATCTTGAAAATATAAATATAATGGTATAATTAAATCAATGTACACACTATTTATTGTGTTCATGATGACCTTTTGATAAATATTGATAAAATAGGCATAAGAGACTTAGCTTATAAGAGGCTTGGATGTGAAAATCTAGATAATGGAGCAAATAGGGGTGCCATTGTATACATAGGCTCCTCTAAGGCACATCTACATATTGGTTGACCCTAAAATATAGGATAAGGTGACAATCAAGGTTCAAGGGAACAAAATTTAAGGAAATAGTTGCACATGCTGACTAAGACATACGAAAGGACCTTAACATAATGTTTTGGACATTTTAGGAGCATCTAAGATCATATAAATGAAAATGAATAATTGATCTGAAGGGTTTTATACATTATGCATCAAATGGATATATTATATTTGTATAAAAGTGAATATATATTCAAGTTATGAATAAGACCTAAGCCATGGGATGATGAAAATGGATTCAACATAAAGGGGAAATGTATCAAAAATAGCCAAATGTGTGCACATGGACCAAGTGTGATAAAACAGGGAAAAAATCTTGTAAAAAATTATATGTCTACATTTATGTGTGTATGTAGGTTAATCCATGTGTATGCCAAATTAAAATAATAATTAAATGAAGAACATACATTGACTTATCTAAGGTAGAAAGGATGAATCAAATGATGCTCGAGAGGGACTTCATCCGCATAGGTTGGCATTCTTGGAAAATGTGAAATACTTGAAAATAATGGATATTTTAAAAAATTAGTAAATGTCATATCATGTCATCACAAATATAACGATAAAATATAATCAGAGGAACTATATGAACCATGTTTTTATAACTGGTACAAACAAAACTTTATTACATTCATTTTATTTAGAACATTATAAACAAATCCTAACAATAGCTAAAAATTCTAAGGAAGTCCTTAAAATCCAATATAATTCTTGATTAGGGAAGTAGATACATGTTGTCTAGTCATTTTTTACACATTCCCTTTAAAAAAATTCTCTCAAATTCAATTAATTCACTCAAAGTTGAAAAATAACTTAAAAAAATTTACTCAATTCTGTTCAATTTGCTCAATCTTGAAAAATATTGAAAATATAAGAATATATGCCTCCATTTTGAGGTTAGGGAATGTAAAACATATTATTGTAATCACTCATCTCAAAATAAAGAGTGAAATTCACATTGTGTCATTACATAATGTATAGCATAAGCTTGGTAAATTATTTAAAAAATCATATAAATAGAGATATGTAATCATCATAAACTCTTGGTTATGTAATTATCAATAGTATGATGCAAATTTATGTGAGGACGAGGACATGGGAAAAAAATATGCCCCAACTAATGATTTATATACAAAATATATGTATAGTAATAAACTCAAGGAGATACTAAAGGATACAATGCCCCCAAGTGGAAAATAAAGATAGGGAAAAATAACAAGCCCTTAATGCCACAATTGTGCCCCTAGTAGAGCTAGATAAAGTAATGAATCACACACATAATAGTATGCCCCAATTTTTACATGGTAAAGACTATCGAAAATAAGTACCAAGCATAGTAATATCATAAATAGTATTATACATGATAAATATCATGGCACCAATCATAATATATGAATGATATGAATCATAGAAAGAAACATAGAGTATCACATTGTACATCACAATAATTACTCACAAATATGTAGTTACATATAATAAATCATAACTCAATTATGTATGACCCATAAGAAATGATGACATGACATGACATGATAACTTGAGGATCCTCTAAGGATGAGTACTAGAAAATACATTGACAAAAAACATCTCAAGCATGCATGAGCATGCACATGCAGGCAATTGAATAATAATAGAAACTCACACAAGGTAACAATGTAATAGTTGCAATGTAACCACACAATGTAGATATTCATGTAACATGCAATATGTAGGCTAGCTAGATATGATATAATCAATGTAAGTATATCTATAAGATAAATGGAAAACAATAAAGATATCATCATAAACTCTGTTATATAACCACAAAGCAAGCATACCACCAATATTATAATGCGATTTGGTGATGTGTGATTAAAACTAGCCATATAACATTTAAAAGTCAATGATCATATCAAACTTATATATCATGTAACTAACACACTCAAAAATACCATGTTAAGCATGTGTGTAATATTATATGAAAAACCTATAGCATCTAGGTATACAAGCATGACGTGTTTCTAATTTTTTTACATTTTGTAATTTTATAGAATAAGAATATCACATAAAGAAGCAGCCAAGGGGATCACTCAAGAATAATATTAATCAATCAAAATATAAGACCATGGGAAAAATTTGAGAAAAAATTTCAACTATGCATGCCAATGTGTGAAATCAAGAATAAGAAGAAGATTCCAAGTAAACCAAAACTTCCCTTAGAATTCAATGCACAATTATAGTCACTCAAATTTGGTTATGAATACTTGATTATGCCAATTTTGGCCCTACTTCACTTTAGTTGAATTGAGCACTTAATTTGGACATATTTCACCACCTCAATTTATATTAAGCATTTATATGGACCTGTTCCTTTCTAAATTTCTATTTTGTAATGAACTGACTAGTAAATTGGAAAGAATGGTTGAAATATGAGGTTTGAAAGAAGTGGGTGAGGTTGATAAATTTGTTAAAGAAAAAAAACTTGGTCCTATGTTGGAGAAAGTGGATAGGTATTTTATGCTAGAGAATGTGTTGGAAGAGGATGCCCAGATGGGACTTGTGGATACTTGCTAGTTGGGCCTTAATTTTGAGACTGGTGATGTTGTTATCATGAAGGTTTTGGATGAATGAATTTCCATGATGGTGATACTTATTTACTAGTTATGGTTTTCTTTTATATTTTCTTTCTGTTAGTGCCTCTCACATGATGCTTTTTCATATTGTTATATCGAGTACTCTATTTATATTTTGGTAACTTATCATTTATCTATCTATATGGTAGAACTATTTTTGTTTCACCTTTGGGTGATTTAATTTTTGTTCATGATATTTCAATATAAAAAAATTATATCTTATGCATAAAAAATTTTCTAAATTTTTAAAAGCCCTATAAGCATATGTACAAATTTCCTTGGACCTAAAATTCACACATTTCCATTAAGCATAAAAACATCCAGTATGAGATAATAGTGGCAAACGTTTATGTCCTCTATGCAACATTTTTGTCCTTAGCCATTTTAAATATAATTTTTTAAAATTAGACCCTCTTAAAGTTTGGTATGTACTTTAGGATAAGTAGCGTGAGGTTTTCACCTTTTGGATTGCTATAAAGGCACACTAAAGTCACTTATTCTATCACTTGGTAATTTTGATACAAGCACACACTTACATTATTGCACATTAAGCAAAGCTTCCCTATTCTTCCCAATTTTGATTCTAATCATTTAAAATAATCCTTAGTCAAGTTAAAATCTTGTTTTATCCAAGTAATAGTAAAATTATGATAAAATATTCAAGCCATCTATAGATGTATTCATATAGTCAAAGGAACACATTTTTATAAAGCACTCTAAGTAGGAGAACTATGTGGGGTTGATTTCCCTCTTCATACTATCGGATACGTAGGCATCAATAAATCATCATGGGGGTGATTGGGGTGTTTTGTATGTAGCAATATTGTACATATTAGTTATTAATCCTAGGTGTCTAGCATTTTGTCTTATTTAATGAGCTTTTCATTTCCATAGGAATAGGACGAGCCATTGGGAATGTGAAATGAATAGTATTTTTAAGTCTATTTATTGTAATGCTTGCTTTATTTTTCATTAAATCATAAAATACAATTTTCTTTGTCATTTCGAATAAATTATCTAGCCTGTCATTGGTATTAGAGTCTAAAAATTTAATTTTTTCATTCCTTATTCATCTTTATAGTTGTACAACATATCATTTTGTTATCCAAATTAATACTTGTCAGTGTTTTTAGTAGTATTTAGGAGAATAGTGTCTTTTTAGAGAGATGTGGCATCTAGTTTTGAGGATATTTGGAATTTTAATCAAATTTATGACTGTTTGAAATGTTCTAGTCAAAATAAGGATGTTTTAGTGGTAGGCAACCTGCAACATCTTCTTATTCAGCCTATCATTACAAACCAAAACTAGAAAGGAGGCATTTTGGGAGACATTTTAGCTTTCTTATCAGTCATTAAATCTTGTTGTATGTAGTAAATAATTATTTTGTTGGTGTTTCAACCCTACATGTGTCCCAGACCTCTGTACTGGTAGTTTTTGGTCATTCTTTTCCTATGTGGGCTTTTTTGTTAAGCTCTACACAACTGATTGCATATCTCTTAATTGCTTTATTTCCATAGAGATGGCATCCCTTTATTTCCAAAAATATGATCAAAACCATATCATTTGTCAATAAGACTAAGGAAGCTATTCGTAAACTTGGGCGAAGTGTTCAAAGTTGGCGCTTCATTTACTTTTTACATTAAATTTTTTTCTTTGAGGTGGAAATTCTTTTCCATGAGGAGTACAACTGGAGCCCTTTCTAAGAATGAGTTCATACTTTTTTTTCTTCTTCCAATATTGGAATATTCAATATAAATCTAGAAGAAGAAGGTACATATTTTTTATGCTTTTTCATTTAAAAAGCAAACATTCATTTTGTTTTAAGTGCTTAATTTCAAATTTTGGAAAACATTTAAAATTTTGAAAACATTTTAAAAATGGAGAAAATTTTAATTAACTTGAGCAAGCTACTCTAAGCGAATTTGGGTAAAAACAACCGAATCATGTAATTCAAGGAGAAATAAGGAGAGCTACTCTTTTACCCATGTGTGTATGTCAAAAAACATAAATCTAAAAATCAAGAAAAACCAAGTATATTGATGTATGAGGTTTTATTTTTAAGTCGATGTTAATGACAAAGTGAATATTTTTTAGTACCTTTGCATATATAGAAGATGGGACCATTTTGGAGTGATAAAGAATCAATTTAGGTTAAATAAAAACTCAAAACCTACAAAAACTCAAATAACAACTCTAAAACATGCATTCCATCAAATCCATTGTTGGCACTACCTTGAATAACAAAGATAGTTGGCTAAAATGGTCTTGAAAAGTGGAGAACACACTCATATTCAATGATCTATGGTTTGATATTTGTGATGGGACTAAAAAACTAGCTGAACCAACAAGGAATGTAAAAGACACTCAAACATGGAAGTAGAAAAACCAGAAGGCTTTGGCCTTGATGTGGGCATCAGTAATAGAGATGTGTTTCATCATATATAGGGGTGAAATACACCATGGGAAATATATCATAAACTAAAGGACCTATATGACTACCATTCAGAGTTGGAATTCATTCAGTTGCATTAGAAACTATTTAACGTAGAGTTGAAAGATGGTGATGTGATGAGATTGGCTTCAGAGACATGCACTATCAAACATGATGTTAAAGCAACATGTGTCAAAATTGACATATACATGACCACATTCATAAAATCCCTTCTTCCAAACTATTCAACCTATTTGGAGTCTCTAAAATAAAACAATCAAGTTGAAGACTCTCACATATGACTAGTTGGTTAAAAAGATGGCAGAAAGAGAAAAGGCCTTTTGGAAGGAAAACCAAAACTACAATAGATGAAAGTGTGTGCTATGTCAAAACAAATTCTTCTAAACCATCAAACAAGGCCACGTCTTCCAAAAATGAAGGCAATAATAATTATAAGTATAAGTACAAGGGAAAAGGTGGTAAAAATGAAAACCATGGTGGTCAAAATAAAAAACATAATAATAAACAAAACCTTTATTGTGAATGGTGTGACAAAAAAGGTAGCCATGAGACTCACGAATGCAGGACTCCATTAGACAAAATTTAAGCATACCATAAAAAGAAAGAGGGAAATTTAAAGAAATAGTCAAAAGAGTCAAACTCAGCCCAATTCACTAGTGAATGTGTGTTTTCCAGTACAGATGATGAAGCAAATAATGTCTCAATTAGTTCCTTATGGTTTGATGCTTGGGTTCTTAATACTAGTGTCACTCAAAATATGACTTTCTAAAAAGACTTCTTTGAGGAGTACAATGAAGAAATTTGTGGCTCAGTATACATTATAGATAAATAAAGTTTTCAACCATAGGAAAGAGGTACAATTCAACTCAAGGGTCCAAGGCTTCCAGACTACAAACTTGAGAATGTTCTCTACCTTCCTCAATTGAAATGAAACTTATTGTCCCTATTGCTCATAAGGCAACAAGGCCATTCCAATCTATTGGATAATAATGATGTCACACTCAGGAGAAAAGTGACAATGTAGTCATCTTGACTAGATATGAAGAAGGGAAACTACTCAAACTAAAGGGTGAGCTATCAAATTCAAGGAATTATGCTTATCTTGTGGAATATGAAATGTCTCCAAAAATTTTGTGGTATGCTTGATTTGGGCACACTCGCTATAATATCACTCATGTATTGCAAAGGAATAGTGTTATTGGCATGCCTACATTGCCCACAAAATCATATGAGAAGTGTGAAGCTTGCATCTTAGCTAAACATGCAAGAGAACCATTTCTGAAGTCACAGTAGAAAGCAGATAGAAAATCACATCTTGTTTATTCAAACTTATGTTGTATTCCAATTCTCTCCACTGGTGGTCATAAGTACTTCATGTTGTTCATTGATCACTACAACAAGATGACATGGATATACTTTCTAAAAATGAAATCAAAAGCCTTCGATACATTCAAAATGTTTCGAACAATGATTGAAATTGGAGGATAAACCCACATCGAGATACTTAGGATAGATAATGGTGGTGAATTCACATAAAATAATTTTGAATCTTATCTTGAGTAAAATAGGATCAAACACCATCTCATAGTACCTCACACTCCACAACAAAATGGATTAGTTGAAATAATGAACAAAACTATGATGAATATGGTTCATCGTGTAATGTTATATTCAAAGGGATAAATCTATAATTTTAGACTAAAATAGATAAAACAATAGTATACCTTCATAATAGATCACCATAAATATCTCTTGAATCAAAGACTCTATATGAGATGTGGTGTTGTCACCTCCATTCAGTGTGACATCTTTGGATTTTTGGATCCACTTGTTACACATGATTCCAAAGGAGAAAAGAAAAAAATTAGACCAAAAGAGTTAAAAATGCATACACCTAGGATATTCTGATTCCTCCAAGGCATTCAGGCTATATGATGAGAAAGATAAGAAGTTTCTTTTCATAAGAGAAGTTGTCTTTTATGAAAGTATAAAGGACAAAGTGCATATTGATTGGCAGTTAAGTCGACTAGACAAATATGCAAAGTTTGATATCTACAAAGAGAGTGATTTGGATGTTCTAGATAATGAGTGGGGGACATGGAGTTGGGAATCTATTTATTTTATATTGTATCCTATACATGAGATTTAAATTCCTCCTGAAGGAGATTGAAACTTCATTAGATATTGAATAGGGGCCAACAAAACAAAGGGTAGATAGTGAAGGAACTTCAGAGGATGAACTCAGAGCACCTATAACATAGAATAAGATGCCTAAATGGGCCACTCAAACACTGAAATATCTGAGGCTTGATGAATTTTTGAAAATAGGCACTCAAAGTGCACATGAAACCTCCTCTCAACTAGATAAGTCTATTGATGAAATTTAGGACATGATTGGAAAACTCACATTGGATGATTCTCAAGAAGAACTCAATGTTGTGTTTTATTTAGAACCAAAAAATTTCAAACAAGATGAGAAGATTGACTCTTGGAAAAAAGAAATTAAAGATGAGTATAATTCACTGGTGAAAAATGGGAAGTGGAATCTAGTTGATCCACCATATGGTTGAAAATTGATTGGTTGTAAGTGGGTTTATCACAATAAATATAAGGTAGATGACTCACTTGAAAATCACAAAGCAAGGCTTGTCATAAAGGGGTATGCTAAAAAATAATGAATTGACTACAATGAAACCTTTACACCTACAAAAAAATAGACTACCATTCAAACTATGTTGGATCTGATAGCTAACAACATATAGAAAGTTCACCAAATGGATGTCAAAACTATATTTCTAAATGGAGACCTCAAGAAAATTGTTTACATGACACACCTTTATGTTTTTAAAGTAAAGGGAAAAGATCACAAGTTGTGTAAACTATAAAAATTGTTGTATGGTTTGAAACAAGCCCCTCGACCATGGTATAAAAAACTAGCTGAGCACCTCCTGAACATGAACTTCAAATGTTTTGAGTTTGAAGATGTAACTTTTTTCATCAAAATAGTTGTATTTGTGATGGTGTATGTTGATGATTTTATCATCATAGGGAAAAATTAATGGTACACTACAAAATTCAAATTAGAGTTGATGAAAAGCTTTGAAATGACTGATTTGGGTTATCTTCATTACTATTTAGGTATTGAAGTAATTCAGAAACCAAAGTATTTATTCATCACTCAGCACAAGTACGTTAGTGACATTCTGAGCAAGTTTTGAATGGAATATTGTAAGCCTCTTAGCACACCCATAGAACAAAATCTCAAAATGACATTTAAATATTTAATAGATTTGGTTGATGCCACTAAATACAAACAACTCATTAGGAGTCTAATTTATGCGACTACCACTTGACCATATATATCATATGTAGTTGGTGTCCTCTCAGGATTCATGCAAAAATCCATGGAAAGTCATTGGGTAGAAATAAAAAGGGTCCTCAGATATATCAAAGGCACACAACATTTTGGGATCAAATACTCCAGGGTAGGACACTTCAAACTAGTTGGGTATTCAGATTTTGACTATGTTGGTGATCATGAAGATAGAAAGTCCATATTAGCTTATCTAATGAATTTAGGAAGAGAAATTGTCACTTAGAAATCCAAGAAGCAACCAGTGATGGAAATGTTTTTAGCAGAAGTATAATATATGGCTGCTTCAGAGACAACTAGAGAGATCTTGTGGCTCAGAAGAGTTCTTTCAGATTTGCAGGAGCAACAGGTTTAGTCAACACCTCTCATGGTTGATAACACTTCTATAATCCAGATAGAAAGAATCCAATCTTTTAAGACCAAACCAAGAACATCAATTCTAAATTTCATTTGATTTGACACTATATAAAATATGGCATTGCCAAGTTGTAATATTACTCGACAACAGAGTAACCAATAGACATCTTGACAAAAGCTCTTGGATAAGAAAATTTTGAAAAGTTCAGAGGAATGCTTAGTGTAACAAATACCCCTATAGATTATGGGGGATGTAATAATATTATACATATTGGTTATTAATCCTATGTGTTTAGCTTAGGTGTCTATTATTTTGTCTTATTCAATAAGCTTTCCATTCCCATAGGAATAGGAAGAGTCATTGGAAATGTGAAATGAATAGTCTTTCTTAGTATATTTATTTTAGTGTTTGATCTCTATTTAATTGAATCATGAAATACAAATTTCATTGTTATTATGAATGAAATCTCAACAAATTTCATTGTTTGATCTCTATTTAAATTGTTGTAAATGATCATGACCCGAGTTTCTTGATTTTTAGTAGAGGAAAAGATTAACCAATTCAGGATAATAGTTGTAGTCAATCCTATCCCAAGTTGGATGATTATGTACTCCATAATTTTTAATCTTCATATCTATGCACTTGCAAGGATTTTCCTCTTTTAGTTCCAGTTGTTTGTTAGCGTCACATGGTCATATTTAGACAATGTACAACCAAGTTTTCCATTTCATTCATACTTAGTCTTATTTCATTTGATCACACTTTGTCAAATTTAGTATTCTAATTGTCATAAGTTGATATAAAATATTATAATATAGTACATTCAATTTATTTGAATTAGGGTTAATCATCACATTAATTCAAAATTCTAATAAAAATACTTCTGAACCAGTGTTTCATTCAAACCTTGCTTCAATTTTGTTATCCTAAAATTTAGATAAATACTTGAGCATTCGACACTAAAAATAATTTTAATTCGATCTTGAATAAAAATCTAACATTAAAATAACTTGATTTTGAAATTGGATTTGATAGGAGATATTGAAAGCATTTTATTTTGACCTTAGATGTGATAATCCAACATTGAAATCACATTCATTTGACCTTGGATTTTAGGGGATCCTACTAATCTCCGTACATAAATTTTCCTTTCTAGAATCTCTATTTCAGTATTTTGTTGTTTTCATTTGCATTAAAACTATGACTATATTGGATGAGTAATTTTTGTTTCAAGCTTCCTTAGTGTTCATTACATGTTTTATTCACCTAAAAAGGAATCATTAACATTCACATAATAAAAAAAATCAAATCACATGTTAATACACACATGCTATTAATGATTTTTTTTGTAAAATCAATCATGACATATAAAAAAGAGTCGTTATATAAGCCTTACTCTACACCATCTTGATGGACTCATTATGACCATATAAAGTGATAAGACCCATGAATTTGATGCTATTAAGAATAATATATTTGAACATATTAATGTGAAAGAATTTAGTGAATTTCTTGTTAACTGTTGGAGTGCTTACATTAGTCTAGGACTTTATTAGTGACCACTAAGCTAATTAAGCTTGCTTAGGGACCAATGTAGTATGACCACATTATGTTGACATAATTTTATCATTCCCACTATGGAATTCTACCTCACTCTCTCTCTCTCTCCTATATTATGAGCACTCTTGGAGTGCATTTGTAAGCAATGAAAGAAAATTAGAGAAGCAGTCAAGAGAGAACGAGATATTGTAATAAGCTATTTGAACAATAGATAGTTTGAATTAGCTTTGTGTATGTGGTAATGACATGCTTGTATGATCCTGGTTAAAAAGTGCATTGTTTACTCTAATATGGTATCGGAATAGGGCATGACAACCATTACTCAACATTTTTTATCTTCTTATTTTTTGTATTTAGCCTTCTTTGAGCCTAGCCAAACCTCAAATCTATTCTTTAGAAGTTGATTTTTTTTTCAAATTTTTAATCTGTTATAGTTTTAGGACTTTAATATACAATTTCAGATTGAAGAGAGCTTATGCTTGCCTAGATCTAGACCTGATCAAAGCTTAGGATAGGTAAAATAAGTCCAATCTGATTATGAGTTTCAACTTGATAAGAGCTCCATTTTAATTCTCAATGACCTATTCCACTTCTTCTAAGACCTTGGTCTAGGTCAATAACCCAATCATCAACAACATCTTTTTATCATTTTAAGATTCTCCTCTTGCTAGTCAATGTATTGTTATTGGTGGATTTTATATACTTCTCAAGGTTTTCCCATCTTGATCACAATGTTGAAAGCTAGGTGGAGGTGATTGATGGTGAGTTGCTTTGAAACTATGTTTGGTGGCAATGTGCAATGTGTCAAAATAGACAAATAGTTATTTGGGGTCATAAAACCATTTGAGGAAGAAGGCAAGCTTATTATGGCTTCAGGATCTGCCTCTACTCTTACTATTCATGCCTTGTCTCACCATCTTGAAGGAACTCGACTTAAACAAAGGCTATTTTTTAAAAATATCTATGCATCCCTCCTTCACGTCACCATCGAGGATCATATCTCCTCTATGCAGCCCATAACTCACCCACAGATCGATCTTGGTTCTTGCGGCCATCATTATCCACTATCGTTTCAAACCCTACTTACCTCATAGCCTTCACCATCCTCCATATCTAGTTTCCAACATGATGGAATTATGGTAAGTAAAGTTTGAGCTATTTAGATGCATTCATTGATAGCCACCTGGCTATATGGTGGGATGCTATTTTAAAAGGGAGTGTTTTTTAGTTATTATTTTTTGTTATAAAAGTAATAAGAGGACATTATTAAAGTTCAGGAATTTGTAATTTTTTGGGGACATATTTAAGTGGGGAACATATTTATTTGGTGGGGATACACCTTTTAAAGTATGGCATATTAGTTTTTCATAAGTGGTGATTTAATACAATATTTTAATGTGGGGAACAAACTATTTGTCTCGAGGCCCTTTAATTAAAAAAGTAGCGGACATCTTTAGTGGCCAACTTTATTAAAGTGGAGGGGCATTTTTAATTACTGGGGTAATTATTTAAAGTGAAATAAATTATAAAGTGGGACAAAATTGTTAAAGAGATGAGTATTATTGTAAAGGGTAAAAGTATTGTTTTTATATTTACTTTATATCTTGATTGATGAAAACAGAAGGTGAGGTATGTTCTAGTAGGAGGTTAGACTCCCTCACAAGTAAAATAAACAATTTTATTGCTATCACTTTTATTTCTAAAATTTGTTGCTCATTGTACCCTCTTGGCCCACACTATTATTCTCACAGACACATTTTTGGTGTTAACCGACATCCATTCTAGAAGGCATTTTTAATGCCAAGTTAAGTGTGTTTTGGCTGCCCCTAGACCCCTACTTCCTAGTCCCTCGTACACTTGTAGATGCATTTTATATAGAGCCCATCATCCCACATTTTTTAGTACATTTTTTTTCCGTTTGTGTTTTTTGCAACACATTGCTCTTATTGTTGTAGTTGATGCTTTTGGGCACACTATATATCCCATGATAATTCCACCTGCATACATTCTTGCCTTTTTTGAAACATACCATTATTTTGGATCTTAAATGCTTCACTTCATAGGTCACACTATTAGAATTATGGGCATTGAGAATCATCTATAGGGCATTACTACCCCTATCTAGCTTGTTACGTGGATTTCTTGACATGGCATTAGTTATTCAAGCAAGTGTTTCATCTTTGATGGGATTCTTTGATGACAGAGCTCCTATGTTTGTATGCTCCCCTCTTCAAGAAGATATTGAGTACAATGTGTTCTATTGCACCTTTCACTTAGGATTGA
Organism: Torreya grandis; assembly: GCA_037957365.1. Lineage (NCBI taxonomy): Eukaryota > Viridiplantae > Streptophyta > Pinopsida > Cupressales > Taxaceae > Torreya > Torreya grandis. Next base: position 218,020 of record JARHVA010002633.1, on the reverse strand, counting down.
GTAATTGGATATTTTAGTTATCAGACGTGATCACCCTGACACACATATTTCACCAATGATATTCATTTGGCATAGATTTTAGATCATTTTTGATGGTAACGTAAGCATTCTTATGAGATTGTTACTAGCATGGTTCCTCCACATTTCAACTTCATTACTCATACATAACTCCATTTTTTTAGGAGCAACTCTCATGTTCTTGATGGCATCTTCTAAGATTGATAGCATTCTGGGATTTATTACAACATCTAGTGTTGAACATATTGCTCGCATTCTTAATGGTGTCTTATACAAATTGATAACATTTTAGGATTTTTTATGTCATTTAGTGTTGTTATTATTTGATATTTTTTTATACCTACATTGAGTTATAAATTTCCATGGGGAGTTTGCTGATTTAACCTTGTCTATCTTCATGCATGAGTGCTTTATTCTAGGCACCTTTTCACTCCTTTAGTTGCTTTACTTTCTTACCACCACCAGGCCCATCTTCTTAAGAGATATTTGATCTATATCTTTGACACTTTTTAGATAGTTGATAGTCTCCCACAACTTAAAATTTAGATATTTTGGTGAAACCCAGTATTAGCTTATCTTCTTTGATAGTCTCTTTTAGTGTGATATGGATCTATTCTAGTGATTATAGTGTCAACTTCGTTAGTGTTCAAGTAGTGGATTCAATCCACTCATACAAACTTTTTTGTGTCACTCCATCCAGTCAATAGTATGGGGGTATGGTGTAGATCCTACTTCTTTGGTTATCATGTTCCTTGCTAACCCTTGGTGCACCACATATTCTGGTAGTAGATCAAATTCATTCCTACTTATTTAGTTTTCATGTTCTTTGATAACCCTTGGTACAAATATTTTGGTAGTAGATCAAATTCATTCCTACTTCTTTAGTTGCCATGTTCCTTACTAACCCTTGACACGATCTAATTTATTCTTACTTCTTCAGTTTTCATGTTCCTTGCTAACCCTTGGCACACTGTATCTTTTGACAATAGATTTAATTCAATTACCGAACCTTTTTTGCACTATTGACACCTCTAAAGTTTCCTTTTTGTATGAGTTATTCTGATGAATTCTAGTAGCAATTACTTTTTTGTGATCAAGCAGTGGATCCATACCACTCATAAACATTTGAGTTCTATTGATACTTTTGAGTCCATAAACTGAATTTGTTTTGATGGCCTTTGTTCCATCTAGTGCACCTACTTCAACATTGTGTTGAGTCTTTGAGTTGAGCTTCTTGGGATGCCTTGCACTATAAGTTCTCTCTCTACTTTCATTGAGGTTTCTTTATCAATGTTTTTACTAAGTGAGACATATACAAAGTACCTATTCCTATTTGAATTGGTGGTTAAAACGACTCGACATCCATGTATTCTAGTAAGATGGATGGGTTACCATAGGGACACTTAATATTTCACTATGCATTTATACGTGAGTACCTCATCAGGTCTAATAGCCAGGACCTATTTGTATTATGTATTTTATCTCCTTAACCTTTGTTTAAAGGAGGTTGTTGGAGTGCTCACATTAATCTAGTACTTTATTAATGACCACTAAGCTAGTTAAGCTTGCTTAGGGACTAATGTGGTATGATCACATTATTGATAAGATCTTGATATTCAATATATATAGAAATACCCTTAAGGTAGGGAAACACCATATAATACTCCTTTAGGAAGGAATAACTCCACAATGTCTCTTTGAGGGGACAACCTCCAATATCCTCTTACAATAGAAGACTCAATGCTTACTTGATATTTATCATGATATTCATCTCCTATATATATACATCTATCTAACCCATGGATGGGTAACCTCCTAATCCAATGTAGGCCGACCATTACCCAATGTACTACTTCCACAAGTTACTCTATTATCCTAATATATTATACCCACATAGCTAACTAAGGGGATGTGTGCCACATGTTGACATCTCCATCAACCCATATACATCAATATATCATATCCCTAGGTACATAGCATTCCTTCCCTCCTTGACATGTTTCATCCCTAAAACATAGGAAGAAACCAAATAATGAGTGTGCTTCAAATCATTGCACACTTGTCTCCAATCTCGATCATCTAGCCAACCATATGTGATCTTGGCAGGGGATAGCTCTCTAAGCTTGTTTCCAAATTTTATTGTGCTCCTATGATTTCATTCATGATCATAATTATACTGCTTTGGTGTCCAAGCATAATTATTCCTCTTTTTATTCCATGTACCATATTCTGTTGTGCTACTCTGATTTCAACCATGACCATAGTAGGTATTCTTCCATGCATAGTCATAGTGTTTTCCCCATTCATTCCATGTGCCATAGTATTTTTTCTTTGGATTCCATGCATATCCATAATGATTAGAAATTTTATTTCCTGTATAGACAAAATGATTGTTGTTATGACACTTCTTCACCTGGTTCCATGATTGTTTCCTCTCACGATGATGTGGGTGTCTATATACCTCAACCTTTTCGAATACTTTGACCTTATCCACCTTTGCTTCTACCTCTTCCACCTTTTCCTTCTTTGTCTCTTGAGTAGATGAATTGTTCATTTGTAGTGTGTCTTTATTTATATCATCTGAATCTTCATCACCTATTTCAATCTCATCCTTATGATCTACCTGGATTGTTATTGGTGCCTTTTTCACTATGATATCTTGTAAAGTGATCTTCTTTTTCTTATACCAAAACTTCATGAATTTTTTTTGAACATTGATATTCATTATTCCCAAAGTCTCTAACCATGGATATCCCAGAACTATATCCATATCATCCATATCCAAAGCATAAAAATCTGAATGCAAAACATATTTTTCCATAATGAGCTTCAGATCTTCAAAAATTGAAATTTTCTTACCATCTACTTGAACCTCTTTTATATTATTTGCTTGAACATGTAGATGCTTAGCCACATTCATGTTAATGAAGTTATACTTGCTGGTAGGGTTTATGGACACAACTACCTTCTTCTTTTGAATGTATCCATGAAATTGAAAAATTGACTCAAATTTTTTTGGAGCCAAATTATTTGAACCCTTCTTTTCTTCTTCATCTGCTTCTTCTTATATTACTTCTTCTTCTTGTTATTCTACTGATTCTTCTATTTCTTCTTCTTCTTTTACTGATTCTTCTTTTTCTACTTCTTGTTTTATAGCCCATCGATCTAAAAAAATTTGTTCCATTTCTTTCCATGAAGAAAACCTTTATGTACAGCTCAACTGATCAAACCAATCTAGTGCAGGCCCAGACAAAAAAGGAGTTAATCATCTTTGCCCAAATTTTTTTCTAAAATGATTCTCCAAAAGGAGCCACCATTCTTTAGCATCAATATCATCTTCCCCTGAAATTTTTTTCAACTCCATGATCCACAAATAAATTAGGGTTCATGAAACCCTAAAATGTTAAAATTGATCAATAAAATCGCAATAAATAACTCCAAACTACTCAAAAAATTCTAAAATTTTGAATTCACTTCTCTTAAATCTTCTTACATCTCTATTAAAAATTTTGAATAAAAATTCCTTATATTTAGGAAGATATAGCGAAATTATTATAAACCCTAAAATATCAATAACTCCCTCAAAATGAATCAAAAAATTATGAATTTTTTTCTACGATTCTATTATATTTTCTTACATCTTCAATAAAAATTTAAAATAAAAATTCCTTATATGACATAAGATATAGTGAAATTAGTGTTTCACTCCACACAAATTACCCAAATCGAAGCTCTAATACCACTTGTAATGATCTTGATATACAATATATGAAGAAATACCCTTAAGGTAGGGAAACACCATATAATACTCATTTAAGAAGGAATAACTCCACAATGTCTCTTCGAGGGGACAACCTCCAATATCCTCTTACAATAGAAGACTCAATGCTTACTTGATATTTATCATGATATTCATCTCCTATATATATACATCTATCTAACCCATGGATGGGTAACCTCCTAATCCAATGTAGGCTGACCATTACCCAATGTACTACTTCCACAAGTTACTCTATTATCCTAATATATTGTACCCACATAGCTAACTAAGGGGATGTGTGCGACATGTCGACATCTCCATCAACCCATATACATCAATATATCATATCCCTAGGTACATAGCAATTATGTTAACATAATGTTATCATTCCCACCTTGGGATGCCACCTCTCTCACACACACACTCTCTCCTATATTATGAACACACTTGGAGTGCATTTATAAATAAGAAAAACCTGGTTGAAATGTGCATTGTTCAGTCTGATACTAAACACCTAGAGAAATTGATGCTTTGCTATTTGCATCTAGACAAGAATAAAATAAACATGACCATACTAGCACATATGAAGAAAAAAAGATTCTTTTGAACAATTTTTTTCAAATCACATAATAGGTATTGTTAATCCTATTTTTGATATTGTTATTACCTTTACACCTTTAGACTTGGGGACAACACAAGGTTTACAATAGATCTATATTCATATGCCTAACCAAGTGACTCATATAATAATTTTTATAGTTACACATTCTATATACACACAATATTTTTAAACTTCATCAATTACTAATGCTTTCCCTCTTGCAAGAACCCATCGAGTCTCAACCTCTCTAGGTACATGCCTTAAAGGGTGTATTAGGAAAGGGGTGGGCAGGCCTTTGGTGTTTCTCAAGGTTTTTGTTCCCTATACCTCCACATAAAACCAAGACAAACCCCTCATATGCATTTCCCTAAGCTTTGACACACTTATCCAAATAATTCACTAGCTCAAATATCCCCTACCTAAGTCAAAATTGCTTTTACCACTTACCAAAGGCAGTCAATTGGGTTGGCTTAGTTATGAGAATTGAGCACATTACGAGAATAAGTCAACACAACCAACTTAGTTCGAGACCTAACTTCTCTATTTCCTAACTAGCTAGGTTGATTGGTCTGACTGTGTTGACTAAAAATCCATAAGGGTTTAGGGTCAAATCAAAATATATATACACATCCTTCACCCCATTTTCAATAGAGAGAATCATTCATTTTCACTTATTTATATGATTATCTACCATTCTACTTGAGGAGTCATTGCTTAGGGTTTCATTATTCTTAGAGAATAATATTATCTTGTGGATGTGTCTTAGATGCATATGAGAAGTCTTGTATCTTAGATCTGACCTATCTTTGTGATCTTAATGAACCACAACAACCTATTTCAAAGCACCATTGGCCAAGGGAGAGATTGAGACTTGAAGGGTTTGTCTTCAAGGTAACTATTCCTAACTCTTACTCTTCTTTTGTTAGTAGATATATTTACATGTATAATAGCTAGTGAATGCATTATCTCTTCATGTTTAGGATTGCCACTACACTGACTTGAGTAGAGTTCTTATTTACATATTTATTGTTTACATTTATCCTCTATTTGTGCCACAAGCTTTGGTAAGCACTAGATTATATTTGATTTATTTTGTTATTACATTGAATTATCAATATCTATCTAGGGTTATTATGTTTTGTTACTTGACTAGAGGCTTTGGAACCCTCTCTAGCCATGTCATATTCTAAGAGATCCCTTAGGTAGGTTTAGTAAATCTATATTGGTCATGACCCTTATTATATATGTATTGCTAGTGGTATAGTTAGCTGATTTATCTTCTCTGAGTTAGAATTGATTTTTAGATCAAGTTCACTTTCACTTTTATACATTCTAGTGAACCTGGTATGAACTAACCCTTGCAGGTTTTTAATCTTCATTTTTAGACTTTTGGATCAACTCTGTCAACTCAATATAATAATTTTTACATAAGTCTCAATACTCAGTTAACCCAATCAACTTAGTTTATTTATGCATATAGTTCTTTCTCTTCTATAGATGAATGGAGTGATCTGATTAATACAGTTCTTTATTCTTTGCAAGTCATCTTATACTTCGTTGATCTAATTGACATAGTTAGGGCATAAACTTATAGGTTTTTAAACTGAGGTGAACCTGTTGATCTCGTTTGACTCTCTATGATCATATTTTTCCTCTAAGAATACTAGATCGATCATATTGATTTAGTTTCTCATCCTATTTTCAAATTTTGTAATAAGTTCTCTTTAGACTACTAGATTGATTCTATCAACATAGTTCTTTCAGCTATTTTTAATTATTTAGTTTATGCAAATTAAGTTGATTAGTTGGAATTTGTTTTAACATATTATTTTGTAGTTTCAAGCCCTCAATTGGATAACATAGCTTGAAAAAAAATTATAAAGTGGGAAAAAATTGTTAAAGGGACGAGAATAACTGTAAAGGGTAAAAGTATTGTTTTTTGTATTTACCTTCTATCTCGATTGATGAAGATGGAGGGTGAGGTCCACTCTTAAATAAGGCCAAACCCCTTCACAAGTAAAATAAATTATTTTATTACTCTTACCTTTATTTATAAAATTGGTTGCTCAGTGTACCCTCTTGGCCCACACTATTATTCTCACAAATGTATTTTTAGTGTTAACCGACGTCCATTCGAGAAGGCATTTTTAATACCAAATTGAGAGTGTTTTGGCTACCCAATTACCCTAATTCCTAATCCCTTGTATACTTGCATATGAATTTTATACAAAGCCTAATGTCTCACATGATTTAGTATATTTTTGTGCCACTTGTATTTTTTAGCCACACATTACTCTTATTGATGTAGTTGATGCTTATGGGTCTACTATTGCTACACACTATATATCCCATGATGATTCCACCTACATACATTCATGCCTATTTTGAAGCATACCATTATTTTGGCTCTCAAATGCTTGACTTCATAGATCAAACTACTAGACTTGTGGGAATTGAGAAGCATCTTTATGACATTGCTACCCCTATCTAGTTTGTTATATGGATTACTTGACATGGCATTGGTTATTCATGTAGGTGTTTCATCTTTGATGGGATTATTTGATGACAAAGCTATTAATTTTGTATGTTACCCTCTTCATGAGGATGTAGAGCATAACAAGTTATGTTTCACCTTTCACTTAGGCTTGAGCAACCTGAGATTATAGTTGTTAGATGTGATCACCTTGACAAACATATATAACCATCAGTATTTATTTGGGATGATTTTAGATATCTTCTAATGGTAACATAAGTATTATTACTAGGATTTTACCAACATGGTTCTTCTACATTTTAGTTTCATTATCCACACATAGCTGCCTTATTTTAGGATCAACTCTCATGTTCTTGATGATGTCTTTTATAGATTGACAACGTTATAGGATTTATTTCATCATATGGTGTTATCATTTGAGATTATTTTTTACTCACACTAAGTTATAAAGTGTCATGGGGGGGTTTTATGATTCTACCTTGTCTACCTTCATGCATGAGTGTTCTATTATGGGCACATTTTCACTCCTTCAGTTGCTTTACTTTCCAATCACAACTAGGACCATCTTTTTAAGAGATATTTCATTTATATCTTCAGTACTTTTTAGATAGTTGATAGTCTCGCACATCTTAAAGTGTATCTATTTTGGTGAATCCTAGTGTTAAATTTTCTTATTCAATAGTTAGACAGTCTCTTTCAGTGTGATACAAAATTATTCTAGTGAATACAATGTTAGCTTATCAGTGTTTGAGTAGTGGATTCATTTTAGTCCTAAAAACCTTTTTATGTTACTCCACCTATTCATTATTATGGGTGGGTATGGTGCATATCCTAATTCTTTGTTTATCATGTCCCTTTCTAATTCTTGATACACCACATCTTTTGGATGTAGATTGAATTCAATCCTACTTATTTGGTTGTCATGTTCCTTACTAACCCTTGTCATAAGGTATCTTCTAGTAGTAGATCGAATTCATTCTTGATTTTTTGGTTGTCATGTTTATTGCTAACCCTTAACACACTACATATTTTAGTAGTGGATCAAGTTTATTCCTACTTATTTGGTTGTCATGTTCCTTGCTAACCCTTGTCATACTGCATCTTTAGAAGTAAAGCAAATTCATTTAGTGAACCTTTTTTGCACTATTAACACATCTGATAGTCTTTTTTTATAAGAGTTGTTATAGTGAATTCTAGTATCAATTGCCTTGTTTAATCGAGTAATGGATCCAAACCACTCAAGTATATTTGAGTTCTATTGAGAATTTTGAGTCCACATAGTGCATTTGTTTTGATGGCTTTTATTCCATCCAGTGCACCTACTTCAACATTGTGTTGAGTATTTGAGTTATGCTTTTGGGATGCCTTGAAACATAAGTTTTCTCTCTATTTTCATTGAGGTTTCTTTATTGGTGTTTGTTACTAAGTGAGCCATGCACAGAGTACTAGTTCCTATTTAAACTAGTAGTTACAATGACTCAACATTCGTGTATTTTGATAAGATAGATTGGTTACCATAGGGACACTTAGTATTTCACTATGTATTTATACATGGGTACCTCATTAGGCCTAGTAGCTGGGACCCATTTGTATTATGTATTTTATCTCCATAAACTTCACTAAAGAGAGGGTGTTATAGTGTTCACATTAGTCTAGGACTTTATTAGTTACCACTAAGCTAGTTAAACTTGATTAGGGACTAATGTGGTATGAGCACATTATTTTGACATAATGTTGATATTACCACTTTGGAATGCCACATCATGTGCACTCTCTCTCATATATTATGAACACCCTTGGAGTGCATTTGTAAGCAATAAAAACCTGGTTGAATAGTGCATTATTCTCTCTAATACTAACCACCTAGAGAAATTGACTTTTTGTTATTTTTGGGTAGATAAGAACAAATAAACATGACCATACTAACACATATTAAGAACAAAAAGATTATTTTGAACAAACTCTTTCAAACCATACCATAGGTATTGATACTCCTATTTTTCATATTGTTATTACCTCTACACCTTTAGACTTGGGGGGCAACATAAGGTTTATAATAGATCTCTATGCATATGCCTAACCAAGTGACTCATTTAATACTTTTGATAATTACACATTCTACATCAAATACCTTGCCTACTACATAATACTTTGTGCAAACTATTTCCATTTTGCATGTTAAGGTGTTATAATTAGAGAAAGGTATACCAAAAGCTATCCAATCATTAGACACACAAGCCTTACTTCATAATTGGTTAGCACCTGACATTGCATCATATCCTGTACCTACATGATTTTTATCTCCTAAAATTTCAATATATGAGGGTAAAGGAGACCCAAAACAACATCTTTTTTTGGTATGGCATGCTTAGATTATGATTTTAATGATAATTTTCTAACCAAGTTGTTTCTAAGAAGCTTAAAAGATTACACCTTATGATGGTTTTATGATTTACCCGTTTAATCAATCAAAGCATTAAATGCATTAGTAGATCAATTTCTCAAGCATTTTTCCATTAACTTTGATGAAAATATTTCTTATGCACAAATCACTAAATTTAAGCAAGGAGCCAATGAGCTTATCCATGATTATGTACTTTGTTACAAGACCATGCTTGTCAAAATGACTAATATATTGGAAGATAATGAATTTCAAGATATTTAAAAAAAAAACTTTCACCTTTGCATGGGTTAATTATTTTCAAGAAATTCAAATCATTTGAAGAATTTTGTCATACAATAAGAGACATAAGTCAATCTTATTGCTTTAAACAAGCTCAAGTATACACATGTATTTATTTCAACTTCCACAACAATGTTTTAAAGTAAACCATATTACAAAACTAAGACAACAAATGTTAAGGTAGATGTAAATATTACAATTAATGTTATTTCTCAACCTGCTAACAATATTATTTTATCAAATCAACCAAGGAGGTAATTTTTTAAATTAACACAACCACCTCATAAATTTATAAAAAAGTTACTTGAGTGTAATCTTATTATTCTACCTCCATCATCCAAGGTTGACATGAGTAAGCTTCAAGGTAAATATTTAGATAACAATGCATATTGTGATTACCATTGATGTAATGGTAATTATACTAACATATGTTTCAAGCTCAAGCACATTATTCAAGATATTATTGATAATAAGATCATTGAGCTAGGCACTCTTATAGAGGAAAATAAGATTCAAAATAATGAAAATGCTAAGTTGAATATTTTAAGTGAACCATTCCCAAACCATAATGCAAGAAAGGATAATTTAGCAGCGTATTGTACTTACAATGCATATCCACCACCTAAGTATTATGATCATCCATTAGATGGAATTATTGGTACAATTTTTCAAACTACTCAACCACATCCTATGATTATTTTTTTGTGATAGTGAGATAGTGTGGATGGTGATTTTAATTTTTATGATTTATGTATACGAGCATTTATTGATCAATAACTCATTCCTAATGTGCTAGTTGATAATAGATCAAGTGAGAAAACATGTACAATCTTTGATACATAGATACCTAAAGTAAATTAATTACAATTAAGTTATTATAATTTTAGGAATTAGATATGAGTACCCTATACAATCCATGATACCTCCTCCTCTGCATTAACCACCATAGTTCATTGATACACCTATGTAAGAAAAAACAATTATGGTTGTTTCACCTAGGCAAACAAATTATATTCAACTAATTCATTAAAAAGTGTAAAATTCTAAAAAGCAACCTATGCAAAAGTAAGTATATCAAAAAAAAAAAATTTAGTTATCAACAAACGCAATCACGTGCAATGCCTTCTAAATTAGTAATACATACAAATCAACATGTTCCTAAAAAATTACAACATTCATCACAATATTCCCTAGTCCTTATCAAGTTTCAAATCATGCTACATCTCCTAGAGTTACTCATCCCTCACATAATTACACAAGTACTAATTTAGATAGTTTCATTACAGTGCATGATACATTTTCTGATTCTGAGTCATACACATCTAACACATTTCATTCACTAAATGTGATCCTTTTAAATTTATTATAGATTTTGATAACCCTGAGCTTGTTGGGATCATTGTTTATAATGTTTTATTCTCAAATATTCAAAAAATTCAAAAAAACTCAAATAATTCATAAAATCAATAATATTATTGTACATAGCTTCTTTATTTGTTTCATTATGATATTCTTCTATCTTCTAAAAATTTGATCAATTTTTTTAATCCCTTGGATATTATTGAATTTTTGGCCCCTTGGCTCTTATTTTCACCTTTCTGGATCTGAACAATTCAAAAATAGTAATTTATTCTACCAAAATTTGTCATTTATATTATTGTTTTCATACTCTAAATTAAGAAATATGTATTTTATATTAAAGACAATATTGACAGTAAGGAACAAAAATGATTGTCATTATAGTTATCAATTGGTCGATCTTGTCATATACATGTTTTCATATTAAAATCAAAATCTAAGCACATAGATCCTTAATATTTTTTGATATTTCACTCAATTCCAATATACATAACACTACTTAGTCATGCAAAAAATTTATTTTTTGTGTTGTATTTCTCATACATGTGTATCACATATATTGACAAGCATAAATTTGATGAAATGAGAATGTAAAATCATTCCTTTGCATACTTATTTTATCCATTTCATGTCTTTCAACCATAATATATCTATAGTAGGGGCATCATTCTTATACATGGACATGTTATCATTTATAATGGATGCTTCAAATTGACTTATGTTGTAGATTGTTCATATCTCTTTCCCTTTCTTCTAATTTTGAACCCTTAGAATAACTAGTTTATATTTTTATAAGTTGCCATTCAAAGAGTACAAAACATTCAAATATTTTAAAAATATAAAAACACTCAAAATATTCTAAAAAATTAATATCAAGACCTTAACATGATTAGATATCTAGTTTATGTCATTTATTATTTATCTCATGATTGGTAGATAATTTTTTTTTTTTAATATCACACGTGTATTTCACTACTATTCATGAGTGTTATGTAAGGCATATAAATTTCACATTAACTAAGATGTTAGACTTGCCTCTACCCAGTAGCCTTGCTAAACTAGGGGCATCTTTTCCATTGGTTATATCATTTACAAGTGTTACCATTCTATGATTCCTATACTATTAAGTTATACACACTTTTATGAAAGCATTGATAATATCTGTATCTAAAAAAGTGTCATGGATATGTTATTTGATAGGATACGATCACATTACATATGAACAATGTATACTATTTTCTAGGTTTATGCTTCATTGATGTTATCACTTATACATAGTAGAGTATATCTTGCTTGTCTATTGTGTATGGCCCTTGGAAATTATGTGCACATTACGTGAACATATCCATGAGATATTTTTTGGTACATGTGAAATTTGAATTGTCATGCCCAAAACAATTGTCCTAAAATCCATGTTTTTTAAATAAATAAATTCAATGATGCTTACTTATTAAGTATGATTTCTTAATGTTTTAATTATTGTGTAATTTTCCAAATGATACACATGGTTGTGACACAATTATTATGTGAGTTAATTAATTTATTTAATTTTTACATCAAGGCTTCCTTATGAAGTAAAATTCAACATATTAGAGTGAGATTATGATCCAATGTGATTTTAGAAATCATTTAGTTAATGTACTTAATAAGGGGGACAAGTCACATTGATATGATATCATAAATAAAATGTAGTTGTCTAAATTATATTTTATTGATTTGATAGGTCAAGAGGACATTCAAACATACATCTTAGAGTCAATGTACACAAGGGAAACCAATGGTGAAAAGGTAAAAATTTAAATTATAAAGGGGTTTCCACCATAAGGCTCACTAAGGAAAAGTCTCAACTATCATTATACAACTCTACTCTCAAGGAACACAAAAGAAGAGAGTTACAAATTTATATTCATCTTGATGTAGCTAACATCTACACAAACCAAACTTAATATAAAGGGGTGTGAAAATAAACATAGATCAATCTCAAATTTTAATATTATAATACACAAGATTAATCTTAAGGAAACATAAGAGACTAACTCCAAGGACAAAGACATAACCACCTCTAACCTAGCCTAGGACTAGACCCAATGCCCCCAACACAACCTGGGTAGCGTACATATCCAATTCATTACATCAGGGTCTGTTGTAATTTTCCTTGCACTTATGATGGCCTTGTTCGTGAGATGCCATCACTAAAACATGCTTAACACTCTAATCCAATAAGGGATATACTATGCCACTTGGGTGATATTATATAAGCTCTAGTCATCTACTCAAGATGAGATGACACACCCAAAGGTAACTTATTACAACCACCTTAACATCCTAAGATGTGTGTGCTTACTCAAACCACTCTCACATAATAACACATAGAAGAGTCAATCATGACAAGGAGCCTCCATTCATTTTATCCAATGAGACTAAAGTCTCAACGATCTTTGGATTACACTACTTGAAAAAGCTCTGTCTCTTGAGATGGTCTCTAATAGTGACCAAGGTTGTGATGAAAGAAAATAAACTTACTTATAAATTATTTAAAAAGGATCTCTACCTAAAAATAACTATACATTTGAGCATGCCACACATTTAGAAACTAGAAATATACATAAATGTGAAGAAGAATCCTCTATAAATCATGCTAATATGAGCACTCTAAGAGTTAATTATTTATGTATGTGTTCTAATAACACCTAAAATTAGCTAGTTATAATGTTCACTCTAAAAGAGCTTCCTAAGTGTTAGTTTGTTATGCTTGTGCTCACTCTTGAGTTTCCCAAATATCTATGGTGATCCCTTAACACACAAAATTAGGGATGGATATAGTTCACTCACTCCTAGTGTTATTTCAAATTTGAAGGTGTCCATCCTTCATTGTTTAGACTCATGACTAAGTTAGCATTGTTACCCCTTGTGGGTAACACCACTACCCCTAGTTGGCCCAAATGAATCTAGGCACTCCCAAGAGTTCCAAGGCATCCAAACATATGCAAAGTATACATGTTAAAACCTCTTGATCTGAACATGAAAAAATGAGCCTTACTCCAAATATATACTTGTATTCAATTACTAAAAAGATACTTTCTTTGACTTGACAAGGCGCGACTAGGGCCAAGATATGTAAAAGAGTGTACAACTTAAAACCTAACCTTAAAAAATAACAATTGTATAATGTTAATAGGATGCATAAAGGTCATGAATTTAATTATAGATGGAGGAGACACACTTAAACAAGGTTTTCATGAGTTATGATTGCTCCAATGTGCTATAGAAAACACCAACTCCAAGTAAGATAAATCGAGAACATAAACACTCTTGTTTTAATTTATAACCAGACATATAAATTTTTCTAGCTGAAAGAACCTATTAACTAAGCTTGAATTAATGTATTTAAGGCTTAATAATATTTTTATTATGAATATAATAAAAAAATTTCACCATTCCAATGTGATTTTATTTTCTTAAAATAAATGTCCTAAAAAAATTATCTGATAACTGATTCCATATTCCATGTCCTAAAATAATTTAAATGTTAGGTATTTATTCTTCTTCATTTTCAAGCAGGTTTTACTAAGCTATTTTAAAAGTAAAGCCCTATTTTATTAACTAATTTTATTTATGACTAAAAACTTGTATAAATATTTATCTATATTTTACCTGGATCTAAGGTTCAAGCTCAAAACTATTGTCTACGTCAACCTCACATTCTCATAAGTAACCAATTTATGGTCATACAATCCCTTATTTTAAGGACATCTAGGGTGAAAGTTTAAAATAGTCTCTCTTAAATGGATGTTTGAAGCTTACTTGACATAATAAATGACATTTGGTCTTTTGGAAGAAAATGAACTCAATCATTTAACTTATAAATGAAATTTACAACAAAACAATAAGTTTGGGTTGGGGAGGGGAAGAAGGTGGAGCGTACTTGGTAAGGTGCTTACAATTTTTTCTAGATAAAAGAACCTATTCTCTAAGCTTGAATTTGCATGTTTAAGACTTAAAAATATTTTTATTATGAATAAAATTACAAATTTCTTTACCATTTTAGAGTGAATTTATTTGATTAAAATTGTCTTATAAAAAATCTACGTAAATTGGCTTCAAAATCACCTCGCTAAAAATACATAACTTGTGATAGAATTTATTTTATTAATGTACTAACAATTTTAAGCTATAATAAATTGGTTTTAACCCTTAGTTTTGAGAAAAATCATTTCTTGATATTGTATTTACATTGATTCTAATCGAATTTATAAATAAGAAGAAGATAAAGGGATTTTACCCCTTTATTTGTCTCTCATAATTGGTTGAAAATGACAATTCCTGATGAGAGTAAAAATTATCTGATTATTGATTCCATATTTTGTGTCCTAAAATAACAAGACTCAGATTTGGTAAATTCAATTTTAGGTATTTATTCTTTTTCATTTTCAAATGGTTTTACTAAGCTATTTTAAAAGCAAAACCCTCTTTTATTAACTAATTTTACTTATCATTAAAAACTTGTCTAAATATTTATCTAGATTTTCCCAGGATCTAAGGTTCAAGCTCAAAACTATTGTCTACATCAACCTCGTAGTCTCAAAAGTAACTAATTTTTGGTCATATAATCCCTTTTTTTAAGGACACCTAGGGTGAAAGTTTAAAATAGTCTCTCTCAAATGGAGATTGAGATCTTACTTGGCATATCGAATGCAATTTGGCCATTGGAAAAAAATGAACTCAATTATTTAACTTATAGATTAAATTTACAACAAAATAACAAGTGGGAAGAGAGGGGGAAAGGAAAGGGGAGCGTACTTGCTAAGGTGCTTACAAATTTTTCTAACTGAAAGAACCTATTCTCTAAGTTTGAATTAATGTATTTAAGGTTTAAAAATATTTTTATTGTGAATGTAATTACACATTTGTTTACCATTCCAAATTGAATTTATTTTCTTAAAAAAATTGTCTTACAAAACTTCTATGCAAAATCAAATTCAAAATCACCTCACTAAAAATAGAATAACTTGTGATAAAATTTATTTTATTACTATACTAATAATTTTAAGCTATAATACATTCATTTCAACCCTTAGTTTTGAGAAAAATCATAGTCCTTAATTAATGATCTTAGTTTGTGATTCTTCCTTATTTGGAACTTCAACTCCTCTAGAGCACTCACCAATTTTGTCTCAAGGTTTACCTCAAGCTCTTCTTCATCTGATTCTTCATCATCCATAAATCCTTTCCCTTTGCCATGAATAAGGTTTCATTATTGTCATGTTCATGTTCAATACTGTCATCATCACTATCATATGTACTTGAGTCACTTACATCATATGAGTTATTATCTTCTTTGGTATATAAATTTCTTTTATTCTTGAATGACCCTTTCCTACCTTCATACTTCCTAAAATATTTCTTATTTTTGTCATGTTTATAGACCTTCTTATCATCACCATGATGTTCATCATGATCAATCTTATCCTTGTTAGGACACTTAGATGCAAAGTGACCAATTTTACCATAGTTGAAACATTTGAAAGACAACTTACCCTTGTACTTACCATATCCAAACCTCAATTTTATAGAAAACATAGCTATCAATTCATCATCATCAACATATTAACATAACTCATCCTTGACCTTCTTGGATTTTGTCTTCTTCTCAGATTTGAATGTTGAATCCTTCTTGGGAGGCCTTCTTTCATTTGTTATCATATCATAGGCAATTAAGATGCCATGAAGCCCATTCCTTTCCAATTTGTCCAATATTGCATCTCTTCTACTGTAGACACCTTATAATCAAACTTAGGAGTTAGTGATCTCATTACCTTTTGAACAACTATAGACTTTCACTTCTCCCAATTCTCTAATGACATTGACAACCTTCAACATGTAAGATGCAATGGTTTCATACTCATTCATCTTCAGACTTTCAAACTATCTTTGGTGGGTCTACAAATTGGCAATCTTCACCTTGGTGTCTCCTTCATAGATAGTCTTAAACTTGTCCCATATCACCTTGGCTGACTCACTGTGCATCACCTTCACAAACTCTGCCTCTAATAGGTCACATAGAATGACATTCATTGCCTTGGAATTTCTCTCACTTTCCTTCTCACCTGTTACATCAGTTGGTGGCATAAGAGGTCGGGTGTATCCATCCAAAACTGAATGTCATATGTCATGTCATTTTAAATTAGATATGTCATCATTATAATGCTCTAAAAGGCAGAATTTGGAGCCTTACTAGTAGATAAACCACCTTGAGCTTTTTGACTAGCCATCCTTGCTTATAAGATCTCCTTTAGGCTATTAGGCATACTTTGAAGGACTTGACATAATACCAAATGTTGAAATCAAAATCACTAAGAGGGGGAGGGTGAATTAGTGTCTTAAAACTTTCTTTAAATTCCATCTTAGTATTCATGAACCATCACATCAACATATAGATCAAGTGATGTATTAACAAAAACCCATAAAAGCATGAAACAAGATTACAAAAGATAACATAACATATATGTGGGAAACATTCAAGGGGAATAAAACCCATTGATATATGCAAATATAATATAGTATTATAATTAAAAATATCATAATTTAGTGAAACACCAACTTCACATGAAGCACCAATTCCAACTAGCTAAGCACCAACCCAACTAGGTTTTATCAAGCACCAACTTGCAAGGAGGTACCAACCCCCCAGATGAATCAACACCAAATAAAATAACTAATAGATTTGATCACCTTAATAACACTTTATTTCTCAACCAACTTATGATGACCACCTTTTCCACTCTTCACCCTTTTATTCCTTTATGAACCATCACATCAACATATAGATCAAGTGATGTATTAATAAACACCCATAAAAGGATGAAACAAGATTACACAAGATAACACAACATGTATGTGGGAAAACCTCAAGGGGAATAAAACCCACTAATATATTCAAATGGACTATAGTCATATAAGTCAAAATATCATAATTTAGGGAAGCACCAACTTCACATGGAGTACCAATCTTAACTAGTTAAGCACCAACCCAATTAGGTTGTATCAAGCACCAACTTGTAAAGAGGTAGCAACCCCTTAGATGACTTAATACCAAATAAACTACCTGTTAGATTTGATCACATTCATAACACCTTGTTTTCAACCCACTGAAGATGACCACCTTTTCAACTCTTCACCCTTTTATTCCTTTCAAACTGCCTTCTAGGTCTCTTCGCTCAATTAGGTCTCTTCAAGACTGATTAGGTCACATAACCTTGATTCTCATATGAAGAGACACTTTCATATATTAATTATAGATCCTATACACTCCTATTATTGCATGAAATATCTCTTTATTCTCAAAATTTGTTATCTCATTCACATATTCTCATCCCACTACAAATAAGCCTAAAACTACCTTGTATATATACCATTCATTATTCATATACCTCTCGATTGGCTAATCACCCTTAAATTATTAGGTAGGATATGGAATAGATATTATGACATATAATAAACATGAATAAAATTCTATTCTATTCTATTTAGGTTTGACATATCTCAATTAGGTCTTATTTCATCTTTAGGTCTCATGGAGACCTAATCCCATTAGGTCTACTTTAGAACACGTTACACTTTGCCTTCCTTGGAACACTTTAATACTCCCCACATGGAAGTAAAATATAATATAATAATAAAATATAAATATAATAAGATAATATAGGATCCATAACACCTTTTATGTCCAATAAACACTTGAAGCACACCATTAGTACTGTTCACAATTAGGCCTATGAACCTACATAAAGTCTGTCAAATAAAACTGAAGCATGTAAAAAATTTAGTCACATAACAATGCCATTAAATCACATGTATAGAGAATAAATTAAATTAAAAACATCACTATTTTATTTATACTTCATAAATTATGTCAAAATAACTCAAATACTTCTCTACAAATAGCCCACTCAGAACTGACTGAACACTCCATAACCCAGTCATGAACAACTTGATCTTTAACATATGAAGAACACTTTCCATGACCACTGATACTTTAAAAATGTCATTTTACATATATATACAAATTTTAAATGCAAAAATCATAAGCTCTAATGTCAAATATTGGTTTTACATACCAATCTTTTATCCTCATTACACACAGTCAAACTAAAACTAGACAAGCCATTTTGGCTTTAATATTTCAACCTCTTATCCTAACTTCCAAGCTTTCTAAAATCATGAAAAGTAATTTAAATTCAAAATAATCAAAAAAATATGAATTATGCATAGACGAAAGTGATATAAAGATAATATGGTCAAATGGTAATATTTTTTCTTGCAAACCAATCTCATAACCTCACTGTACATAGACCTCACTGAGCCAAACAAGTAAACTTGTGAGCAAATTTTTCACTATAACCATTGACATAAAAAAATTATATAAAACATTATCATGTCTTAAAAGTCCTGAACAACATCTCCATGCACTTGGTTTCATCACTATTTCATGATAACACATCCCTAATCATCTTCTCACTACTACCTGGATTTCTCACTATTTTCACCATTAGGCCTGTTAATGACTGGATAACTTGGATGAATAGTTTAACATACTTAAAGAAGTAAAATTTTCCAAAAACCTTGATAGATATGATACATCAGTCTCAAAATTCATCCTCCATCTATTTGCACACTTTGACTTGGTCAACTCTAAATGCTACAACAAATTTATGAGAAACTAACACTTTTTGGTAGGGTCTACTCACACACCTGACAACTCAATCACACTTGGAGGTTCTTGGGAGAGTTTAATACATGATAAAATAGTTTTTCTAGTCATTTGAGACCATTTTGGGCTGTTTTGAATAAGATATTTCACATTGGGTCCTTGTTAGGGTTTTAGAGAGGTTTAACACAGGTTTTGGTGTTAACATTTGTTCATAAAAGATTACCCCTTAAATCCAAATCTAATGCTTGTATTTATTAACTAGGACCCTTCCCCATCTATCCTTAACAACTCAAGTTCCCATGCAGAGGTTACATATGCCAATGAACATTTGAAAGTCCTTCTCGGGTTTGCATTCCTTCATTATATATACTCGAGAGACCTCAAAACCACTTTTCATGCCTCTTATTAAAAACCATGACATAAAACTACATGAACACAATTGAAAAAACATACCTCACCTCTAAAAATTATTAAATATTCTTAATCACTTTGAAATATGATATAACCCCTCATTAAGCCACACTATTTCTCTTTGCTCTCTAGACATTGACCTGTAAATCACATTAGGCCTTGAAATTGACCTTCATGCATCTTTCCATGTGCTCTACACCTCACTCACATACTCAATCAATCTCTCTAATTATTAAATAGTTATATACATCCTTCATATGTCTTGACAATGGATCATGATGCCTCATTAGGCCAAGCAGGGTCTAGAAGTGGTCTAGTTGCATACTTTATCTGTAGATCCTACCCCTATAGGCTCACCTTCAGATTATCATGAGTGATAAAATGCCTCACATGCATGCTCAATAAAAATTATACATCCATTCATTCCTATGTGGACTCATCTCACTAAGCCATCATACTCATACCTTCTCACAAGGTCTCTTCATGTTATGACTAGTGCCATGACTAGGCTTCTTAAGCACTTAAAACTTGACAACTAACCTTGAAACACTTATGAAAGTATATACACTTCTCTTGCATGGTCATATAATTCCAAAAAATCTCTCACAAGCTTATGCTTACTTACTTTACAAAACTTCACTATGCACACCTTCTCACAGGGTTTAGACTAGGCTTCTCAAGACACCTTGTACTAAAAAACTATTACTCAAACATGATTTAATGCTCACTTGACCTGAACCTTGGCATCAACCAAAAAAATAATCACTAGGTTTACTTCAAATTATCTCTTAAAAAAGAGACATTAGGTTGCCTTCAAATTCTCTCTTGTCACATGGCTTCCTTGTCACATCAAGCACATAGGCCCATACCTCTAAGACCATTCACTATGCATCTTTAAGAGAAGCACCTTGACATCGATGACATAAACCTTGACATAAATGACCTTAACCTTGACATCAATGACATCAACCTTTACATCAATGACAACACTTCTCAACAAACTTCCCCTTTGTCATTAATGGCAAAACATTCTTTAATTTGATCACTCTCATCTCCCCCAATCTAATCAATCTCCCTTCTTGAATTTTCTCCCCCTTTGAAATTAATGACAAATGGTATTCTATAAACTACCATTTGGAATCACACTTTCTTGCAATATAATCTCAACACACAAGATATGACATATTACATGAACATGCTTCTCCCTTATTCCATGCATACCTCAGATCTCAAGACCACTCACCTTATTCTTGTCATGATTGATATGACAAAAATATTTAATCACACACTAGGCCACCATATTCGTGTCATCAAATGAAGAATTAGGGACTCACTCTTTGTCTTCATAACTTGAGCTTTTTCATTCTTATCAACAACTACACTTGGAGCTTATGAACAACTTGAATAACTCACTCTCAAACCAAGCGTCCACCATGCTTATACTAGCTAAAGAGTGTATCCATGAAGCCTAATGGATTCACACATTTCCATAGGTAACTAGAACAACACAAACTCATTAGATTATCATATCTCCATGCTATCACAAGAGTGAATATTCTTCAAGATCTTTTTAGGCTTGATTGACACCTTAGTTTTGACTTCTTCATCAGCCATTTGATCAATAATATAAGCTGATAATAGACATTCTTGACTTGATTTCACATCTTAAGTATGCTATACCATAAAAAATAGTCCACTTGATCTTGTAGATTGATCATGACTCACCTTTACTATCTTTGGTTTCCACACATTCATTTACCTTCTTTCTTGCACTCTAGGGGCTTCAAACCTCTTATTTTAACTTGATGGTCTTCTAACTCTATTAGGATAAAATATATTATTGTGTCCCACATTATGATAGTTGTAGAAAACAACCTTATACATACCTATTGACTGATGATTCCTTTCATAATCCCATGCATATTCATTTTTATAGGGTCTTCTACACTCGCTTGCTCTATGACCAAACTTATTACATGCAAAACAATAACCACTAAATGAATTAGCATACCTCATAACATTAGGTTGTCTAGTTGGTATTTTCATGTTGACCTTCTTGTATTAATTATACTTCTGCTTGACTTGAGCTGCCTCCTTTTGGTCTTATTTGAAATCAAGACCTATCTTATCACTTGCAGACTTTAGACTACTCAAGATGTTATCTAGAGCATCAATAATCTTTTCTAACTTCATAAAGGTCTTCAACTTTCTAGATGCTTGATCCAACTTAGCTTTTAAGCATTCCATTTCAATTCCATATCTGATTCATTCTTTCTCTTTATCTTTTAGGCTAGTAGTGACTATCTCCATCTGTGCTTCAATCTGATTGATGATCTCATCATACTCCTTGGATGTGTTACTCAGTATTTTTTCAAACAAACTAATATGTTCTTTATAGTCCTAAACTAATGATCTTAGTTTGTGATTCTTCCATCTTTGGAACTTCAACTCCTCTAGAGCACTCACCAATTTTGCCTCAAGGTTCAACTCAACCTCTTATTCATCTGATTCTTAATCATCCATAAAGCCTTTCCCTTTTGATCAACCCTAATTATTTACTTCTATATCCATGAATATGCTTTCATTATTGTCATGTTCATGTTCAATATTGTCATCATCACTATTAGATGTACTTGAGTCACTTACATTAGATGAGTTATTATCTTATTTAGTATATAAACTTCTCTTATTCTTGAATGACCCTTTCCTACCTTCATACTTCATGAATTCTTTCTTGCTTGTATTAGGATTATAGACATTCTTATCATCACCATGATGTTTATCATGTTCTTCATCATTCTTAGTCTTATCATTATTATGACACTTAGATGCAAAGTGATAAATATTACCACATTTGAAACATTTGAAAGATAATTTACCCTTGTACTTACCAGATCCAAACCTAAATTTCCTACAAACATAACTATAAGTTCATCATCATCAACATCTAAATATACCTCATCCTTGACCTTCTTAGATTTTCAATTCTTCTCAAATTTGAATGTTACTTCCTTCTTGGGAGGCCTTCCTTAATTTTTTCTCATCTCATAGGCAATTAAGATGCCATGAAGCCCATCCATTTCTAGTTTGTCCAAATCTTACATCTCTTTTACCATAGATACCTTAGAATAAAACTTAGGATTTAGTGATCTCAATACCTTTTAGACAACTATAGACTCTTTCAGTTCTTCTCCCAATCCTCTATTGACATTGACAACTTCATCAACCTTCAACATGTAAGATGCAATGGTTTCATCTTCATTCATCTTTAGATTTTCAAACTATCTCTAGTGAGTCTACAACTTACCCATATTCACCTTGGTGTCTCCTTCATATATAGTATTAAACTTGTCTCATATCACCTTGACTAACTCACAGTGCATCACCTTCACAAACTCTACCTCTGATATGCCACATAGAATGCCATTCATTACCTTGAAATTTCTCTCACTTTCCTTCTTGCTTGTTGCATTAGTTGGTGGTGTAATAGGTGGAGTGTATCCATAAATAACTAACTGATATATGTCATGGCCTATTGACATTAGATATGTCCTCATTCTAATGTTACAAAAGTCATAATTAGTCTAATTGAATAATGGAGCCTTGCTAATAGAGAAACCACCTTAAGCTTGCTGACTAGCCATCCTTGCTTATAGGATTTATAGTAGGTTATTAATATTACTTTAAAGAAACTAATATGATACCAAATGTTGGAATAAAAATAACTAAGATGGGGGGGGGTGAATCATTTTCTTAAAACTTTCTTTTAATTCCTGCTTAGTATTCATGAACCATCACATCGACATATAAATCAAGTAATGTATTAATAAACACCCATACAAGCATGAAACAAGATTACACAAGACAACACATCATATATGTGGAAAATACTCAAGGGTAAGAAAAACCATTGATATATGTAAATATACTACATCCATATAAGTCAAAATATCATAATTTAGTGAAGCACCAACTTCACATAGAGCACCAACCCCAACAAGCTAAGCACCAACCGAGCTAGGTTTTATCAAGCACCAACTTGCAAGGAAGCACCAAACCCCTAGGTAAATCAACACAAAATTAACCAAATAATTTATTTTATCACCTTTAGAACACATTTTTTCTTAACCAACTAATGATGACCACCTCTTCAACTCTTCACCCTCTTATTCCTCTCAAACTACCTTCTAGGTCTCTTCGCTCAATTAGGCCTCTTCAAGACTGATTAGGTCATATGAATTTGATCCTCATATGTATACACACTTTTATATATTCATTATAGATATTATACACTCATATAATGGTATATAATACCTCCTTTTTCTTACAATATGTTATCTCATTCACATCTCTCATCCTACTACAAATAGGCCTAAAACTGCCTTATATATATACCATTCCTTATTCATATAGCTCTTGGTCAGCTAATCACCCTTAACTTCTTAGGTAAGACATGGAATAGATATTAATACATATCATAAAAATTAATCAAATGAGTTTTGATTCCTTTTAGGTCTGACATATCTCAATTAGGCCTTATTTCATCTTTAGGTCTCATAATAATCAAATATACATATAGTAATCTCATCTAGGGTCCATAACACCTTTTAGGTCTAATCACCACTTGAAGCACACCATTAATACTATTCACAATTAGGCATGCGAACCTACAAAAAGTTTTATCAAAAAAAACTGAAGCATGTACATGATTTAATCACATAAAAATGTAAATAAATCAAATATAAAAAAACTCCATGACCTTAACAACATGACCTTGTGATTTATACTTCACAACTTAGGGCAAAAGAACTCAAATACTTCTTTGCAAATAGCCCACTCAGATTTCCCAGAACACTACAAAACCCAGTCATGAATAAATTGATCTTCAACATCTGAAATAACACTTCTCATGACCAATTATAATTTAAAAATATAATTTTTCATATTTATACCACTTTCAAATTAAAAAATCATAAGGTCTAATGTCAAATATTGGTCTTGTAAACCAATCTTTTATCCTCACTACACACAGTCAAACTGGAACCAGACAAGCCATTTTGGATTCAATATTTCAACCTCTTATCTTGAATTAGAATATTTAAAAAATAATTATATATAATTTAAGTTTATATAAATCAAAATAATATTAATTAGATACATCAACTCATGGTATAAAGCCTCAAACTCATCACTGCATCTTGCTTACCTAAAACTGCCAGTTTACCTTAAAGCACAGTCATGATGACTCAGAACTTCAACACCTATGTATACATATTAAATGAATTATTATTCATGTATATTATCCTATGAGATCATTATATTATTCTTATATATAAATATAATATGTTCAAATTTTAATATTTGTCTTGCAGACTAATCTCATAACCTCATTGTACACTGACCTCACCGAGCCAAACAAGTCAACTTGTGAGTAACATTTTCACTATAACCACTAATCTCAAAAATTTATATAAAACATAAAAATTTATTTTAATTCCTTAAAAATATTTCCATTCACTTGGTTTCATAACTATTTCATGATAACACATCCCTAATCAACTTCTCACTGTTGTCTGGATTTATCTTTATTTTCACCATTAGGCTTGTTAGAGAATGGCTAACTTGGATGAATAGTTTATCATAATCAAGGGATTGAAATTGTATATAAAAATTCATGTATATGATATATGAGTCTCAAATTTCATCCTCCATCCATTTGCATACTTTGACTTGGTCAAATCTGACTTCAACAATAATTCTTTGAGAAATTAGCACTTTCTTGTAGGGTCTACTCACACACCTGACAACTCAATCACACTTGGAGGTGCCTGGGAAAGTTTAATACATGATAAAATAGTTTTTATATTCATTTTATACCATTATAGGCTGTTTTGAATAGGATATTTGACATCGGGTCCTTGTTAGGGTTTTAGAGAGGTTTAACACAGGTTTAAGTGTTAACATTTGTTCATAAAGGATTATCCATTAAATCCAAAACCAATGCCTTTAGATCTTATTTGTGACCCTTTCCCATATATATTTAATATATTAGGTTACCATGTAGATATTACACATGCAAATGAACACCTGAAAGTCCTTCTCTAGTTTGCATGCCTTCATTTTATGTACTTGAGGGACCTCAAAACCAATTTTCATGTCTTTTCTTGCAAACCATGACCTCAAACTGCATGAAAAAACTTTAAAAAACATACCTAACCTATGAAAATTCTTAAATAATATCAAATACTTTGAAATTTAATCACGACCCCTAATTAGGCCATACTCTTTCTCTTTGCTCTCTAGACCTTGACCTATAAATCACATTAGGCCTTGAAATTGACATTCATGCCCCTTTTCATGTGCTCTCCACCTAACTCACATACTCAATCAACCTCTCTCATGATTAAATAGTTCCATACATCATTCATATGTCTTGACAAGGGATCATGATGCTTCATTAGGCCAAGCAGGGTCTAAAAGTGGTCTAGTTGCATACTTGATCTATAGATCCTACCCCTATACGCTCACCCTAAGATTATCATGAGTGTTCCAATACCCCACATTCATAATTAATTATCTTTATACATACTTTAATTCATGTGTGCACTCATCTCACCAAATCATCATACTCATCCCTTCTCACAAGGTCTCTTTATGCTATGATTAGTGCCATGACTAGGCTTCTTAAGCACTTAAAACTTGAAAAATGACATTGAAACACTTCTAAAAGTATCCAACCTTCTCTTTTATGATCACATAATTCTAAAAAACCTCTCAAAATCTTATGTGTACTTACTTCACCAAAATTCACTATGCACACCTTCTCATAGGGTCTAGACTAAGCTTCTCAAGAGACCTTGTACTCAAGAACTAGTACTCAAACATGATTTAATGCTTACTTGACTTGAAACTTGACATAAAATAATAGAAGAATCATTAGGTTGAATTAAAATTCTCTCTCAATAGAGAGACATTATGTTGCCTTCAAATTATCTCTTGTCACATGGTTTCCTTGTCACATCAATTACACAGGCTCATACCATAAAGACCACTCATCATGCACCTTCACTAGATATGACTTGACATCAATGAAATAAACCTTAACATCAATGACAACACTTCTCAACACTTTTATCTAATGTTACATATATAATTTGAAGGATACAATTCTTACTATGTGGACATACTTCTCACATATGTTGCATTATTCAATTATTACATCATACTATATATAGCACACTTAACTTTTATTTTGAGTTGAATGACTTTAAAAACACAATTACATAACATCAAAATGGGGGAATTTCAGTTGGTTTTTCATACATGAGATAATCCTCTTAAAAATAAATAATATAGTTTGGTATAGAATACATTTTCAAAGGTTTCAAAATAGTTCAAAATTTAATCATTGACACATATATGGTGGCATATGCCATGCATATGCACTTAGATTACATAAATAAAGGATAAATTAAGAAAATTTTGAGTGCATGATACATGTTCATTCATAATTTTTATATATTTCATTTACATACATATATAAATTCTACATTTATCAATGGGGCATGATTTAGATTCATGCACACTATACTATTTTTAAAATTCAGATAGGCATAATACAAATTCATGCCATGCTTTCAATATGACATTGTATTAGTATGGATATTCTCCATTTTCTTTTAATAATGCATTTAGGAATAAAGTGACAATTTAATCTTCAACTAAAGTGTATAATGCATAACTTAGAGGTTCAGTGCACTCTAGTTTTATTTCCTGTGAATCCATTATGGAATCCAACCCATTTCATGTCTTGGGGTTATAAATACCAATAAAATAAATTAAGATTTTTTCATCCCTCAATGGGTTTTTTCTATTCAACTTTAATTCAATTTGGGCTTTATCACCCTCAACTCCTCCATTGGTTTAGCTAAAGAATTAACCTCTGTAAGTGCTTCATGGTAAGTACCAACTTTATAATGTTTTAAGGAACCATTATCTCCTATAAAATTCACAAGAGAAACATTGGTTTCACACATACAAGTATACTCATTTCATGTTATTTTCAAAATTAAAGTTACATTTCAATGTTCAATTTCACATATGAGCATTAACTACTTTTTCATCATTACAAGATTTTCCCTTGAAAACCTTGCATGATTTAAAGCTTCTCCTAAAGGCAAAGTGTGTTGTACATAGTCAAATATATCTTTAATTTTATATATTAATTTCATTTATATACTAAAGGTATGGGTAAAATGTATTCACTCAAATTTGGTCATGAATACTTATGTTGATTTTGGTTGCATTCACTTTAATTAACTTAAGCACTTAATTTGGACATATTTCAGCACCTCACTCTATCCTAAGCACCTATACGGACCTATTTATTTCTAAATTTCTATCTTACACATATATAAATGTTCTAAAATATTAAAAACCCCTTGCATATGTATGGACATCCTTTCACCCAAAAGTGACACATTTCCCTCAAAGACAAAAATGTCCAGGAAGGGACAATAATGCAATGTGTATGTCCCCTATGAAATGTTTTTGTCCTTATCCATTAAAAAGATCATTTTTAAAACTGGACCCTCTCCTACATATTGGTCCATACTTTTAGGATAGGTAGTGTGAGTTTTTGCCCTTTTGAATTTCTATAAAGGCACACTTATGTCACATATTATATCACTTGGTAATTTCAATACAAAGGAACACTTCACTATTACACATTGTGAAAAACTTCCCTATTCTTTCCAATTTTGATTTTAATCATTTTAATTAGTCCTCAGCTAACTCAAAATTTTGTTTTATCCAAGCCAAAATAAAAACATGCTCGAGTATTCAAGCCATCTTTAGCCTTCATATAGTCAAAGGAGCGTAATTATACAAAGTAATCTATGTGGGAGAACTTTTTAGGCTTGATTTCCCTCTTCACAATATTTGATATATAGGAAATGATCAGTCATCATGGGAGTGATTAGGGTATTTTGTGTACATATGAAGGTCAAATATCAACACATATGCCTAATTTAAGTTGTCACAAATGATCATGACCTATGTTTCCTACTTTTTTATAGAGGCTAAGACCGGCCAACTCAAGACTATATTGGCAGTTGATCATGTCCCAAGTTGGAGGTTTCTATCCTTCATCATTTTCTATTTCAGTCTCTATGCACTTTCAGGGTTATTTTTTATTTGTCAATTTTATTTGTATGTTAGCTTCACATAGTTAGATATCAGATACTAGGCAACTAAATTTGTCATTTCATTCATAATTAATCTTCTTTCATTTTATTGTACTTTGTCAAATTCAAAATTTTACTTGTTTCAATTTTATTTACAAGATTTTACTATATTTCATTACATTTATTTGAATTGGGATTAAGCGTCACATTAGTTAAAAAATATAATAAAACACTATTAGGATGAAATGTCTCAATATATATGTTATCATAAAATTTTTGCATAAGTGCTTGGAAAGGGATTAACAATCAAGGGCCAAGGGCCAATGCAATATAACAATCAATGAAAAAACACTAGTAGATTTTTATGTTTTGGCATCATCCACAATATTAAATTCATGAGAGTTGTTTCCAAAAAAAAATTTGGTCCTAATTTTGAACTTTTCTTAATATTATTTGCATCAATTGTGTTAACGTAAGAAAACTTTTATCATCATTCAACTTAGTATACATTGGGTAGAGATTTTATTGATGCAACATGTCTCACCAAATTTTTTATCAGGAAGTGAGTCAATTTTTTTTTTCAAAGTTGTTTACTTTTTTAAAAAAATGTTAATTTTAAATTTTTGGAGGGAAAAAATTGTGGAAAATGAAAAAGTATCACCTTTTACATCAAAATTGAAGTAATTTATTCAAAGTTACACTTTTTTGCATCTTAAAGTGACACTTTTTTGCATCAATCTATTTTTTTAAGATTTGTATTTAATTTTTTAGTTTAAATTTATTCAATTTTTTTATAATAGTTATGTCATGAATACCATTAATCATTTCCATCATTATTTGGGTAATTTTTTATTTTTATTTTTTATCTATCATCATTGTTTTTGTCATCATTATTAACAAAGACATTGTCATCATCTAAAACATCATCATTATCATCAACAAAGATAGTAATATCATCAAATACATTATCATCATCAATAAAGCTACCATCACCACCCTTCTGATGATCATATGCATCATATTTATCATAGTAACTTATTTCCTAAAAATATACACAACATCATAAATCAAGCTTTAAACCAACAAAATAATAAATTCAAACATAGTAATTAAAATTCCTTCATGAATACATATATATGCTAAGCCAAAAAATGGAAATCTTAGGGCTTTATTTTCTCAAAACCTAGTTTTATATGTTGGAAAAATACAACACTAGATTTTGATATATGGAATGCTTAGATTTTAGCACGAGAAAAAAAATGTAGACAAATATAATAGTATGAGATGGAATTCAAATAAATATCAAACAATTAAGATGCATTTATTTTTGAAAATGCCTTGTACCCACATTAATAATAATTCTGACACAAGGGAAAATTATAAGGAAATACATGTATTAAATACTTACTAAATATGAAAAAAAAAAAAAATGAAAATCGACTTTGCCTTGGAGGGTAGGATTTTGATCGAAAGGTAGTGATTCACTATCAAAGATTTGGGCACAATGAAGAATGATTTGACCCTTAACAATGATAAATAATCAGTAGGAAGTGGGAGAAAGTCATAATATTCTATGGCTTTAGGAGAATGTATACGACTTACAATAGATGTGAACCCAATAATCAGGATTATTGATAAAGAAATTGAACACAAAATTTTGATTTTGAAAATTGTGGCCTAATGTACAAATTCATGGACTACTAGACAAGTGTAGGTGATCTTAAAAAATGGTTGGGAAAAAAATAGAATTTTTATTTTGAAAGTAAGATAAATTTGCTCCTACAAGGCCTCTAATTGTGCAAAAAAAAAGATGATTTTTTCAAGTGAGGTCTTTGGTTAATGGAACATGTTGGTTTTCATATGAGGCCTTTACAGGAGGGATTTATCCCTAATACATAGGATCTCACTCTATTCCATGTTTGGAATTGGATCTATAGCCTTCTAATAGAATTATGGAAAGTGGATATCCTTGAACAATCTAGAAATTAATTAGGAGAATTCATTTTTTTACTTAAGTAATTGGGGTTGGGATCTTAGAATTTATGCCAAAATATGTGTCATAATGCATCTCTCCAAGATTTTTCCTTTGGATATTACCCTCAAGTATAAATATAGGGAATGGACACATATTTTAGACTATGAAAATATCCCTTTTGGGTTTAGGATTTGCCACACTCATGGGCATTATTTAAGAGATTTCCTTGAGAAAATGCTTGCTCAAGAAAAAATCTATAAATATTTCAAGGATATTAAAAATTAAAAAAGAGGGAAAACTCAAAAAAAGTTTTGGAAGCCAAAGGAAGTAGCCACTGAAAACAAATTCAATGTCTTGCATTCTTCTTCTAATGTTGATGGATTTCATTAAGGACGACAATATATCCTTGGTCAAAGATTCACATCCATAACCCCCAACATTTAACAAATTGGGATAGCTTTAAATGGTGGTGATAGATAAGATCCTTTATCCTCTACTCTTTTTATCTCAATGCTTTTGAACCCTCAAAAGGGGATGAGTGTTCTAAGGAAGATGATTCACTAATTGATGATTTGGGTTTAGAAGATCTCTCTCACTCTCAGCTTAAGAAATTACTAAGTCATTATAGGTTGAGTAAGTTGGAGATTTCAAAGCAAATTTAGCTTTGAAATCATCTCTAGGGATAAAAACAAACTTGGTAGGCCTCCACTATCAAAATACAAGAATCTATAAACCCATACCAACATTAGTAAGGTTAATAAAAAAATGGATATGCTTATAATATCATAGGATCAGTTATCTAACAAGGAAAATCTCAACCATTTTGGTCTAATTGAGGAGGAAAAATGAAATAAAAATGACGGGAATTTATAATCCACAAAATTAGGTAAGAAGTAGACCATTATTTTGTGGGGGTATAAACCCATCACCTATAGTAATAATGGGATGAAACCGCCTCGTCAATTATCTCTTGGAAATTGAGTGCACTTAATTCCCTACATCAACATATGATGTTGAAATAAATTATCTTTGAAAAAAAACTAAACATCCTTCATCTACAAGAAACTAAGATGGATGTGAATCTTTTTAATACAACTATGAAATATACATGTATAAATAATAATTATATGGTAAAAAGTGCTATAGGGGCCTTTGGAGGTTTAGTTGTGCCCTGAAACACTTTCTTTGTTTGAATTCTCTTGATTGATGACTATGAAAACTAGAAATCAATAAGATTTGATGAAATTGGTTCAATCAAGTGCTTCTCTTGTATTAAAAATTATAGTCTAACCACAAGGCAAGGTTGGAATATATGTTGGATCTCTATAAAAAGCCTTAGACCATGCCACCTACCATCTGTATATGCTTGGATAGCACCACAAAGCAATCTCTTTAAATGACGTCGAAACCTCTACTAGGTTTTCTAAAATCAGCATTGCCTCACCACCGCCATTTAGCATCTCGACCCAACTACTCTCTCTATAGTTTTTCACCTTGACCCACCGTCCAAGATTTCCATGCAACTCAACTCATTAAAGATCTCCATGCAAGTTTGATACTACTATCATTTATTTAATTGTTGAAGTCTTTAATAAGGGGAGTTTGTAATTATTTTTAAATAGTATTATTTAATAAAGTTATGCTTGAGTCAATATTTTGTGTTTAAGTTTAGTCTAAAAGTATGTAATGTTATTATGTTGGTTAAAATAGTTTAAACATTAAAGTTGTTAAGTTTTTTATAGTCTTGTTTATTTCAATAATTTTTTAAATTAATAGTTCAAAATGGTATTAAGTTATTACCATTAGTCTATTTTGTGTCATTATAGTCAGTCAAAGTCTTTTGTTACTTATTAACATTTTTGTATGGGATGATAATATAATTAGAATTTAGTTGTTGGGATGAATTTTACAGTCGTTAGGGTATTTAAATTTTATTTGTTTAAAAACAAAAGGTCATTAAGAATCATTGGGTCCATATATGTACATTATTTATCTAGGTTCTTTATTTTGAGATTTTCCAATTAGTATATGTCGAAAGTGTCTAAGTTAAAGAGTCTTGTAAAAAATGTCATTTATTCAAAAATATCAAAAAAGTCATTTTTATAAATGTATCGAGTATGTCATAATTTGTAGAAAGTATAGAGTCATATTGTTTGTTTGTAAAAGTCATTTTGTATATTAAAATTAAAAATATAAAAAATAAAATCAATGGATGCATTATCGCTTGTACAAAATGTCCGCATTGTGGGGGGGATTTCCCTCGGGAGCTTCATCGTGATATCTCCTAAGTGAGAAATGACATACTAGAGGATGGAATATACATGGAGGATGGATGTCTTTCAAGAACCTCTCATTAGGTGCCAACGATAGGGCTGCATCATGTTTTGGTGACGTGTGTGGTGTGTTATTTTTAGATTTTAGTTTTTTCAGTGTGGTGTGGTAGTTACATTTTTGTTGTGTGTTGTAAATAATAATAGAATTATGTACCTTTTTATGTGTGAATAATATTCTCATGTAACCCTTTTGTATATTTACATTGGAGAATGTTGATATAAAAAAGAATTGTAGCAATCCTGATGAAAGGTTAGTGGTAAACATGTTAAAACCATGTTGTAAGGTTAGTGGTAAACATGAGAAAATCATTCTATAAGTTAATGGTAAACCTGAGAAAACCAATTATAAGGTTATTGGTGAACTTGTGAAAACCATTTTGGAAGGTTATTGGTTAACCTAGAAAACCAATTGTAGATGAGTGAGATGGAAGAGATGTGTGATGCCTCATGTATGTGGAGAAGATCATGAGCACATGGAGGTGGAGCATGCTACAATCAAAAAACAAAGATATATTATACCATGTAAAAACTATGGGGGGGAAATGTTGGGAATAGTTTTCACATTAGGTGAAATTAGGTATTTATGGGAAGGTAAAAAGTAAATAGTAAATTAGGTTTTACTATGATTGATATTTATCGAGAGGTATATATAGTTGGTAAGTTTGTAAATCAGAATATTGTTATATTAACAATAATATGATAATAGATTTTATATTGTTATTTGTTATAACAATATATCATATTCTTTGGTTTCATAAGAGAGATATTATAGGGATTTGGGAATCCCCAGATATATAGGATATATATATATATATATATATGTATGTATGTATGTATGTATGTATGTATGTATGTATAACGTCTCAAAATGATTTATTTAGTGAATATAAAATAGAGAGTGAGAAATAATAGTATTTTTATTGAAATAATTTGTTTGTGTATCTTCTAATTCTTTGTGCATGAGATAAATCTTTGTATTAGCTCTTCTGAAACCCATCATTTCTCTCTTTGAAGGTATAAATTTATTGGGTCTTTGAAATTTAATGATTGATAAATTCCTTAGGAAGGTAGAAGGGAAAGTGGATTTTTATGTATTTACTTTGTTGGTTGTATTTAACTTATGAGATCATGTCTTCAATTAATGCCTATATATGTGTTGTCAATTCTGTGAACCACCTCAAAGTTTGAAAACTGCATCATATCCATCCAATTTTTTTTTTATGGAATGGCATTGATTAAGTTAAAAATATTACATTTTTGAATTTTGATTTAATTCCCTTGATTCAAATATGGGGATGAATTGGGATTTATATTAACAAAAAGACACATCTTATTTTGGGAGCTAAACTAGTTTGGAGACTCTATATTGAGCATCATTCCCTTTAGGCTATAATTCTAAGGATAAAATACTTAGACAACATGGTGCCTTAAAAAAAAATTACTATCATTGAACATTTTAATGGATTGCATGTCTGTAATATCATAAGTAAAGCTTTAAGTGTCATTTTCCCTCTTCTAAGATGGAATGTGAGATAATGTCATAAAGTGAATTTCTAGACTGGACTTTAGATTTATTAGAATTATGGACTATCCAAGATCAAGCATATTAGTATTATACATATCTCATGTCATGAAAATAAAACTTAGGTACACATAAATTTAGGTATAATAGTATACCACTATTATTTTAATAACATTATAGTTTACCAAAATTTGAATTAAATGGTGAATTAACCCAAATTCAGATAATTGAATGAAATACAATAGAATTTTGTAAATCGACTTGAAACAAGTAGAATCATAGTATAATATTGAATTATACAAAGTGAAATTGAACCCAAAAAAATATTAACTATGAAACAAATGGAAACTTATTTATTTCTATCTGAGATTTGACTATGTGAACTAGCAAAATGCTAGAACATACTAACAAGGAATTGATTCTAAAAGTTCCCAGAAGATGTGACTAAAAATGTTAAAGGTTATAATCACAAAATTAGGTTAGGATTGACTACCATTATTGACCTGAACTATTCAATATTGACCTCTACTAAAAAATAAGACACTTAGGTAATGATCACTTATGATAGCTTGAATTATACCTATCTGTAGATATTTGAATTTCAAATGTGTTTGGAAGACATGCAAATAGCTCATCCAAGATTAAAACCCTAATATGGATTTTAATGATTGAAAACCTATAAATAAAAAAATAGTAGAAGACAATCGGTTGAGATGATGCCAATCACCCCCTTGATGATTTTATGATGCTTATATATTTGATACTCCAAAGATGGAATTCAATCCCACGTAGTTATCCCACCTAGAGTGTTTTCTGTAATTATGTTCATTTGACTACATGAATGAATCTATAGATGGCCTAAATAATTAATCATGATTTACTTTGGATTTACTAAAATAGGCTTTGGACTTGGCTGAGGATTGCTTCAAATAAATAGAATCAAAGTTGGAAAGAATAGGGAAGTTGTGCTCAATGTGCAATAGTATAAGTGTGCCTCTATATTGAAAATTTCAAGTGGTATAATACAAACTAAAATGGGTAAACCTTGTGCTACCTATCCTAAAAATAAAAAATAAGCTATAAGAGAGTGTCCACATTCTAAAAATGACCTGTTAGAGTGGGTAAGGTCAAGATTGACCTCAACTACCACTATTAACCCGACTAGTTGATCATCTCCTATAAGGAAATATGTGTATTTTTAGATATGAAGTGTTTGTACATATGTTTAGGAGGGTTTTTAGTAGTCATAACATTTATATAGGTGTTAGGTAGAAATTTAGAAAAGAAATAGGTCCATATATGTGCTTAAGATAGAGTGAAAGAGGGCCAAAAATGACATAATCAAGTATTCATGACCAAATTTGGGTGTTTACATTCCCCTCTCCCCCCAACCCCACCTTTAATCTATAAATAAAATTATGAGAGAAAATGAGAAATTTTACTTGAGTGTGTACAACACACTTGTCCTTTGGGAGAAACTCTAAATCATTCAAGGTGTTCCATGGAAAACCCTGCAATGATGTAAATGTAATTAATGATCATATGTGAAATTGAAAATTGAAATATACCTTGAATTTTAAATTGAAAATAATAAGGAAGGATTACACCTATATGTGTGAAATCAATGTTTCTCTTGTGAATTTGCTTGAAGATGATGTTTTCTTGAAGCATTGGAGAGTTGGTGCTTCCCTAAAGTACTTGGAGAGAATTATTTCCTTAGCTAAATCAATGGATAATTTGAGGGTGTTCAATCCCAAAATTTAATTGAACTTGTATAGAAAATAAAATCCATTGAGGGAAAAATATCAATTTATTATGTTGGTATTTGTAACCCCAAGACATGAAATAGGTTGAAATCCATATTAGATTCTAAAATATAATGTTATAGGTAAATGAACCTTAAATTAAGCATTATTCACTTTAATTTAATTAACTACTATAGATTATTTTTATAATCAATTTTAACTTTGTTCGTGAATGTGTGATCAAAATATAATGAAGAACATCCATGCTCCTACCATGTCTGTAAATAGAAGATATTATTTAAAAATACAAAATGAATCTATGTCACGTCTTATGAATTTTTAAAAAATAGTATAATAAGCATGAATATGTATCAAGCCCCTTACTGATAAGTGTAGAATATATAATTTTATGTAGATATAAATTATTAATTATGTTTAAAACTTGTGCATGACCCTGCATCATTTACTCAAAATTATATGAATTTTTAGTTTGATCTTGCAATGTGAGTGCATATACATGGAATATGCCCCTATAATTTGTGTCAATGATTGAATTTGAACCATTTTTAGACCTTAAAAATTGTATTTTATACCAATTTTTTTTTTAATTTTTGAGAGGCTTATCTCATGTATGAAAATCCCACTGAATTGCCCTCATTTTTACGTGATGGAATTGATCCTGAAATTCACTCATCTCTAAATAAATGTATCATGCATAGTATTATGTAATCATTGGAGAATGTAGCATATGTGAAAAATATGTCAACATAATAAGATTTGTACCATTTTAATTATGTAACATATGAGGCAAGGCCTGTATAAATGTGTTAATGAAGCTCAGTAATAACATTCATAATTATTATCTTATGCATTAGTTAGTGCATGATATGGATCATGTCACTCATCAAAATTGTCAAGCTCAATAAGCACACAAACACAACAATCATAATGGAATATAATAAATCCAAGGGCCACAAACAAGGGATAGGTTCAAATGTCACATAATTAAATTTTTGCACACATAAGGCCAAGGGCCACATACAAAAGACATGAATAATGTTATAAACAATGGACATGTTCAAATGTCACACATGATATAGGGCCAAGGGCCAATAGCAATGGACATGTTCAAATGTCACACATACCAAACAAGATCTCATGAGATGTCCAAGTAATTTCCATGCAAGGGCTAAGGGCCATATTGCATAGACAAGCAAGATCCAATCTACTATGCAAAAGTAATAGTATCAATGGAACATAGAAATATAAATGTGGTCTAAACCATGTATATGTAATGTGAATCATATCCTAGAAAATAACATATCCATATAAATAATTTAATATAGAGGTGTTCGTAAGACATTCATAAAGATTGTATAGCTCAATAGTATAGGAGTCATGAAATGATAACACTTGAAAATATTGTAACCTATGGATAATATGCCCCCAATTTAACAAGGCTATTGGGAAGAGGTAAGTCCAACATCTTAGTCCCTGTAAAAACTATATCTCTTACATCACACTCATTAATACCAGTGATAAAAATATATATGTTGTCAACTAATTATGAGATAACTAGCATATGACAATGATGTAAACTAAATGTCTAATCATGCTCAGGTCTTAATTTAGGATTTTTAGAATATTTTAAATGTTTTTCTAAGTTCACAATTTTTTTTTGTAATTTTTGACTTCTGAAACTAGAAGCAAATGAACTATCGATAGGCAAGGGTTTGAAATCAGAAGAAAGGAGAGAGATTTAAACAATCCAAAACATGTGTCAATATGAAGCGTGCAATAGAAATGATAGCATGTCCATGTATGAGAAAGATTCCCCCAACATATATGCGATTGTAACTTTGAAAAGCAAGTAAAGGACTGAATAAGTATGTAGAAGAAATTTTTTACATATTCATTTCATGAAATGTATACTTATCGAAGTATGTAGCATATATGAGGGATATAACATAGGGAAGGAAATATTTTGCATGTATAACTACTATTCTTCATATTAGAACTAGGTTAAATATCTAAAAATTTGTCAAAATTAAGGCTTTATGTGATCAAATTTTGATTTTTTGTGAAAATTTGCATATGACAATATTGACCAACTAAGGTTAATATTGGAAGTCAGTTTTATCCCATTGATGTAGAGGCATCACTACCTTTTATAATTATTATTTCATTTTTGTATATAGAGTATTTAAGAGGGTCCTTTAGGAGTCTTAGGTGTCTGAATGCCCACATGAGTCACATGATGAGTCATCCTATTAAGCGGGCTTGATGATAGGTAATTGTAATGTACAAAGGTAGTTAGCAAGTTAGTTATGTTTTCTTTTTGTTTGGAGTCCTTTTAGATAGATTTTTTTTGGTTGGTGTTTTCAAATCATTCAAGATAGGGAGAGAATGGGTAAGGGTTTC
This sequence comes from Torreya grandis, assembly GCA_037957365.1. Lineage (NCBI taxonomy): Eukaryota > Viridiplantae > Streptophyta > Pinopsida > Cupressales > Taxaceae > Torreya > Torreya grandis. Next base: position 178,803 of record JARHVA010002633.1, on the reverse strand, counting down.
AATGAATATGTAGAAGAACCCCAAGAGGAACAAAAGATAAGTTTCTTTTTCTGGTTATGATAATTGAATTATAAATCTTTTGTAGCATGTAATCTATGTTTTAGCAGTTAAGTTTCATTATGATTAGAAGGACTGAAAACGTGGTGTCATGGTACAAATATTTGGTAATAATGTGTCACTGATTGATAATATACTAACATGAATTTTATGTCGATTCAAAAATATATAAGTACATGATTTAGTGCTCAGTTATTATCTGTGTATTGTGGAAGGAATCTTGACAGAAAGATTGTATGTTTATATTTTAGTATGATTCGAGACTTAGTTATATGATACAAAAGATTTGGGTTGATCAATTCAAAAAAAATGCAGATTAAATGATATGCTTTATTTTTGTATTGTCTACGTTTTGTGGATAAAGGACATTTGTATATAGCCTATAAAAGTCATTCATAGAAAATTGGGTGCAATTCCTGAGTGACCTAAGTAAGAAGGAAGTGGGATTAAGTTGCATTTATGTGAGGAGGGTCTCAATATACATATGGAAGAGCATATTTCCATTCTTAGAATAATGTATGATAACTAATTTATTTTAATTTGGTATTCATGATAAGAAAGAAATTATAACTTTATAATGTTTCAAGTAATGACATTTTTTGTCAAAGGTGAGCAAATTTACAAATGCATCAAGAAGTTGCTAATAGATCAAAAGAACCCCTACATGCATTAGATATTCCATTACTTTACGTTTTAAAGATTGGCATGTAGACAATTATTCAATTACAATTATACACATCATACATAGAGGTATCGAAAAGATAAAGTATCAGTCATGATAGGTGTATAGTTTTAAAACTAACTCTAGTACTAAATGGATCCAAGTTTGTTTGGAGGGATTCAGATAATTTGCTATAAATATTTATTTGTGTATATTTTACATATGAGATGGTTGGGGACTCGGCTGAGGAAGCATTCATTCTAAAATGTGTTTCTTTCTTTGAATATTTAGTGTATAGGAAGAGACTGAGCGTATAAGTTTGATAATGAAAGAACCCTATTTGTTGGTCTAGACTAAATAACCATGAACAAACAACAAAAAGGTCAAATTGATAGAAAAATGATCAATGGTAAATATAGATATATGCATTAAGAGATATTTCTTTATAATGCTCAGTAAATAAGTAAGTTATGGATCAGTTGTCAAGGTTATTTCAATACAGATGTATGAGCAAACCGTGGAATGCCTATAGGATGTGTTAAAGTATACAGTCTAACTAAAAGTAAGATTGTGATAAATAATAAAGGATAAATAGAACTATTTAGTGCATATCCTAGTAAATGGATAATAGGTTATCTTGTTGGAAAGGTACAAGCATGCATTTTCTCAAAATAGGAATAACCTGTGTGTAAAGTCATAAAGTAACATAATCGACTCTAGATATCTATGTAACAAGCCACCGTGAATCAACAACTCAAAGTAAAATGGTAATAGAGATATTTTTGAGGATTTTAGTTTTGTTCTATACATGTTCATGCAAGAGAGGATAATTGTGTATTTTTGTGTGCAAGAAAACTTGAGACCAATAGAGGCTAAAAGAGTAGCTTAAGGAATGAATGCAAACTTGAAACTTTGAGAATAGGTGATTGGTATGAATACAAGTGTTTTGTGATTATGATCAGAGGTCCTTAAAAATAGTCATGCACATGTTATAATTCTAAAATGTGAAAAATTGATTTGGAAAGATAATAGAATTGGGTACAGAGGTTATCTAAATACTTAAACTATGTGTAAATTTGTGCAAAAGATTTATTCATCAAAATAAGTCCTCTCGGGTCTTATTTTACATATAACTAATAAGAAGAATAATCAATCAAGAATATTGTGTGGGTTGTAAATGAATGGATTGAGGGGAGACAAGACATTGGAAAAGTTATAGAGCCTTTATACAAAGACATAGTATCTTTTAGAAACCAAAGGACAAATAATGAAGTAAATTGATGACTTGATAATCTTGTATGTAAAGAATTTATTTTGTGAAGAAATAACAACTCAGAGCTAGTTTTCATTTGGGTAGAGGTAAGGTCAAATAATTGTGAGGATATTTTCTTGTTTCATATCATAAGGACAAGATTAGTGAAACCCTCTGCATCATTTTGGTATCAGAGTGAGAAGACACTGTGGAGAAGATGCATTTTGAGTTTTTTTTGCAAGAATTGATTTAATTTGTGAATACATAGTGATGAGTACATATTTCATGTTGTGTTGAAATATTGCATAGAGATGGTTATGAAAAGCTAACAGAGATTGCAAGAATAAGGTAAAAAGGTTGTAGGTAGGTGATGGAAAGGCAAAAGTGTATGTAAGAGAAAAGAGAAAGAAAAGAGTGTGTGGAATAGCCCTTATCCAATAAGGCTTAAAGAGGAAGAGATCCAGTGAGAGATACAAAAAATAATCTCATAGGTGAGTTTGATGAGAGTCCCATAGGTAGGACAAAATAAGATAAGAGTCCCAGGTGAGGACAAGAAGGAGACTCCAAGAGAGAGAGTCAAGTGAAATACCAATGAATGGTCAAGAGGACAAGATGGAATACTTGTCAAGAAGAGAGGAAATAATGAGAATGATGAAGGGCTTGATGTATGAAGAATGCCACAAGAATAATATGGAAAACAAGAAGATGAAATTAAAGCAAACATGGATAGAAAGAGAGAAGGAGATAGCTGAAATGAAAGAAGTAATGGTAAGGCTAGATAAAATATTAGAAATGTTGAGACTAAGATTCCAAGTGTGCATAAAGAAGAAAGTTAGATGGCCTCTCAAGCATTTGATTTAGAACAATAAGAGAAAAAATATGAAATAGTTATCAAGGTAGCCTATAGAAAGATGCACGGAGGCAAACAAGCCTCATAAAAGTTTGACTAATGATTTCTTTGAGTATTTACATACAGGTGAAGAGCAATGGAAGCATCAACATCATTCCAATGAAGAATAAATTGATTGGGAAATAGTGTATAGGGACACAAACTTGTGTTTTTTTGAAGAATTTAAGCCATTGGATGAAGATGGGAGAGAAAGAGGAGTTACATCAATACCATGCCTCATGATAGGAAAAAATGAGGAATATTGTAGCCAAGAAAGAATGGAGGAGAACCAAAAGGTACAAGGTATTCAATTTTATGTTACTTTTGATGAATAATCTAATTTGAATATTGAGGAAGATGAGTTTTAAGTAAGTACATTGAGGCTAATGGATGTGTTAGTTGAAGGACAAGAAGGTACAACAACATAGGATGAAGGGTTTTACACATATGAAGGTGTAATAATAGTGAAGGAAGGAGAAGCACATGAGGAATTTCTTGTATAGATTGAATTACAACAGGATGAAGTATTTAGTTTGACACCAATGGAAGATTAAGGTGATGTGGATGAGTATATAGCAAAATAAAAGAGGATGATGTGTCAGCAATTGAAGATGAAGATGCATAAGTTTTGGAATGAGCAGCGAATTGAACCAGATGAAGGTTGCAGCCATATAAGTGAAGAACATGACAAAGAAAAATAAATAGATCAGCTTGAGAGCCTCATTGAAGCCATGAAAGGAAAAGAGGAATTTGATTTGTAGTTTACATATGAAAGTGTTGAGCAATTAGAAAAGGAGATATGAGATTTTGAAGATGCATTGAATGGTGATAAGATGGAGAATGAAGAAAAGAAAGTTGCAGGAGAAGCAAACATTGAGAAGATAAGAAAACATGGGCAAGCAAGATATTGCCAAGAGGACCAACAAGAGATTATTTTTATTAATTTGTATGTTTTATGTGCAAGTTGGTTGCAGGAAATTAATAAGAAATTGAAGATGAAGAGGTGGAAGATCAAAGAAAAAGAAAATTATTTCACAAGGAGTAAGGGAGAAGTGAAGTATAGAGAAATAATAAAGAGAGAAGTGAAGCAAAGAGGAGCCAAGAAGAGAAAGCATTACAAAGGCATAGGTATCTCTAATTGGCCTTGGGACCTAGGTGGATGAGCACTTGGAGAAGGAGGATGCAAAGGACTTCAAAGATAAACATCAATTATCACTTTCATGGGAAAGTTTTTTTCTCCTCGGTAGTATGATGCAGGGGCATCACTATCTTCTATAATTATTAGTTCATTTTTGTATGTAGAGTCTTTCAGGGGGTCCTTTAAGAGTCTTAGGTGTCTAAATGCCCACATGACTCACATGATGAGTCATCCTATTAATCGGGCTTGATGATAGGTAATTGCAATGTACCAAGGTAGTTAGCAAGTTACTTATGTTTTCTTTTTATTTGGAGTCTTTTTAGATAGATTATTTTTGGTTGGTGTTTTTGAATAATTCAAGATAGGGAGAGAACGGGGAAGAGTTCAAATGAATATGTACAAGAACCCCAAGATGAAAAAAAGATGAGTTTCTTTTTTTGGTTATGATAATTGAATTTAAAATCTTTTGTAGTGTGTAAGTTGTGTTTCAGCAGTTAAGTTTCATTATGATTGGAAGGACTGAAAACATGGTGTCATGGTACAAATATTTGGTAATAATGTGTCATTGATTGATAATATACTAAAGTGAATTTTATGTCGACTCAAAGACAGATAAGTACATAATTTATTGCTCGATTGTTATTTATGTACTATGGAAGGAATCTTGTTAGAAATATTATATGTTTATATTTTAGTATGATTCAAGCCTTGGTTATATGATACGAAAGATTTGGGTTTATCAATTCAAAAAAACATGCAAATTAAATAATATGCTTTGTTTATGTATTGTCTACATTTTGTGGATAAAGGACGTCTGTATATAGCCTCTAAAAGTCATTCATAGAAAATTGGGCACAATGGTTGAGTGACCTATGTAAGAAGTGGGACTGAGTTGCATTTATGTGAGTAGGGTCTCAATATACATATAGAAGAGCATATTTCATTCTTATAATGGCATATGATAACTCATTCATGTTAATTTGGTATTCATGATAAGAAGGGAATTATAACTTTATAATGTTTCAAGTAATGGTATTTTTTGTCAAAGGTGAGTGAATTTACAAATGCATCAAGAAGTTGTTAATAGATTGAAAAAACCCATGCATGCATTGGATAGTCCATTAGTTTGGGTTTTCAAGATTGGCATGCAGACAGTTATTCAGTTTTAGTTATATGAATCATGCACAGAGGTATCGAAAAGATAAACTATCAGTCGGGATAGGTGCATAGTTGTTAAATCGACTCTAGTACTAAACAGATCCAAGTTTGTTTGGAGAGAATCATACAATTTGTTATAAATATTTATTTGTGTATATTTTTCATATGAGACAGTTGGGGACTTGGCTGAGGAAACATTCATTCTACAATGTGTTTCATTCTTTGAATATTTAGTGTATAGGAAGAGACTGAGTGTATAAGTTTGATAATGAAAGAACACTATTTATTGGTTTGGACTAAATAACCCTGCACAGATCAAAAAAAGGTAGAATTTATATGAAAATGATCAATGGTAAATATAGATATATACATTAAAAGACATTTCTTTCAAATGCTAAGTAAGTTATGGAACATTTATCAAGGTTATTTCAATACAGATGCATGAGCAAACCATGGAATGTCTATAGGATGTGTTAAAGTATATACTCTAACAACAAGTAAGAGTGTGAGAAATAATAAAGGACAATAGAACTATTTAGTGCATAGCCTAGTAAATAGAGAATAGGTTATCTTGTTGGAAAGGTATGATCATGCAATTTCTAGAAATAAGAATAAATTATGTGTAAAGTCATAAAGTAACATAACCTACTCCAGATATTTGTGTAACAAGCCACCATGAATCAAGAACTCAAAGCAAAATAGTAACAAATATATTTGTGAGGATTTTAGTTTTGTTCTATACATGCTCGTGTAAGATAGGAGGACTGTGTATTTTTGTGTGCAGGAAAACCTGAGACCAATAGAGGTTAAAAGAGTAGCCTAAGGAACTAATGCAAGCTTGAAACTTTGAGAATAAGAGGTTGGTATGAATACAGGTGTTTTGAGATTGTGATTATAGGTCCTTAAAAAAAGTCATGCACATGATATAATTACACAATAGAGGTGTCCAAAATGTGAAAAAGTGATTTGGCAAGATAATAAAATTTGGTACAGAGGTTACCCAAATCCTTGGATTGTGTGTAAATTTATGAAAAATATTTATTCATCAAAATAAGTCCTTTCGAGTCTCAGTTTACATATAAATACAAAGAAAAATAATCAATCAAGACTATTGTGTGGGTTGTAAATGAATGGATTGAGGGGAGACAAGACATTTGAAAAGTTATTTTGACTTCAGACAGAGACATAGTATCTTTTGAAAACCAAAGGACAAACAATGAAGGAAATTAATGATTTGATAATCTTGTATGTAAAGAATTAAGTTTGTGAAGAAATAGTAGCTCAGAGATAGTTTTCATTTGGGCAGAGGTAAGGTTTAATAATTGTGAGGATATTTTCTTATTTCAAATCATAAGGACTATTGACAATTTTGACCCCACAGGTCAAATTATAACCTCTACCATTCGAATCTCTACAGGAAAAAGACTTTAGGTTCTCAAGGAAGAAGACTTCAAGTTTTTCTTATAAGTTGATTGAAGAATTCATTCTTTTGTAAAAGTCTTTTCCAAAAGCTCGAAGGGCAATTCATAATAGTTCCTATACAAGAATTCCTTCAAACTTTTGTCTGAAGGAATTGTCCATTTTAAAAGGAGAAGTTGAAGATAGATTTCCTTCAAAAAAATTGTCCAAAGGAAATGACTGAAAGAAGCTAAAGGGGACACTTTTTAGAAATCTGAAGAGCATCTTCACAAGAAGGCCATTTACAAAAATATCGAAGGGTTCTTTCCTTTTGGGAGGGTGCATTTACAAAAGTTTGAAGGGTTCTTTAAAGAAGATGAAGGATCTATTTCATTATTCTTAAGGGCATTTTCATAAGTTTGAAGGGTCTTTTCCTTTTGGGTGGACGAATTTCAAGGGACCAATAAATAAATCTGAAGGAGATGAAGAGATAATTCCTATGGACAATTTGTCTGTGGAAAAATGATAAAGTGATATGATTCCTTCAGACTTTTTGTCTAAGGAAGTTGTTCAAACCAAAGGAAGGAATAAGCCCAAGATAATTACAAAGGGACAAAACAAATAGATTATGGAGAAATACATGCATAGAAATGAAAAGCTTTGCAAACATTTCCATTAGTTCAATAGGATTCTATATCTGAAGATTGGCGTAGCCTCATGCATGATGAAGATTTTGATTCAACTTGGTCTCTCTTTTTCTATTTTCAATGCCAAAGAGCTTTCATGCAAGGCATAAGACAAAAATAGATTTTATTTAAAGGCTGAAATAACACAAATTGGACTGAGTTGACCTATTTTTATATTTTTAGCACCAATCTCTTGATTATTGTATACTTTTCTATATAAGAGGGCTTTTCAGCCTTGAATTATATCCCTCTTTTGGCAAGATCAAATTCTGCCAAAGACTAAGTTTGTAACGTTTTTCTAGATTAATAGGACTATTTTTATTTTCTAGAATGTTGGTATAGTGTATTCATGTCAGCGATTTTCATAAGTGATAAAAAAAAATTGTCAAGTCTTGATTCTTACCTAGCAGCATAGTTGATCAGTTTATACAGGTCATGTTATGTGTTTGATGTCTCTTGGCTAAGTTTATAGTGGATATAAGTGGATGGTTAGTGCCTTAAATTAGTCCTATTCTTTCATTTCCCTCAAACTTGGATCACCAGATAAAACATTTTCATGAAATACTTATGCATATTAGTCAATTAGATTTGAAACCTTAGCCTTTTCCTTGTCTAGAACAATGTTTTTAGGAGCTCAAATTGAGTGGATCAACTAAAATTTAGGTGTATCACCATCATGAGATAGGATTTCCCTTCAATTTTATTTCTTACTTTTTCCTTGGAAGTTCATAGCATAGAATAAAGATCCTAATTGATACACCAAAGGGAGATAGCCCTTATAATCTATAGATTCAATCCGTTGATTAGGTTACCCATAACATAGGATTGTTTCCATGTTTTAGCAGACTGTGAAGGTCTACCAAAGACTGAGTTTCTAACCTTTTTTTAGATTAATAGGACTATTTTTATTTTATAGAATGTTGGTATAGTGTATTCATGTTAGTGATTTGCATAAGTTATAGAATTTATCTTCCTTGTCCAGTCTTGATTCTTACCTAGCAGCATAGTTGATCAATTTATGCAGGTCATGTTCTGTGTTTGATGCCTCTTAGCTGAGTTTACAGTGGATATAAGTGGCTAGTTAGTGCCTTAAATTAGGTTTATTATTTTATTTCCCTCAACCTTGGATCACTAGATAAAACCTTTTTGTGAAATACTTATGCATATTGGTCAATTGGAGTTGAAAGTTCAGCAATTTTCTTGTCTAAATTAGTGTTCTTAGGAGCTCAAATTGAGTGGATCAATCAAGAAATATAAGTTTATAAACATCATTAGATAGGATTTCCATTCAAGTTTCTCTCTTTTCCTAGCAATTTTTATCATAGAGCAAAGATCCTATTTAATACACCAAAGGGAGCTAGCCCTTAGAATCTAGATATTCAATCCACTGATTAGGTTACCCACAACCTACAATTATTTTCATGTTTTAACAGACTGTGAAGGCCTAAAACTACCTTCACAAGGGTGAAAGTTTGATTGACAACAATTTTTGGCATGCTCGATGGGATCGTTTGGTCTTGATCTTGGTGAAATTATAGTTTCAACAGTGTTCATGAAGTATCTGGTGATTCCAAGCTCAAGCAATTACTTTTAATAGTCCAGGCATAGTTTCAAAGTAAGTCTAATTTGATGACATTATCATGAATGAGTTTTGATGGTTGTGTATGAAGAGAATTCCTATGATATGTTTCTTTATCAGCCTTATGATGAATCATACCAGCCTTATTATGATACCTATGAGCCTCTTTATGAGCCTAATCAGCCTTATCAAGAGTATTATCAAAGCTATGTTGAGCCTTATCAAGTTTTTCATGATTCTTATTATCAAGAGCATGATTCTTACCTTCCTTATGAGCCATATCAGTCTCAGGACCAACTTTCATCTTTCCCATATGGATATGATGTTGCATATGAGTAGTCTTGTCTTTAAGAAAGAATGAACGAAATAGAGCTTAGAATACTAGTATATGCAAGAAAAGTTTGGTCGAACTTTTAGTATGAAGAAGTGAATGGTCTTTTCAAAATGTGTCCAATGATCCAGAAGAGATAAATGAGCTGTGTATTCTTGTATTAGAGAAGATGGAGGCTTGGGAGAGGTAGAAAATTGAGTTGAATCACTTGTCTACAAAGGGTTCTTGTGTTCCTTACTCTCATGAAGTTCTTAATCATGCCCAGTGTGTGCCAAGTGAGCTTCCTAGTTGTATTTAAGAGCCTATTCATGAGGCTAAGCCTTCTTATAGTCCCCTTTATTCACTGCTCATATCTTAAGCATAAGTTGTCTATGAAGATAAGGAGATTTTAGACTCTGATGAGGTAATGGCCAAGTGGAAGGAATAAAATATAGAGGTCTTTAAGAGTTTATCTTTCCCTCCTCTCCAAAACTCCATAGATAATTACATTATCCTCCAGATTCAAAAATTTGATCATGATCAACCTCCCATGCTTCATTCTCCCTCTCAAACAAATGAATTTTATCACCCTCACACCATCTCCCTTCTTCAAGAGGAGCCTATTCTCTAGAAATCTAAAAAAGAGGTTACAGCTACAGTTCAGGTCTTTTCAAATTGTGAAGAGGATGCTTCAGGTATGTTTGAGGAAGAGTTCACATTGATACTTCACTTAAGGTTGTTGTTAAGAATCCAATTATAGTTAAGAATGAGAAGGTTGATCTTGATGTGAAGGAACTCCAAGAGGATTTGGTGCAAATTGAAGTCATAAATGAGTTATAGGTATCTCTTATTGAGAAGGATCCGAATAGCTTTCAAGTTGATTCTATCGAAATAGATCAAAATGAGGAATAAAAAGATGATTGGCAGTTATACTTTGAATCTCTAGAAGAGATTGAAGAACTTTGTATGATATGTTGTCTATTAAAGATCATGTTTATGAGAAATCTGATCTAGAATCACCTATTCAAGATCATAATATAGATTGGGTTGCCTATTTAAAGCTCCTTGAAGAGCTAGATGAACTTGCAGTAGTTGATAAGAAGGATGAGGTCACTCAAGGATAATGCATAGATGAGATATCACTTAACAAGTTTGTAGATGATAAACAGTATGAAAAAGATCCAAAAGTACTAGATGATTTTGTCTTTGTTGGTGATTGGTTTGTTGTTGATGACTCATTTGAGAAGATACTAATACAATTGGTGGACAATAAAAATGCCTCATCAAAGGTTATGAGTAATAAACATCCTGCCTTGCAACTTATACCATCTCTTGGAGTGACTGAGTTTATGAATTTCTCTTTTGATCCAGGTGGATCATGCTTTGTCATAGTTAGTTATGTTCCTTGTTAGTTTGTTTTCCTCCAAGTGTTGTTCAATCACATTATTTTAGTCTATTTCATCCCAAATAAGTGCCTTGTTTGCACAGTTGCTTTGTTTAGTTAGTTTTCCTATTTTTGTGTGTTTCCCTTCTTATTTTGAAGGGTGAAGGTTATCTCATATCAAGTCAAAAGATATTTGTAGTCATAGACCAGATTTACTATTATTTTGTGAGCTTAATATCATGTTTATGGTTTGAGTTCTCAAGCATAGTAGGCATACTTCTCGTTGAGTCACCAAAATGTTGACAATTTTGACCCCATAGGTCAAATTGTAACCTCTACCATTCAAAGCTCTACAGAAAAAAGACTTCAGGTTCTCAAGGAATAAGACTTCATGTTTTTATTACAAGTTGATTAAATAATTCATTCTTTTGGGAAAGTCTTTTCCAAAAGCCTGAAGGGCAATTTGCAATAGTTCCTACACAAGAATTCATTTAAACTTTTGTCTGAAGTAATTGTATATTTTAAAAGAAGTCGAAGATATATTTCCTTCAAAATTTTTGTCTGAAGGAAATGACTGAAAGAAGCTAAAGGAGACACTTTATATAAATCCAAAGGGCATCTTCACAAGAAGGCCATTTACAAAAATGTCGAAGGGTTCTCTCCTTTCGAGAGGGTGCATTTACAAAAGTCTGAAGGGTTATTTTGAGATGCCAAAGGGTCTATTTCATTCTTCCTAAGTGCATTTTCACATGTCCAAAGGGTATTTTCCTTTTAGGAGGAGGCATTTTAAGGGACCAATCAAGAAAGTCGAAGGAGATGAAGAGACAATTCTCACAGATAATTTGTCCATGGGAAAATGATAAAGTGATATGATTCCTTTGGACTTTTTGTTTAAGGGAGTTGTTCAAACCAAAGGAAGGAATAATCCCAAGATAATTACAAAGGGACAAAATAAATAGATGATTGAGAAATACATGCACAAAAATGAAGAGCTTTTTAAACATTTCCATTAGTTCAAGAGGAGTCTATATTTAAAGATTGGTGTAGCCTCATGCATGATGAAGATTTTGATTTAACTTGGTCTCTCCTTTTCTATTTTCAATGCCAAAGAGATTTCATGCAAGGCATAAGACAAAAGTAGATTTTATTTGAAGGCTGAAATAATACAAGTTAGACTGATTTGACCTCTTTTTATATTTTTAGCGCCAATCTCTTCGCTATTGTATACTTTTTTATATAAGTTAGCTTTTCAGCCTTGAATTGTATCCCTCTTTTGGCAAGATCAAATTCTACCAAAGAATGAGTTTGTAACCTTTTTTCAAATTAATAGAAGGACTATCTTTATTTTCTAGAATGTTGGTATAATATATACATCTCAGTTATTTGCATAAGTGATATAATTTCTCTTTCTTGTCAAGTTTTGATTCTTACCTAGCAGCATAGTTGATTATTTTGTGCAAGTCATTTCTGTGTTTGATGTCTCTTAGCTGAGTTTATAATGGATATAAGTGGTTGGTTAGTGCCTTAAATTAGGCCTATTATTTCATTTTCCTCAATCTTGGATCATTAGATAAATTTTTTTCATGAAATACTTATGCATATTGGTCAATTGGATTTGAAAGTTCGGCCTTTTCCTTGTCTAGATCAATATTTTTAAGAGCTCAAATTGATTGGATCAACCAAAATTTAGGTGTATCACCGTAATTATATAAGATTTTCCTTCAAGATTCTTTCTTCCTTTTTTCCTAGTAGTTCATAGCATAGAGTAAGTATCCTAATTAATATACCAAAGGGAGCTAGCCCTTATAATCTAGAGATTCAATCCACTGATTAGGTTACCCATAGCCTAGGATTGTTTCCATGTTTCAGCGAACCGTGAAGGTCTACCAAAGACTAAGTTTGTAACCTTTTTTTATATTAAGAAGACTATTTTTATTTTATAGAATGTTGGTATAGTGTATTCATGTCAGTGATTTGCATAAGTGATAGAATTTCTCTTCCTTGTCAAGTCTTGATTCTTACCTAGTAGCATAGTTGATCAATTTATGCAAGTCATGTTCTATGTTTGATGCCTCTTGGCTGAGTTTATAGTGGATATACGTGGTTGGTTAGTTACTTAAATCAATCCTATTATTTCATTTTCCTCAAGCTTGGATCACCAAATAAAACCTTCTCGTGAAACACTTATGCATATTAGTCAATTGGAGTTGAAAGTTTAACCCTTTTCTTGTCTAAATCAGTGTCTTAAGAGCTCAAATTGAGTGGATCAGTCAAAAAATATAGTTGTATCACCATCATTAGATAGGATTTCCATTCAAATTTCTCTCTCTTTTCACGGTAGTTTATAGTGTAGAGCAAAGATCTTAATTGATATGCCAAAGAGAGCTAGCCCTTAGAATCTAGAGATTCAATCCACTGATTAGGTCACCCACAACTAGGATTGTTTCCATGTTTTAGTAGATTGTGAAGGCCTAAAACTACCTTCACAAGGGTACAACTCTGATTGACAACAAGGATAAGATTAATGAAATCCTTTGCATTACCCATACTAGTTAATTCTATCTTTGGGGTAGAAGATGCAATTTTATCAATGCAAATAAATAAAAAATATAGATAAATGAATTGTTCATATTTAAAAAATGAAAAACAAGAGCCAAGAGGACAAAATGTTAGTAAGATCCAATGACTTAGAAAATTTGATAAAATTGATTGCACATGCAAGCAGTGGAAGAAAAACATGATGCAACAATCAAGAAGATATGTACAATTAGATTTTTTTATTTTTTTTTACTTTTTTGAATTATTTGAATGTTTTTAAAAAATTTAGAATATTTGAAAATACAACAAGCTACCTAATTATCCCATCGATATGAGGTGGTATGAAAATTTCATTTCGTGATCAAATTATGGTAGATGTGCATGAATAAAAATCAGAAAATGTATCATTTGTTATAAGAAACCTATCTAGATCACCACTCATGTAATCATGTGTAGAAGTAGCTCTAGGAGATGTATAATTTGATGAGGACTACTAGGATATTGTGCCAAACATTATGCCCTTTGAGGAACGTGTTGATATGTATGAATCACCAAAATGTGTTTCATGTAATGATGTTCATTTCGAACTATGCACCTTTTTCTAATAAGCTTTATTTTGCATTGGTTGCTTTTGAGACCTTTTCACCCTTTTTTGAATTGGTTGAATATAAACTTTTTACTTAAGTGTAATAACTGAAAATGTGATTTTTTATTGCATAGATGTAATAATGAAATGTGGTGGTGGATGAGGTGGAGGAAGTACCATATATTATAAAGGGCACTCATATTTGATTTTTAAAATTGTAACAAATTGATTATAGTTAATGTACTTTAAACATCTATGTATCATATAAGGTAAAACACATAGCTTTTAAAACCATCAAAGACCCCATTTTTTGGTATAACTAGAAAAGGAGTAGATAGTGTAGTAGTGCCCACTTGAATAGGAAACACAATATGTCCCAAAGTATTTTGTTGTTTCCCATTAAATGTTTTGACTCCTTTGGAAGTTACATGTATATCATGTTGTGTGTAAACCAATGTACATAGTAATGTCATTTTGCATGTATTATTGCTTGATCCATTATCAACTAGTACATTATGAATGTGTTGTTAATCAATATAAACTTGTATACATAAATCATGAAATCAAAATCATCATCCATTATCTCATTATTATCAAAACTAATCATAGGACGTCATTGAGTAGTTTAAACAATTGTACGAATAATTTCATCTAATGGATGACCACATGACTCAGGTGGTGGATAAGCATTGTAAGTATGATGCAATGTTGAATTATCCTTATTTGTATTATGATTTGAATATGGCTAACTAAAAAATTTCAAATTAGCATTTTCATCTTGTTGAGGCTTAGTTCCCTTTGTAGGAATGCCTAGTTCAATGACATTATTTTTGATAAAATCTCAAATAATGTGATTGAGCTTGAATCATATATTATTATAATGACCATTACATCTATGGTAATCCAAATATTAATTTATATCAAGTATTACCTTGAGGTTTAATCATATCACTTTCAAATGGTGGAGGTAGAATAATAAGATTGCACTCAAGTAGCTTTTATAGTAATTTATGAGGTAGTTGTGGTAATTTAAAAAACTACCTCCTTAGTTGATCTGATGAATAATCTTCTTAGAAGGTTGAGAAATAACATCAATTATAATAGTTTCATTAGCTTTAATATATATTGGCTTCGATTTTTAAGATGGTTTTCTTTGAAACTTCATTGTGGAAGGTAAATTAGATACAAGGGCATATTTGAACTTGTTCAAAACAAGAATCTTGACTTCTCTTTCTCTTATTGTGTGATAAATATCTTCAAATGATCTGAATTTATTGAAAATAATTAACTCATGCAAAGGTGCAAGTAATTTGTTTTTGAAAATATCTTGTAATTCATTATCTTCCAATGTTTTAATCATTTTGGTAAAGATGATCTTGTAACAAAGTACTAAATCATTGATAATCTCATTGGTTCCTTGATTAAACTTTACAATTTGTTCATAAGAAAAAATTTCATCAATGTTAATGGAAAAATTCTTAATAAATTGATCTACTAATGATTTGAATGCTTTGATTAATTGAATAGGTGAATCATAAAACTAACATAATACATAATCTTTTAAGCTTTTTGGCAACAACTTGGTTAGCAACTTGCCATTAAAAGTATAATCCAAACATGCCACACAAAAATATATGAGATGTTGCTTTGGCTCTCCTTTACCCTCATATATTGTAATTTTATGAGCTACAAATCCTTTAGGTAAAGTATATGATGCAATATCAAGTGGTAATGGATTATAAATTAATTCTTGTGTATATAATGATTGGCTAGCTTTTGGTATATTTTGCTTTAAATGCAACACCTTAGCATGCAAAATTGTAAAATTTTGCACAAGGAATTATGTAGTATGAAAGGTATGTGATGTAGGATGTGTATATATCATAAGTCTTATATGAGTCAATTGGTTAGGCTAGTCAAAAAGATCTATTATAAACCTTGTGTCACCCCCAAGATTAAAGGTGTAGCTGTAATAACAATATCAATTACAGGAGTAACAACACTTATGGTAGGTTTGAAAGAGTTTATTCAAAAGAATATTTTTGTTCTTTAGATGTGCTAATATGATAATGTTTATTTTTTTTCTTGTCTAGCCATTAATAACAAATAGTCAATTTCCTTTGTGTGGTTAGCGAGGAATTCACTAAATTATTTTGTATCAACAAGCTCAAATCTATTATTATTAGAAGAATCATAGTCATGTTTCATGTCACTTTGTATGGCCATAATAAGTCCATCAATAGGGTGCAAAGTAAACCTTATATCATATTAGATGTATAACCTCTCTTGTTCATATGTCATACTTGATTTGACAAAAATTTGCATTAATAATGTTTGTGTTTTATCATGTAATTTGATTCATTTTATTACATGAGTGTTAATAATGTTCATCATTAGGGTAATACAAGTAACAAAACTAGGAAAACTTTAAGCAATAATTACTCATCCATACGGCCATACAATTTTTACAAATATGAGTAATCGAAAACCAAAATTGAAATCTTAAGAGAAAAGGAAAAATAATATGTATGGAGATTAGTAAATTCTCCTGAAATATAAGGTAAAAATCATGTTTTTCATGTAAGATATCATATTTGAGGTCAAAACAAAGTGATTTCAATTTCATATATTAAATATGAGGTCGAAAGCAAGTTTTTTAGTTTTAGATTTAGATTTAAGGTCAAAAAATATTATTTAAGTGTTATATATTCAAGAATTTATCTAAACCCTAAGATAAAATTTTGAAGCAATGCTCAAAGGAAAGTGGGTTCACCAATATGTTTTATCAAAATTTGAATTGATTATTGAAAAAATCTTGGTTCATATAAATTGAATTAAATATAACATAATGTTGTAAATCAACTTGTGATAACCAAAAAAAGAGTGGAATACAGAATTTGATAAAGTGTAATTGAATAAAAGAAAAATATCTCTAAAACAAATGGAAAATATAGTTGTTTTTGTCTGATATTTGACTGTGTGAACTAATAGAAGACTAGACCAGACTGATAGGGACTAACTTTTTCAAGTTCCCAAAAGTTGTGAATAAATATGTTAAAGGTCATTTTTTCTAATTGGGTCAGGATCAACTGCCACTATCAACCTAAATTGGTTGATCTTGATATCTATTGAAAACAATGAAACTTAGTTCATGATCACTTGCAAGAGCTTGAATTAAACTTATATGCAGATATTTAAACATTAGATGTGCATGAAAGACCTCTAGATAGCTTATCCAATGTTGAAATCTTAATAGTTCTTGTAATGATTGAAAACCTACATGCAAAGTATCCATATCTAGTTAATTCTCATCAAATGTAGAATATTCTCAAAGAGAGAGTGGATGGATTCGTAAGATAATTATTTTTAAAATAAGTATAACCTATAAATATGTCTATACAACTAAATTTATAGATAATTATACATAACAAATTAGTCATTTTTGGATCAATTCCAAAAGTAATACAACCAAAAAGGGATCATAATTATGCCATTCAATTTCTACTAGGGAGTCAATCACCAAACATATGACCTTATAGGCACCTATATGTCTAGAAGAGTGATATTGAAAATATGATACAAGAGATGTTGGAGGTTGGTATTATCAGACATAATAAAAGTGCATATTCATCTCCAATGGTGATGGTGCATAATAAGAATGATACCTAAAGGTTTTGTCCTGATTATAGAAAAATTAATAAGTACACCATAAAAAATAAGTTTCCTATTCTAAAAATTTATTAATTCATAGATGTGTTACATGGTGTTGTCTACTTTACGAAACTAGATCTTTGTTTGAGTTACCATAAAATTTAGATAAGAGATGAGGATATACATAAGATGACTTTTAGAACTCATGAGGGCCACTATGAGTTTTTATTAATCTATTTTGATCTCAAAAATGCACCATCTACATTTCAGAGTTTGATGAACAATATCTTTCAACCTTTTCTATAGAAATTATTTTTGGTGTTTTTTATGACATCCTAATACATAGGAAGACATGGTAATCATGATTACAACATGTGAATTAGATACTAATAATTGTGTAATAACATCAACAAAGCCTTCCCAATGTGATTTTGGAGTAAAATAGGTGGAGTATTTTGGTCACATTGTTTCACATGAAGGCATAAAATTGGATCCTCACAAGATCAAGGCCATGATATAATGGAAATATATAAAACCCCTTAATAACTTTAGGGATTCTAAGGGTTGAAATGTTATTATCTTTATTTTTTGAAAAATTATAGCAATATAGTAGTGTTGCTCATAGTTTTATTGAAGGACTCGTTCTCCTGGAACAAAATAACCACCAAGGCATTTGAGAAGTTGAAAGAGGCCATGTGCACCATTTCAATTATGGATATCCCATATTTTTTAAAGACCTTCATTTTTCAAGGTGCATGAGGGTATGAAATGGGGAAAATAATCATGTAGGATGTATAATTTCATTTGACAGCAGTCAACGTAAAGGTAATAATTTTACAAAGCCTATCTATAAGAAGGATATTATGGAAATTTCTCATGTAGTCAAATGATGTATACCATATCTAATGGGTTAACACTTTAAGGTGAAGATAGATCATGGTATTATAAAATACTTCCTCAAATAGAAGTTGTCATATAAAGAAGAAGAAAAATGATATCCCAAATGTTGGGATATGACTTTAAAATAATATATAAGAAAGGAAATGATGATGTAGGGGAATATGCACTAAATAGGATGGATGAGTCCACAAAAGAACTATTATACACTATGTCCATAGGGTAGGCAAATTGGGTGTATGAGGAAAGATTTGAATGGGAAAATGACACTAATACATAGGTTACGATTCTGAAACTCTAGCAAGATTCTAGTGTCTCATTAAAACAATTATGGAAGTGGAATGCCCTATGCTAAAATATAGGTTATACATGTGCAATAATTATGCCTTTAAGCATAAGGTTCTTATGAATCTCCATACATATCCGGAAGGGGGCTTAAGAATTATTGAAAACCTATCATAGAATCATATAATATTATTTTTAGAAGGACTCAAGGGGGATGTCCAAAAATATTTGTTAGAATACATGTTTCAAAAAAACAAGGGTAAGATAATTAATACCTCGGGTATTTTGAAACTCTTATCTATTCCTAACCAAATGTGGGAGGATATTTCCATGGATTTGATAACAGGGTTGCCCATGTCATAATGGAAATTTTTTGTCATGTTAATCATAGAAACACTCAAAAATAATGCCCATTTTTGTGCCTTGTCACATCAATTTGTATCAAGTACAATAGCATTTACTTTTATGGATATATTTCATAAGTTGAATTAGACCCCCTGATCATGGTAAGTGATTTTGATCCCATATTTACTAGTAATTTTTGGACTAATTTATTATTATGTTTGGGTATTAATTTGGCTCGTATCTCATCATATCATCCTCAATCTGATGGGCAGATAAAGGTGGTCAAAAAATTCCTAAAGGGTTACCTATTATTTTACCTCAGATGGATTTATGGTATAACACTTCCTTCTATAACTCATCTAAGATGTTTAATATTTTGGCACTATATAGGTACCAACCACCATCCATCACTTCATCCTTTAAAGTATATACAAAGTATGAGCTATTGAAGAAAACTTTCTACACTAAAAGGAGGTACTAGCTAGTCTAAGAAATAATTTGGAAAAGGCATATAATCGAATAAAACAACAAGCACATCAACATTACAATAAAAGACATTTTGAAATGGGAAATTAGAAATTTGTGTGCCTAAAAATAATAAAATTTCCATGAATCAAGATAAAAAGGAAACAATTATTTTCATAATTATTGTGTCCATTATCAAATCCTACATAAAATTGGTAGTGTCACATAAAAGCTAGAGTTACCTCAGTCTACCTACACATGTCTAATATTTCATGTTTTCTATTTGAAGAAGGTAATTGGATAGAGAGTATTTGTCTAGATTGAGTTACTAGATATAGCTGGCAAGGATAGATTCATTTTATAACCTGAGGATATCGTTCAGACATACACTAAAAGGTTGTGAACAAAGGATATTAAGATGTATTTGATCAACTAAAATAATCTAACTAGTGAGGATGTAACATGGGTGGATGAAGCATTCCTACAGAAGCATCCAAAGTTAGTTAATTTTGAGTTAATGTTGTTTTGAATAGGATGGGCATGGTATGCCCTTAACCTATAACATGTATAGGAATATGTGTGGTTGACTTGTGGCTAACATAACTAGTTTACCTTGCCATATCACAATTCTCTATGTTTTCATATTGTTAGTAGGGTTGGCCTATGGAATAACCATATCCCAATTAGGTTACATATAGGAGGTAGTGGTATTATTTGAGGAACAGATTACATATTTTTTCTTACTGCATCATTATGGAGGTTCCCCCTCGAAGTGGCATAGTCTTATATTTCTATTATTTTGCTCTGCTATCAACATTTGGTGTGGATATACACTATTATAATTTGATTATTTTGATCTACTATTGTTGCTCTTATCTCTATATATAAATTTATATTTGCATTCATTAATGTGAATTGGCTTTATCTATCTAAATAATTTCATTACACTCTAAGGATAAAACTTATACTTGTCTTTGTAATTCTCCTATTGTATTCATCATAGTAATAAGCTTATGTGTATAATTTTATCATTAAGTTAAGATATTGGAGCACTAAGGTTATAAAAATAATGAGCACTACCACCCATACAATAATAATTCATACTAGCTACCATTTTCTCAATTTCAATAATGAACAATGGATTTTACCAAAGATGTTTACTATTTTCCCTATAATGAGCATCCAAGGAAGGATTAAGAACACAATAATTTTCAAACTTTACATCATTTTCCACATTTACATTCAAAATAAGATTAGGAACAAGTATTTTCAAAATTTACATTATTCGCACTTCATTATTCCTTTATTTAAAATTTGATTTCTGCATAAAATTTGGCATTCCATAATCATGAGGGGTCAAAGAAAGACAACCAATGCTAAAACATCT
Organism: Torreya grandis; assembly: GCA_037957365.1. Taxonomy (NCBI): domain Eukaryota; kingdom Viridiplantae; phylum Streptophyta; class Pinopsida; order Cupressales; family Taxaceae; genus Torreya; species Torreya grandis. The sequence continues at coordinate 158,137 of JARHVA010002633.1, read as the reverse complement.
ATATTGTTTTCATTTTTACATTATCTAATAGGGTTTTAATTAAGTTATCATAACCTTTCGTCTTCACTATACCATATAAGATTCATCATCATTTTCATTGTCTAAAGTAAAATGAAGAACAAAAGACACGGCATCTATGGAAGCATTTGAAACATAATGAATATAGCATTTGCATCATTTGTAAATATTAAATAAAAATAACCATCCATCATATGTAATATATGGTTTGACATATACACACATAAGACTACAGTTAATGGTATTGCATTAATGAAGAAAACCATAGAGGAAAGAGCACATACAAACCTTACGAGCTACTAAAATAATAATAAAAAAGTCACAAAATTATAAAATCATACCCTAGTGGGAAGGATTATGAAACCCAAGGTTGATTGGTTCAAAAATAGATGGATTCACTAATTCATTTTAATTGTTTAGTTCACAATGGTAATTACATTATGCACAAACATTAAAACCATAGCACAATACACATGTTATTAAATATAATAAATATAACCATGCATACATATCTGAATTACGCTAAAATAGATAATGGAATATTTAAAATTTGACCAAGAGGGCTGATAGACAAATACCTTTTTTTTACTAACATGTGCAATTTCAATGGATGTTGCAGTTATAAAAAATTAATCTAGATTGGATTTTATAGTTACAATATTTTATCTAAACAACAAGACGAACAAGACCTACAAACTATTTTTAATCTAATAATTTTCAAATAATAAGACAGAATTGATAGTAGGTAAATGGGATGTAATTGGCAAGTTACATTCATGAGCTGAATTTTCTAGTTTTGATGCACAATCAAATGGTGATCTAGATTCTTACTTTGATTTCCTATTTTTATGGTCAAATTGTTTTTTCCTCTCCTTTTAAATTTGACCTAGTTTGGATACAAATGCTTGAATGAAGAACAAGAAATAGATTAGTTAGATCAAGCAAACTCTTGAGAATTACAGCTACATATCCCACACGTTGGAATCAGACCCAATGTATTTTTTGTGCCATCTGAATGAAATTTCACCTACGTGAGAGAAAGAGCTTCACCTCCTCTCCCAAATAAATAAAATTCAACTACATTTTCCCCACTAAACATTATTTTGATACAAAACCTTGGTATTAAAAAGATAATGACAAAATTAAATCAATGTACACACTCCTTATTGTGATGATAATGACCTATTGATAAAGCTTGATAAAATAATTATAAGAGGTTTGGATGTAAAAAATTGGATAATTAAATGTCTAAGGCTATCTTTGAATATATAGGCTCCTCTAAGGCACATCTACACATAGGTTGACCATAAAAGATAGGATTAGACAACAATCAAGGTATAAGGGGCACACAATTTTAAGAAATAGTCACACGGGTTGACTACGACATAGAAAAAGACTTTAAAATAGTGTTTTGGACATTTTTTGAGCATACAAGGTCATATGAAGGCATATGAAGATAAATGAATAGTTGTTTAGTAGGTCATTAGACATTATGCATCAAATAGATATATTATAATTTGGATAAAACTAAATAGAAAGTCAATTTATGATGAATACCTAAGTTATGGGATGGTGACACAAGATCCAACACTAGGGAAAAAATGTATCAAAAAATATCCAGATGTGTGCCCATGGACCAAGTGTGATAAATCAAGGAAAAGGAAAAAAGGAAAAGGGTCTTGTACCAGAATTAGGTGTCTATAGATGTCAAGTTTGGACCTTGGCTTATGATATTTATTAAAGTGGTTAAATAACCACTTAGGGGCCTTGTCTTATGTTTTGGTTAAATTATTTTAATTTTGGGTATTTAATCAATTAAAAGAGTTAACACCCCAATTGGGAGACCCACCAATAAGTAATGGTAAAGGAGATATTACTAGGTTAGGAGATTAATTGCATTGACATTTTAAGTTAATATGTTGGTAAGCAAGGGATGGTTTTTTAATTTTGAAACATGAGCTTTTATAAAGTTTTGTATGTAGTTCTAGGTTTTCATTTTCTGTCCTATTTGGCCATCATACCACATCTATAGGACTTTCTAGGATTGTTTTACATTAATTTTAGCATTAAATTCAATAAGGGTAGGTTAAGTCTTAATATGGCTATAAACCAATGAGATGCAACATTTGTTACACATGGTGGGGAGCATGGCATGAAGTTCAATTCAAAAAAAAATTCTAAATGTTTGCGATGAGGTAATTAATATGTCAATCATTATCAATGCTCTTAGTTCTAGATAATGTTGAGTCAATTTTAAACTAGAATAAAAATCATAGTCTCATAGCATATTATGTCTATTGGATACTCTCCAAGCATTCCCTTCAAACTTGGGTTTAACACACTTGGGAACCTTATGGTATTAAGTTGGGGGTGGTGGTAACCTTACCAAAGTGTTTTTTTTGTTTTGCTTCAAGTACCCACAATAGGTGTAGGCATTGCTTGTTAAATATAGTTGCTGGATCATACATAATACCATGATGATTTTATCACACTAGACTAGATATTTTAAGATTAATTTACAAGCCTCGCTCAACATTCTCATTTTCAATTATACTTTGGCCTTTCCTTGACCAGATAATTCAGTCTATAGGGCATATGATTTTTTATGTGCCTAACATATTTTACTTAGCTCAACCAAACAAATGAATTTATGTTGCAGATGACCTCAAAAAATAATTAAATAAATGTGTAGACATTCAAGTGGGGGTTGAGCATTTTACGTAAAAGGTCATGTCTATAAACTTTCCCAACACTTGCTTTTGTTATCAAGCTCCCAACCACAAAATTTGTCATTATTTTCTCATGGTTTGCTCAAGCCAAAAAATGAAATATTAGTGACAACTGAAAAGGAAGAGACTTGGATGAATTTTGGCAATAAAAAAGACTCGATATGTCCCAAAAAACCTAAAGTTAAAAATTTTACCACTAATTATAATCCCCAACAATATGTCAAAAATGGTGAGTCTAGTCTCACATGACATATGTATCATGATACAGAGTTAACCTTCTTCAGATTCTTTTCTTTGAGGTTTTACCTCTGGTGTGTGGAGATCTTATAATATTCTTTCACTCTCGAAGATCTCATCTAGCATGCCTCATAGTGGTGATGATTTATCGAGGGGAGAACATGGGGTAAATTATTAATCCATCTCACCAAGAAATTATATTCGGACACATCTACAACCTCTTTTGAGTTACAAATTTTTAGCTTTAATTATTAAATAGGGGCTTTAAGATGGTCATGGGGAAGTACATATAGATGATCCCTCCTTGTGAATATTCTCTAATGTAATATGTGTGTCCTAACAAAGTTCTATAAAAAAAAATTATGTAATTTGCTTGTAAGTGACATGGAGCCTTTGATATTGTATGTCTACAAGAATTTAAATTTTATATACAAATAACATTGAAATGTATATAATCATACATTGCACAATACATCACCTTTCATGAGGATGAAGGATTGTGGGATAAAATAGTAATTTCTCCTAAGAGTATATTATTAGTTATTTCCTTGGTGAATATCTTACACATCGTGTCATGTGTGTCATGTTTTATATTGATTTTCATGCTTTGGGCCTTATTAATTAGTATGCACCTAATGATGGCCTAGAAAGAGTAACTTTATGGTGATGGCTTGCAGATAAATTTCCTCTATCCAACTTTTTTACCTAGTATGACTTTAATATAGATGAAACTCCAAACAAAAAAGGAGGCACTATATTGATGTGATGGTGTGTTAGAAAATGTAAAACATGGTTTTATTTCAAAATTCATTGAGATTTGTTAGAACATATATTTTTATGATTGTTTAATAAACCAAATCCTAGGTTTACATAGACTAATTTATATGTGTGCCTTAATTAAGTCCTCAAATGTCTAGATGGTGTAATGCTCATTGAGAAACACATTTTCCATTTTCATATCACTAAAAAATGGGTTTTCAACATCCATCTAGAGATTATCCTTTCCAACCACGACCCCATTACTTTTTTGTTGAATTGTGGAAGTGGTTTAAAGAAATATATTCATACTCCATTATTTATTAACACATCACTCCTTCATGAGTGTACTATCAAACTCGTTACTTAAATTTGGAATATTGAACCATGTTCACCTTCTGTTGGTAGTTAGATTGAGAAGTGGAATGATGTTTTTGCTTGCACTACCACCTTTCTCATGTACTATGGTAAGCAAGTGATGAGAGTTCAAAAGCGAGTTGATAATGCCTTTACCAAAGAGTTCTAATGGGTTGCATTGCAACTCGAGCATATCCCTTTTGATATTTAGTTAGAAGTGGTGATTTTTCATCTCAAACTAAAGCTTATAATTTCAAAATGCCATGCTTCCAAGGGATCTCAAATCCATGCTTGCTTACACTGGATAAAAGTCAGGGATCGAGCCTCAAAATAATTTTTCAAATCCTCAAGGGCTAAGTAAGCTAGGGAGCATATTAAAGCCATTAAAGCCTCTCATGGCCACCTCACAGATCTTTCAATGTAGGAGTATACTATAGAATAATCTCAAGCTTGACAAGAATGCCATGATATTATTCCTTGAAAGCATGGCCCTTCTCAAATATCTATGACGGGCCACTTTTTATTGAATATTTGTATATGGCTATGTATATTATGGATAATGTTAAAGTTCTTAGATTTGATGGTTTTTATTATGAATTTTAAAAAGTAACTTGGCATTTTTTTGGGCTATAATTACTTCAAGTTGAGGCACTAAAGATAAAATTTTTAGGGAAACTTATTAATCGAGGAAATATTAATTTTATCCTTAAAACTAGGGATTCTAAGCTCATTAACTATTGAAAACCTATTACTTTGTTGATGTATCTTATAATTTTCTTGCAAAATATCTTATGCCCCACCTATAACACATTCTTCCTACAATTGTTAGATTAGAGAAAATAGATTTCAAAGAGAGTCATTATATTTTTGAAAAAATCATTGTTTCATAGGAAAGAGTGGAATGGGCTTGTGCCTATTGATGGTGAACTTTATTTTTAAAATTGGATTTTGAAAAAGGTTATGATCGAACACTTTGGCTTTTTATTCCTACCATGTTGAAAACTATCCAATTATATAATGTTCTATTTGGATCCCCTGTTTTGTATTTGTAACACATGGAACATTTACCAAGCATGTGTATTAAATAAACAAGGGGTACTTTTTCTTATAAATTCAGGGGTCCCCCTCTCATTTTAACATGTAGGATTTTAGTAAGAACTCCATGCTAGGATGTTGATTATAATAGGACAAGATTTGTATTAATATAGTTATCATCATTTCCTAAGTAGTGTAGATACTAAAATCTAATTTATGTAGTACCTCAATCTTGTACACTTAGAAAATACCTATCATGGTTGTATCTTTCAGTTATATACCTGCCCACTATCAAAAGGCTCACGTTCATTATCTCTTTGTGCCTAAATTGATTATCTCTAAGTCAAACCATTGTTATTATGATGAATAAGCATTTTATAGTGTGTCAAATTATCCAAACTTGATTACTATTCTTCACTTCCAGTTGTGGACCTATACCTATTTTCTAGTGTTATAGACACTTGCATCCCAAATAAACACCTGCATCAACGTAAATGTATACTTTTCCTACAAAGTGTAAAGTGCTCAAAAGTCATCTAATTTTAAAATTAAATGTATTTTAAATGTCATCCTAAGTTCTTTAGTTCAATATATTTCTAAAAATTATTGGTATCTATACAATATTAACCCCCATTCATTCCTCACCTAGAAATCACATACAACTCATAAGGCAATATACCAAGAAGCACTCAATCAATAATTTAAGAGATTAAACTTGCCATATTCATCCTTATTTATATATAAATAATAGGAGCACTATTTCCATAGGTTTAAATCACTCAAATAGCATCCCATGAGCCATATTTTCCAAGTTACAAGCCAGGTCACTACATGTCTTTATTTATCAAAAAATTCATCCTTATGCACACATAAGCCAAAATTGATGTAGATTTGATGCCTACACTCTTTTTATAATTGTTCTTGGCTCTGATTTATCCTCTAATACATTCAATCATCTCTAAATTTACTTTCTCTACATGTAGGTACATTGCTTGTCATTTGCAATCCTTGATCCATCTTGCTTTCTCTAGGCTCATAAACCTCTTATCATGTATAGTTATCATTTCTATATCTTCAATACACATCATCCATCATCTCTTTTTTTACTCTCTCTATCCTTCATACACACATCATCCCATCATACACACTCTTCAAGACTCCATTCCTCATTCTTCTTTCAAACTTATTCATCCCCATATAGCTTCTTAGGCCTAAAAGCCTAATTCATGATTCCAAGAACCTTGAACTCCACAACTGAGACTCCCAAGGCCATTTATCTGAATATTATAACTCTTTCACACATCCAATTAAATAACATACCTCAAGGTTATAACTCTCACACAACATACACTTTCCACTTTTAGGTCTCTTTGCTTGTATCCCTTTTTTAGGACAAATCTAGTAGGTTTGAATGAGTCATAGAATTTAATGACAAACTAAGACTATTTTTTGACACACATTATCCTATTTTATCTTCCCCTAAATTTTTAGGATCCAATTCTCAATGGAAACCTACAATCTCAACACACCTCATTACCAATTAGGTCTCTTTAAGCCTAATCTAATTCAATATTCCTAAAAATCATATCTTATGGTATTGTACTAACTTTAAACCTCTTAAATAATTTATATCACATGAAAATACATCATATTCCAAATTTTTATCTATTTTGGCTAGTGGAGTCAAATTTTATTTAAGTTGCAAATTTGAAACCCTAGATCTAGTTTGGACAAGCCTATGCAAGGCCAAAAGCTATAAAAATGGGTTATTCTGAGTTTAATAATTATTAAAAAATATATAATACAGGTAAAATGTATTCCATAACTACATTTACCTTCTCCAATGGTAACATTTTCATGATAATTCCTAAAACATCTCTAACAACCAAAATTATAGAATTTTGTTGACACATGAAGTATTGTGTGTAGGTTTCAATTGGAATATAACACTTATAATGGATATCTAAACATATAAAAGGATTAATCTCAATTAATATTACCTTAACTATTTTTTATGATTCAAACCATTTAAAAACCAATTGAATAACCATCCAAAATACACAACTTACTAGATATTCTTGATTGTGCATTAACACATAATTGCTTCTTATAGGATTGTGTTGAAGGTGAACTCATTATTGACTAAATATGATTATTTGAATCAAATGCATGAAACTATAAAACAAATAAATACTTATCACATACCAATAAACTCCTAGAAATCATTAATACTCTCAAAACTGTCTTTTATTCATTGATTTCCTCACTAATACAATAGTCAAAACACAAAATTTTGCAAAGGCAAGTAGAGTTTGTTCAAATATTCATATTTATAGTTTTATTAAATATATAATATATTATTAAAATATTTCATATCCTAATATCCTAATACAACACTCTTATAACACCTTACGTGCATTCTATCTCCTTACATAACACTAAAGCATGCAAATTAACACCTTTGTGTCAACCCCATGTAGGGTGGTAATTACACATCAAGATTCTTGTTTATATTATTATTTATCATGAATTAAAATTTTAAAAACCATTTCACGCATTTATATGACATATTTAACTATTAACAAACATTTATCAACCTTAGCATTCCTTACAAGATCCAAAACACCACTCTAGCCTAGTTAGAAAATTCAAATTTTTAAATCTTCTCTTTTGACAAGAAACTCTATAGGAGGTAATAGCACACAATTATAAGACTTATAATGATTATAAAACATCATAATGGTCCCTAAAATATGTTAAACAAACAAATCAAACTAAAAATTACTAGCATGACACTCTCAAACATGTTAACTTCTCATGTCACCTTGTGATGCTCTACATCAAGCTCCCTAGGTGGGAAAATTTGAGCTCCTGCTCAAATGTGCTTTGTCCAAATTATTCCTTGTTTTCTAATTATTTACCCTCTCATTTTATGATCTCATGTTAATTTTTATCCTCTTTTATTTCTCATTTATCCTCAGCTGGTTTCTTTATCTTTGTCTTCTTGCCTTGTCTTATCTCTTTGCCAACTCATCCTCTATCTCCATGAAGCATATGATCTGCTTCAACTCTTTATCCACTTCATCTTCTATCTCCCCCATCTCTAACTACTCTTCATCATAATATACCTCAAATTTGTGATTCCATTTTTTCTCTTAATCCATAGCTTTCTTCTTCATTTGTCATGCTTGGTTTATACACTCCTTGTTGGTCTTGTTTCTTAACAATGCTTTCTCCTTAGTCTTCATAATGTTGGGTGAATATTTTGTCACTCAGCTAACTGATAGGTAAAATATTTCTATTCACCATAGCATAGGGAGATTGGTCGGCCAGATGTGTAGGTTTACCACATCAAAAGGAGACTAATCTCTCCTCTCATCAAGGGGAGGTTCCCTATTAAATATGAGGAGCTATATACTATATATTTATGCTAAAAATAACACTTGGGTTAGGACAACACCATCCATCTCTCTTTTTTTAGAGATGATGTTCAAGGATCAAGGGAGAAATCTTAGTAGTAATGATAGAATGCACTCCTTTTCTTTCAGAAGTACTATTCAGCAAACAACAAGAATCTTCCTGGTAGTAATTGCAACAGGTAACCAAGGGCATAGTAACACAACAGGATGAAATGTAGCACAAAGTCTCCACCTCAACTACCAAAGAGTGAGATATGAAGGATAATGAGGGCACAAAGTCATCCCAAGATCCTTTACATAGGAATAGAAAAGACAAACACACTAAAAGCAGTCGTTATCAGAGTTGTTGCCAGAATCTGGATAATGCGAATGCAATGGAGACGTGATCACACGAGATGAAGCAAGTGCACACCATATAAATGCTAAAGCAATTTTAAATTATACAAGAAGATAAATTGCACAAGACAAATAGGAGAAAACTTAATATCTGATTAACATGAGATGGCCAAAGTGAAGAATACATATAGGAGAGCACGTAACTCCTCCACAAAAGGTGGTCAAGGCACCCCAAGAATAGACTGTAACTCCTCCATGAAAGGTGGTGACAAGGTGCTAAGAATAGAGAAGTAACTCCCATAAAGGAGTTACTTATGACATTCTTATGACACCTATGACACATCTATGACACACATCTCCACATAAGCTAGTCTATTCCACGAATGTGGAAAAACTCCATGTATGCACAAATATAATTTCCCTAATTAAATAGTAGGGAAAAATAAAAACCTACACTAATACCCCCCCATAAGCACAGCTTAGGTGGGCAGTGTGGAAATATAAAATGGGTTTCGGTAACTAGGCCTGATAAGGTACCCATGTAAAAATGCAATCTCTCATAAGATAGAGAAAAGGAGAAAACCCATAGGAAAAAACTCCCCCCCCCCAAAAGAGAGACATAAAAGAAATGAAGAGGCTAGAAGGCCCCCTGAAGATGATGCTATTGTAGATGTAGATCACACCCCAAGAAGAGCTTGTAGATGAATGAACTTGCTCTTGGTGAAAGGTTTGGTGAACATGTCTACAACCTACTCTGAAGACTGGAAAAATATCAAGTCAATGACCTGACTATGAATAATCTCCCGAATGAAATGCATGTGAATCTCTTTGTGCTTGGTCCATTGGTGATGAACTAGATTCTTGCAAATTTGAATGGTACTCTATTTGTCATAATAAATGATGGTGGGCTGCCTGATAGGAATGCCAAACTCAGAAAGAATCCCCTAAAGCCAAATAGCCTCAGTAGCTGCATTAACAGCTCCCCTGTACTCTACTCCTGTGGATGATATAGCAATAGCATTATGCTTCTTTCTAGACCAACTGATAGGACCAAAACCTAGAGAAAAATTGTAATCAGAAGTGGACTTGTGAGTCTGTGAATCGCCAGCCCAGTCTGAATCTGTAAATCCAACCAAGTCAACCTCTATGCCAAATCTGTAATGAATCTCGTGTCTATGTGAACCCTGTATGTAATGCAAGATCCTCTTAGTTGCTTTCCAATGCAACTCATGAGGTTTTTTCATAAATTTGGAGACAAGTCCCACTGTATATGATATATCAGGCATGGTGTGAGTCAAGTAGATGAGACTACCAACAAGTTGTCAATACCGAGTGGCATCAACCAATAGTGAAGAACAGTAACCCTCAAGCTTGACTCCTGATAGAAAGGGAGTCAGAGATGGCTTGCAATCAGCCATGTGAAATCGAGCCAATAAGTCAAGAGCATACTTAGGCTGTGCAAGAGAAATCCATGTATCTGACTGTGAGATCTCGATGCCAAGGAAGTAGTGCAACAAACCCAAGTCTGTCATGTCAAATCTATCCTAGAGAGATGCCTTCACTGCTACAATAGCTGATGAAGAAGTCTCGGTGATCAAAAGATCATCAACATATAGAATCAAAATCTGGAGCGAATCATCCTACTGTAAAAAGTAGACATTAGGATCATAATGGCACCTAGTGAAACTTGCTATGAGAAGGAAGGAATCCATCTTGGTGTACCATGCCCGAGGGGCCTATTTGAGGCCATAGATAGATTTTCTAAGTCTTCATACTAAGGAAGAATCTTGAACAAATCTTGGCGGTTGCTCCATGTAGATCTCCTCCTCTAGGTCTCCGTGAAGAAAGGCACTCTTCACATCCATCTGGTGCACATCCCAACCATGTGCTGCGGCAATAGCCAAGGTGAGTCGGATAGAAGTCATCTTTGCAACGGGTGTAAAGGTCTCTGAGTAGTCAATGTCTGCCACCTATGAGAAACTTTTGGTGACCAATTGCACCTTGTACTTATCAACTGACCCATCTGCTGCAAACTTGGTTTGATATATCCACCTACATTGAACCATCTTTCTTCCCTTAGGAAGTGAAGTCAAATCCCAAGTGTGATTTTTGATTAAGGAAGAATATTCTTCCTCCATAGTATTATCCCACTCAGGTACCCCTGATGCCTCTCGAAAAGTCTATGGATCTAAAACTAAAGCAAAGAAGGCATGTGGATCTCTCTGAAAATTCCCCCTAGTGTGTTTGTCATCTGCAGGATATCCTACCCAAGTGACATCACTCTCAAGTGTCTGTCTGGCCTAGAGTGGCCCAAAAGTGGGTGAGTTAGGTGTTAACTGTTCATCCTCTGACTGACTAGAGGTGGATGACTCTGCATCACTATCCTTGCTGTCTGAACTCAAAGAAAAAGATGTCTTTGGCTCAGGAACCTGTTGTGGCTGATCTGAATCTGATGAGGAATCATCATGAAGAAGTAGATTCGATGAGGGAGAAGAAGTGTCAAGTGTTGAGTCTCTAGGACTCTCCTGAAAATGGACACTTCTCTCGATGAACAACTCATGAGTCACTGGATCTAGAAGGCAATATCCCTTAATACCATCTAGATATCCTACAAAAATACAAGGCTTAGACTGTCATTCCATATCTTTACATTTTTTCTTCGGTATGTGGGCCATCGCTGGGGATCCAAAAACCCTAAGGTGCTCAACATCAGATTTTATTTTATGCCAAGCTTCAAAGAGTGTTATCCCTTTCAAAGCTTTGTGAGGAACCCTATTTTGAATGTAGCAAGCACAATTGATGGCTTCAACCTAGTACTGTGGTGCTAAGGATTTGGAGTGAATCATATAGCTACCCATCTATTTCAAGAACCTATTTTTGCATTCTGCAGCCCCATCTTGTGAAGGACTGTAAGTGATTGTGCACTACAAATCAATCCCCTCTATGGTGAAAAACTGCTCAAACCTGATGCTGACATACTCCCCTCCATTATCAATTCGAAAAACCTTAACATATTTCTCACTCTGTTTCTCAACAAGAGCCTTGAAGTCTAGAAAATTTTCAAACACTTCAGACTTTTGTTTGAGAAAATATATCCAAGTGTATCTAGAGAAATCATCAATGAAAGTGAGGATGTACTTGGCCCTTGTGAAAGATGGTTTGGAAAAGGGTCCTGATACATCACTGTGGACTAACTCCAAAGGATGTGAAGCCCTCCAAGCTTTGTCTTTGTCAAATTTTGCTTCAGGATGCTTCCCAAGGGATCACCCCTCGCAAAGTCCTTTTGAGAATTAGACACGAGGCAAGCCAATGACCATGTCATGTTTTCAAAGTTGCTCAAAGTAGCGGTAGTTAAGATGGCCAAACCGCTCATGCCATAATTTGCTAACTTCATCTAAATGAGTCAGCAATGCTATTGGAGAAGAATCTGGTGCAAAATGTGAGGTGTATAACCTTACTTGGTGATCTGCCCTACCCACTACCACTATAGTATCACTATGCAACTCCCTGATAGCCACTGAATCTAGTGAAAACTCAACTCTCATGCCCCGACCAATGTGAGTGATTTGGTACACTGATAGGAGATTGGTTGAAAGAGAAGGAACACTTAGAACATTATTGAATGTTCCTCCTTCCATTTCAACTGACCCTCTCCCTACAATAGAAATGGATGTGTCATCACCCAAACTAATTGAAGTCATGCTACAAGGCTCTAAAGATGAAAACTCAACTAGTGATGAGTCCATGTGGTGAGAAGCACCTGAATAAATGACCCATGAAGATGTAGAAGCTGATGTAGCTACAAGGGCCTTGCCCTTTTCCTTCTCCTTACCCTTGATTTTTGCCTTGGTAGAATTTTGGGTAGATGAATTCTGCTTGATGGACTCAGGAACACCTATGTTGTGCTTCTCTAGAAGATGAGTTAGGTGATCTATTTGTTTCTTTATGAATTTGTGTTCATCATGCCCTATATTTTTACAATAGGCACACTTAACCTTCTCCTTTTTAGGTTTAGCATTGGAAGAGGAAGACTCAGTGTTGTTTTTGGCAGGATTGTTGTTTTCTTTCTTCTTCTCCCGGTCCTTGTTCTTTTTCTTCTTCTCTTTTGTTGAAGTTTTATCCTTACCATTTCCAACTATCAAGGCTTGGGGTTGAGTAGACTTCATTGTGCCCATTTGAATTAGCTTATCTTGCTCCCTATTCAAGTCGGCAATGAATGAATCCAAAGAAGGCATTCTCCATGTAGTGCCAAGGGCACTTTTTGTGGCATGGAAAGTGGAGACAAAGATGGAATAACTTGGACCTAGCTTTGCGAGAATAGAAAGGATGAATTGATCATATTTTTTCTCTATCCCAAATTATTTCAATTTCAATCTAAGGTCCTTAAACTTAATGAAGAAGTCCTGTAGGGTGTCAAAGTTGCTAGGACTTAGACTTATGAGTTCGTTTTCGAGCTCATGACCTCTCATCTCATCAAGCTTCCCAAATAAGAGTTCTAAGGTGTCCCATATGTCTTTGGGAGTCTTGGTGGTTTCTAAATGGAAGATAAGCTCTAGAGATATAAACAAGCTCAGTAATCCATAGGCTTCATCACTACGATTGTACCACTTGACCTTTTCAGCATCAGTGCTGGGTTCTACTTCAGTACCCATGGTGATCCTATACACCCCTTTGCTTCTAAGAATGATTGACATTTTAACCTTCCATTCATCATATTTTAATGGTGTTAGGGGTTTAATTTGAAAATAATCCATTTTAAGCTGAATTTAGGTGAAGTTGTGTTGATTGCAAGTTGTGAATTTATACAAAAAGGAGAATAAAAGCAAAGATTGCAAGTGCTGAAAAGCAATCACATCCCCCCAGAAATGTTGAGCCCCCCCCAAATATGTAATTGCATGCTCAAAAGATGTCAGGCTCAGCCAAGAATGTGTCTTAGAGCAATCAGTGCAAGACTTTTAAGCAAACAAGACGTCAGACTCAGCTGAAAATGCATCCCAGGAGACCCAAATTTTAGGCACTTTATAAACTAGTGTGTTTTTTACAAATAATAAACCTACACTATGGAGAATTGAAATACAAACACTTTTGTAAAAAATGGCACCCGAATCTGAGCTACCGTTTGCAAGATATTAAAGATTCAATTTTCCCATAAACTAGTGTTTTTTTAAAAAAAGCACTAAAACATTAAAAAAATACCTATTTTGAGAGAGAAAGTGGCCTTCCAACCACTCGTTGGATTCGACACGAAGTGAGGAATCCAAAAGAAGTATTTGTGAGGGGGAATTGGCCTCTTGCCAACCTGGGCCTCACCCTTCGTCTTCGACAGGCGAAGATACAAGTTTAAATTTAAACCCCCAAAATTTCAAATTGTCTAAAATACTTCATATTCAGTCAAATTGACTGATTTTTTTTTTGACAAGTCAATTTTAATTAAAAAAATAAAGTAAAAGATAGAATGAAGTGGATGGCCAAGTATTTAATGGCCCACATGGGACGCCAAACAAGGAAGGGGCGCCATTTTCAAAAAAAAATAGGCTGGCAGAATTCTCTCACCAAAAAAATGCGCAGTTCTGATTTTGTTGGGCAAAAAAAGATATTGAATCTGTAGACCTGACAGATCTCAATGCATAGTAGGGAAGAGACAAATTTTTAATTTCAACGCACAGCGGGTAGTGAGACAAAGTTAATGCAGGAAAAAAAGACGCCAAGCTGCTGGAAAAGGACGGCAAGTTGTTGGAAATGGACGCCAAGCTGTTGGAAAAGGATGCCAAGCTGCTGGAAATGGATGCCAAGATACTGGAAAAGGACCCCAAGCTGCTGATATTTCCACAAATTGCCTTGCTAAAGCCACAACAGATCTATACAAGATGTCTTGGCAAATTTTAACTCAGAAATAATTTTTTTTAACAAGTTTTCATATGGATTTGCATGAGTTTTCAAGAAACTCTACCAAAACTCTCAAATGCAATGGAGTTAAACAAAAAAATTACTAAGAAAGCAAAGTAAGAATTTCAGAATAAACTAATAGCATAACCAGACACACGATTACCAAAGTTGCTCTGATACCATATCGGAGTTGTTGCCAGAATCTAGATAATGCGAATGCAATGGAGACGTGATCACACGAGATGAAGCAAGTGCACACCACATAGATGCTAAAGCAATTTTAAATTATACAAGAAGATAAATTGCACAAGTTAAATAAGAAAAAACTCAATATCTGATTAACATGAGATGGCCAAAGTGAAGAATACATATGGGAGAGCACGTAAGTAATCCCTCCACAAAAGGTGGTCAAGGCACCCCAAGAATAGACTGTAACTCCTACATGAAAGGTGGTGACAAGGTGCTAAGAATAGAGAAGTAACTCCCATAAAAGAGTTATGACATTCTTATGACACCTATGACACATCTATGACACACATCTCCACATAAGCTAGCCTATCCCACGAATGTAGGAAAACTCTATGTATGCACAAATATAATTTCCCTAATTAAATAGTAGGTTAAAATAAAAACCTACACTAAAATTGTGTGGGCACAAAGTCTCTTTAAAATTGACTTTAGGACATCCTCCTAACTACTTTCACTAATTATGCTTATTTAATTAAAGGGATAGAAATTGTATTAAGGAAACTAACATAAGAACAATTTCCCCAACAACCAAGTTATTACAACACAAAGTCTGAAAATTCACTTGCTTTCTTATTCCAATAACAAAATATGATCAACAATCTGAGCTCAAAGACTCAGTAATGCCTTTCAATTTGGGCAAAATTTTGTTTCTGATAACCAAAAAGATCTCTCTAAAACAATAAGAGAGAGTCCAATATATAGCTTTCCAAGAAAGACTTGGGAGCAGTAACACATCATGTTGCATTCAATACATTTTAAATTCTGTTAAGAAGATATGTTGGAATCAGGCATAGTTGCCCATTTGCTTTTCTCAATGCAGAGAAATGGGTCACGCCATTGAATGTTCATGTTCTCCAATGTCTAGCTGGTGAACTACTTCACCTTCTAGAAACATATCTCATGCGTGGGTATTTCTAGTCCTTCATCATTCCTCCTTTTCTGGCTATGTTTTATCCTTTTTTTGAGATCTTGGGCTATCTCTTTAGCCGGTTGTTGAACTTGCAATTGACACGTGGCACGTTCCACTATGAAACAAACTAGGACACTTGACAGTATCTGCTAGAATCTGAGAGAGGCTTAAGAGAAGCTTAAAAACTGTTAAGAAACTTGAAATGTAGATACAAACACTTGTCGCACTCTATTGAGTTATAACGGGATATGTGGCGGCTTTGGTTTGTCTATAGAAGCTTTAGAAATATTTTTGAAAGTCCTGCAGAAGAGGACACGTGGTAGTCTCTACTGAGCTTTGGCTATACTATAGAAACATTCAAGACTCATTTTGAATTCACTCAAATGCTAACACTTGTCAACTTCTACCGTGCTTTAGCTGCCTTCAGAAAGTCCTCGAGACTCATATTAGTTTCCTGTGGAAGATGACACGTGGCGGTCTCCACTGTGCTCTAGCTACCTTCAAAAAGTCCTCGGGACTCATATTAGTTTCCTGCAAAAGATGATATGTGGCAGCTTTTGTTGCTTTTTAGAGAAACATATTGAAACCTTTCACCATTGCCACTTGGCACCTTCTGCGTGCACTGAGAGATGCTTAGAAAAAACTGCGGATGCAGACACATTTTGCGTTTCGCTTTAGCAATTTACCCAGGGTCTACCACGGTTCTTGCTCAATATCAAAACAAAAGGAAGAAATTGCAGAGGTTGACACTTGGCAGCTTCTGTCGAGCTTTGCAAGGGACACGTGGCACATTTCAGTGCTTTTTAGAGATAAATTATAATGTGTCCTGCAGATGACACCTGGCAGCTTCCACTCTCAGGCTTTTTATTTTCCTTAGCCGCTTGAACCGACAGATTGAACCAACTTTGGTTCAATGGTTCAATCTTTTATTCCACTCATTCAATTGACTACTTGAACCAACTGTGTCGAACCAAACCGCGTTGAACCTTGAACCTTTACCGAAGATGTTGAACCTTGAACCCGTTGAACCTTTGCCGAAGATGTTGAACCTTGAACCCATTGAACCTTTGAACCAACATGGTTCAAGGTTCAACGGTTCAATGGTTCAATGGTTCAATCCTTGCTTAGAAGCTTGCCGATGAACCCTTTTTGGCTGAACCAAGGCGTTGAACTAATCCTGAAAATGCCTAAGTGTTGAAAATTTACCCCTTTTGATTGAACTCCCCTGTTAAAGCAATTGAACCCTCTGAACCAACTAGTCCTTTTACTGAAAAAGCTTGGAAAATAAGGAATTAGAATGCTCATAACAAATTTTGAAAAGAGAAGAGACAATTTTGTCTTGCAGGACCAAAATAGTTCATATGTTGTCCCACAAAATGAGTGACATTTTTTGGGGACAACAGCTAGCTCCAATTCGGGAACTTCCATCAATTGTAAAAAGAATTGAAGGGAGTAGAATCCAGAATCTCTAGTGTCTTCATGTGTGCCATTGGGCTACGGAGTCATGTTACTCAGAAATGAAAGGCATCAAAAAAGAAAACTAACACAAAATAGAACTAAAAATTATATATATGTACATATGTATAGATGAAATTATCTGATACTTCAGGAACTGAAGTGTTTCAGATGTTGCCCATTGTGAGGCAATGAAAAGAGTGTGCCATCTTGATATTTTAGCAAGAAGCTATTCTCACCATTGAGATGATAGATAATAAACGGGCCTCTCCAAAGAGAATCAAACTTCCCATGCATCCCCTTTGGTTCTCTTATCTTGTCTCACAGTAAGACTTGATCTCCAACCTAGAAATCATAGTTTTTTGCCGTTTGGTCGAAGAACTTCTTCACCAAAATTTGATGGGCAGCGATTCGGTCCACTACCATAGTTCTCTGTTCATCCAGCTCAGTCAAGCACATGATCCTTTTACCAAGGGGGATTTCATATGTCTGATCTTCAATTGCCTTAGCTAATTTCAATGTTGGCAATTCCAGGGTAATTAGTATTTCAGCATTGAGACCATAAATAAGTTGGAAAGGTGACATACCAATTGCCCTCTTGGGTGTAATTCTATCAGTCCATAAAGCATCAACCAATGCTTTATGCCATGTTCGTTGGTTGTCATCTACCAGCTTTTTGATGATAGTCACCAAGTTCTTGGTGCTTGATTCAGCCTGCCCATTACCTTATGAGAAATAATTAGAAGAATGGGAGAGAGTAATCCCATAATAGAAATAGAATTTAATAATCTCCTAAGAATAAAAACAAGCTATGTTATTTGTGATAATCTTAGTTGGAATCCCAAATCTGAAAATAATGTTTTCCTTGAGGAAATTGCACACTACTTCTGAAGTGGCATGCTTCATTGGGATAGCTTCCACCCACTTTGTGAAGTAATCAATTGATGTAAGGACATAATCATGTCCAGCACTTGAAGATGGGTTTATAGCTCTAATAAAATCAATTCCCCATTGCTGGAATGGTTCCTCTATGACCACTGGCTTGAGAGGCAGGGCAGCTAACTTGGGTCTCCCAACAAACTGCTAGCATAGTTCACATTTTCTTACCCACTTATATGCATCTTGGAAAAGAGTTGACCAATAATACTTGGCTCGCAAACTTTTATGGGCAGTCACAGGAGTAGAAAAATGTCCTCTACAGGCTAGATTGTGGAAGAATTTCAAAATTTGGCTTTGCTGCTCCTTGTCCACACAGCAAAGGAAAACTCCATCAATGTTTCTCTTATACAGGCCATTGTTCCAGAGGACAAAATTTGTAGCTTTCAACTTGACAGTCCTCCTTTCTTTGTAAGATAGGTGAGCAGGACACTCACCGTAAGTAAGGAAATGAGCAATATCTGAATACCACTCATTCGTGGTGGAGACAAAGAGGATTGTCGGTGTGTCTTCCATCTCTGCTTCTTCATGCTCTATTTCTTCTAGTTTGTTATCAGTAATTAATTGGCATAGGCCTTTTCCATGTACCAGCTTTGTTGGATTCATGAATAGATCAAACTCCTGGATCTTTGCAATCCAATTGCCTCTTTTCATCCCAAATTCTTGCTGAGTTAGTATGGATTTGACTTTAGTATCAGGAACCAAGGCAGTAGTACATGAATTTAGGATGTAGAAGCGAAAATGCTTGACTGCCTTCACCACTGCATAAGCATGCTTCTCCATATTCAAGTATTTTAGCTCATGAGCTTTGAGAGGGTAGCTCATGAAAGAAATGGGAGATTCCATACCTTCTTTATTATGCTGAACCAAAATTGTTGAAAGCGTGTGTTCAAAAGCGTAACTATATATGTTGAATTCTTTGGTGTAGTCTAGACAAACTAGAGTTGGGGCGTGGGCAATGGCAGTCTTGATATCCTCAAATGCTAACTTGCCTTCTTTAGTCCAGCTAAAAGTGACCTTTCACTTCATCATGTTCATAATGTGTTGAGTCTTCTCAGCAAACTTAGGGATGAACCGTCGTAAGAAATTCACCTTTTCAAAGAAAGAGTTAACAACAGTTTTACTTGTAGGCAAGGTAAGCTCTTGGATAGACTTGACTCTGTCTAAGTCAATCTTTATGCCTTCTTTAGACACAATGTTTCCAAGAAGTTTTTCCTCTATTATTCCAAAAATAAACTTCTTGGTGTTCAAGTAAATGTCATTCTGGCAGCAGCGCTCCAGTACTTGTTGCAAGTGGTGTATATGATCAGAGCGATGCTTTAAAAAGATAGTCAAGTCATCAAGGCATACCACAATGAACTTACCCATCTCATCTTTGAAAGCAAGGTCCATTGCTCTCTGAAAGGTGGCACCAGCATTTATCAAGCCAAAAGGCATCCTTCTATATGCAAATGTGCCCCAAGGTGTGGTGAAGGCAGTCTTGTATTGGTCTGCTTCACCAACTTCAACTTGATTATATCCTGAGAAGCCATCTAGCATTGAGAACATCTCTGAACCAGTCACTATTTGAAGCACTTGATCTATGATTGACAAAAGATAGTTATCCTTTAAGGATGATTGATTTAAATTTATAAAATCCACATGGAGGAAAATTTTTCCATTCTTCTTCTTTACAGGAAATATGTTTACAATCTATGTGGAATGATAGATTGGAAAAATAATTCTAGCATTTAACATTTTCTATATTTCAAATAGAATAGTACTTGATATCTTTGGATTGTACTGTCTAGATTTTTGCTTATAAGGCACCGAGTCAGTCTTGAGAGGAATGTCATCGCAAATTTCATCAGACTTGAGTGACTTCAGATCATCATAGGAATATGCTAGAACATCCATATATTGGTGGAGTAAAGTGGTGATCTTGAGCTTCTCTTCTTGAGTACAGCACTTCCCAATATTCACCATCTTGGGATTTTCTTTGGTACTCAGATTTATTTGATCAAACCCTTGGTAGGAGCTTGAATATGTTTGTTGCTATTTGACGAACCTATCGTGATTGTCAAACAATTTCTCAAGGAAAACCAAGCCTTTTGGAATTTTATTCCCTTGAAGTTGTAGGAACTCTTCACCTACACTTGAACTTGATTAAGGGGCTAGTTCAAGCTTGTGAGGTTCACTACCTTCGAAGTGTAGCCGTTCAAAGCTATCCTTTTGTTCTAGGAAGGCAATGATTTGGTGATCACTAATGAATACTTGCCAATGATCAACATTATCAGGCACACTTAGTCAAAAAATTAATTCAATAGTGTACTATCTTCTTTGAAGTCTAAGTGAGGAAGTAAAAGAGTTGCTGAAACAGCGAGTGCATCAGCTCAGTCATTGACTTCTCTGGATATGGCAGAGATGTTGAAAGCATCAAAGCTTTTAATTTAATCCCAGACTAGGTTGTGATAATGGTGCAATCTCTCATTTTTGGTTTGATACAGGTTTTTTACTTGACAAACCACCAGTTCAGCATCTCTTTTGGCATGAAGGAGTTTGATGCCTTTATCTCTAACAGCTTTCAATCCAAGCAATAAAGATTCGTACTCAACTGTGTTATTGGTGTTGCTGAACTATAACTTATATGAGTAAGGGAAAATATCTCCTTAAGGAGATATCAACACAATCCCAGCTCCTAAGCTGGTAGAGGAGCAGCTGCCATCAAATTCCAGAATCCATACCTCATCAGACACTAATTTTTCTTTAGATTTTTCTTCATTAGAGAAGGAAAATCCTTCTCCATCTGTACTATAACCTACCAGTTCTTCTGATGTATGGTTTGAGTCAGACCCTGGATCACATTCAGGGACTTCATCAAGCACCTCATGAACTTTTTTTGTGGATAAAAAGTAATTACCCATGCCTAAAGACTCAAATAGAATTTGAGCTTCAGGTGTTGATGTTTGAGTGACCACGTATTTTACTTCCTTTTCAGGGAGTAGCCTCTGCATAACGCCTTTAACTAGGATCCTTGCTTCAAATAGGTCCATGCTCAATTCTCCACCAACATCTTTGTAGAAATTTTGCCCAAGAAGGATGCCATATGATGCTGGGACATCGGCCACTAGGACAGTCATCTTGATTCTTTTGTCAGGGAATGTTGCAAATGCAAATTAGGCATCCTTGATTTGTCTTAGTAGTGGCACTTATTTTTTTTCCATGGAGAAACATCTCCTAAATGTTTTGGTCAATGTGAGACCAAGAGATTCTGCCACCTTGGTAGGCATGACGTTATCAGATGCACCTGAGTCTATAATGCAGTTGCTTAGCTTTTGACCATTTATTAACAGGGAAACATAGAAAGGCTCTATTTTCCCAAGGGTAGCAAGAGGAGTAATGACAAGATTGTTTGAGATGGACATGTTCTTTGGGGGATCATGAGTTACTTTCTTAACATCTTGTCCTGTAGGAATGGCCTTATTCTTCACACACTCAACTAACCTATCCAGCTACTGAGGATTGGTTTGTAAGAATTCAAATTTAGACATTTGAATTTTGGTCTTCCTGACATGATCGATTATGTCAAATGACTAAAATGAACTAAGAAGAGGGGAAGGTAGTTCATCTTTATAATTTTTAGGAGGAGGACTGGTTTGTGGAATTGAAGTTGGAGATGGAGGAATGTTTGATGTACTTACCTTTTTATTACTCACTGGGTCCTTTGGCTGGAAAGGCAGAGAAGTTCCTCATTTGGCAATTGAGATTGCAGGCTGAGAACTTTCCCCTATTTTTCCTTTATTATCTTGTTGCGTTGACTGGTTTTGGGACCTGGTAAACACTGTGTATAATCTATCAAATGCTTCTCCTTTACTTTTGGGTTCATCCTGGTAATTTAGGAAACCAATGTTGGAGTCGCCAGCTAATTCTTCTTGACCTTCTGCCAAGAGATTAGCATCATTTTCTTGGTTTAATTTAGGCTGGAAAGAGAAATCAGATTCTGTTTCAAGATATCTCACACTGAATTGGTTGGGGGTGCTTCAATGGCAAGTTTCCCCTATGGGGGAGGAAGATGATTTAGCTGCCTTTGATTCCTAGCAGCATTGCCCTAGTATGATTGATTTGGAAATGTCCTCCTTGGCATATCTCTGTATGAAGGAGTAGAAGACATTCCTTGTGCCATATGCTTTTTGAGAGAAAGCAACTCATTTTCCAACTTCTGCACCATCGGATCAATGGTACCTGTAGATGGATATTCAAAAGATGATGGTCTATTTCTATTAGGGTCTCTCCTTATCTTTCCAGCCAAGATAAGGTCATCTTCTACCTCAGTGGCCAAATCTTGAGCTTCAGCAAGGTCTATTTGGCCAGCTCGTCTTAGCAAAAAACTCACTTCAAGCAGCTACGAGTTGATGAAAAAGCATTTAAGGTTTTCAGGTGTTGGCTGAGCAATTGCAATAATTTTGTTCCTCAGCTTATCAAACTTGGCTATGAAGTCCCTCATTGGTTCATGAGGTTCCTTCTTCATCTATGTGAGCTGGACTAGAAGGGCATGTGCATCTTTTGCAGGTTTGAATCTGGCTTCAAACTTGGTTTGGAGGGTATTCCAATCAGTCACTAACCAAGTTTGTAGATGGTAAAACCAATCTGTAATAGCACCTTGTAATGTCTCTATAAATAGCCTGACTGCTACATCTTCAAATTCCACCCCTATTACACCACAGGCTATGCTGAAAGCTGCAATGTGTTCATCAGGATGAACTCTCCCATCACCAAAGAATTTGGAGAAATTCTTCCTTGAACTGTGTGGTAGCTCATGTAGAGGTGGAGTTAAATTGAATGGGCTAAAAGAGTTACCCCAAGGGCCTTGAACTGCCATTATATGACTATGGAAATGGGGAATAAATCTCAGAGGAGTAAGTATTGGCAAAGCTTTATTAATAGCAAAAATAGACGCTTTGCTTGGCAATGGAGACTTGACTTTAGTAGGAGGAAAGCTCCTGGTTCATCGGAGGCAAGATGGTGAAAGAAACGGATCAAAATTACTTTGTTGTACCAACTTGAATACAAGGTCAAAAATACCTTTATCCCTTTGGCTTCGTGTATACCATGAATCTGCCAGATTGTAAAACAAAAATGGGAAAGAACTAGCCCTCCTTCAGCTTGAAGCTTGAGGCTTCAAACTACGCATTCTATCTTAGTTGACATGGAGGTGGAGGGAGATGGTAAGGCTATAATGATAATGGGTAAGATATAGAAAGGAGTTGCCAAAGTCTATAATGGGTAAGGGTAGGGACTACTTCAATTTGAAACTTGAGGCTTCAAATTGCACGTAAATCCCCAATGGAGTCGCCAAAACCTGTTGGGTGAATATTTTGTCACTCAACTAATTGATAGGCAAAATAGTTCTATTCACCACAGCATAGGGAGATTGGTCAGCCAGATGTGCAGGTTTACCACATCAAAAGGAGACTAATATCTCCTCTCATCAAGGGGAGGTTCCCTATTAAATATGAGGACCTATATACTATATATTTATGCTAAAAATAACACTTGGGGAGGATAACACCATCCATCTCTCTTTTTTCAAAGATGATGTTCAAGGATTAAGGGAGAAATCTTAATAGTAATGATAGAAAACACTCCTCTTCTTTCAGAAGTACTATTCAGCAAACAACAAGAATCTTCCTGGTAGTAATTGCAAGAGGTAACCAAGGGCATAGTAACATAATAGGATGAAATGTAGCACAAAGTCTCCACCTCAATTGCCAAAGAGTGAGATACGAAGGATAATGAGGGCACAAAGTTATCCCAAGATCCTTTACAAAGGAATAGAAAAGACAAACACACAAAAAGCAATTGTGTGGGCACAAAGTCTCTTTACAATTGACTTCAAGACATCTTCCTAACTACTTTCACTAATTCTGCTTATTTAATTAAAGGGACATAAATCGTATTAAGGAAATAGATATATGAAAAATTTCCCCAACAACCAAGTTATTATAGCACAAAGTCTAAAAAGTCACTTGCTTTCTTATTCTAATAACAAAATATGATCAACAATCTAAGCTCAAAGTCTCAGTAATGCCTTTTAATTTGGGCAAAATTTAATTTCTGATAACCAAAAAGATCTCTCTAAAACAATAAGGGAGAGTCGAATATATAGCTTTCCAAGAAAGACTTGGGAGCAGTAACACATCATGTTGCATTCAATACATTTTAAATTTTGTTAAGAAGATATGTTGGAATCGAGCATAGTTGCCCATTTGCTTTTCTCAATGCAGAGAAACAGGTCACCCCATTGAATTTTCATGTTCTCCAATGTCTAGCTGGTGGACTACTTCACCTTCTAGAAACATATCCCATGCATGGGTATTTCTGGTCCTTCATCATTCCTCCTTTTTTGGTTGTGTTTTATCCCTTTTTTGAGATCTCGGGCTATCTCTTTGGCCGATCGTTGAAATTGCAATTGACACGTGGCACGTTCCACTGTGAAACAAACCAAGACACTCGGTAGTATCCGCTAGAATCTGAGAGAGGTTTAAGAGAAGCTTAGAAACTGGTAAGAAAATTAAAATGTGGACATAGACACTTGTCGCGCTCCGTTGAGTTATAACGAGATATGTGGCAGCTTCCGTTTGTCTATAGAAGCTTTAGAAACATTTTTGAAAGTCTTATGGAAGAGGACACGTGGTAATCTCCGCTAAGCTTTGGCTATACTATAGAAACACTTAGGACCCATTTTGGATTCACTAGGATGTTGACACTTGTCAGTTTCCTCCGCACTTTAGCTTCCTTTGGAAATTCCTCGAGACTCATATTAATTTCCTATGGAATATGACACATGGCGGTCTCTACTACGCTCTAGCTACCTTCAAAAAGTGCTCAGGACTCATATTAGTTTCCTAAGAAAGATTACACATAATGATTTCCACTACTTTTTGGAGAAACATATTGAAACCTTCCGCCATTGCCACTTGGCACCTTCTGCACGCACTGAGAGATGCTTAGGAGAAACTGCAGATGTAGACACATGTGACATTCCACTTACTTTAGTAATTTACCTGGGGCCTACCACAGTTCTTACTTAATATCAAAACAAAATGAAGAAACTACGGAGTTTGACACTTGGCAGCTTCCATCGAGCTTTACAAGGGACACATGGCATATTCTACTACTTTTTAGAGACAAATTATAATGTGTCTGGCAGATGACACCTGGCAGCTTTTGCTCTCAGGCTTTTTCTTTTTCTTAGCCGCTTGAACCGACCGATTGAACCAACTTTGGTTCAATGGTTCAATCTTTTGTTCCACTCGTTCAATTGACTGCTTGAACCAACTGTGTCGAACCAAACCATGTTGAACCTTGAACCTTTACCGAAGATGTTGAACCTTGAACCTGTTGAACCTGTGAACCTTTGTCGAAGATGTTGAACCTTGAATCTGTTGAACCTTTGAACCAACATGGTTCAAGTTTCAATAGTTCAATGGCTCAATCCTTGCTTAGAAGCTTGCCGATGAACCCTTTTTGGCTGAACCAAGGCATTGAACCAATCCTGAAAATGCCTAAGTGTTGGAAATTTGCCCCTTTTGATTGAACTCACTAAGTGATTGAACCCGTTGAACCAACTTGTCCCTTTACTAAAAAATCTTGGAAAATGAGGAATTAGAATGCTCATAACAAATTTTGAAAAGGGAAGAGACAATTTTGGTCTTGTAAGACTAAAATAGTTCATATGTTGTCCCACAAAATGAGTGACATTTTTTGGGGACAACACATGATATAATGGATTATCATGCCTCAGATCTTCCTTCATCCTTTTCAAATTCTCATTGATATCCTCTTTAGTTTCCTCCTCATAAAACTCAACCTTCTAATGGTGAGTCATCTCATAGCCTATTTGCTCATTTTATAATGACAACTCCTTTACCAAACTATACACGTCATAACACCACAATTATTGGAAACCTTCTCTCTCACTATCATCATGTATACTTTCACCCAAATCGGATGCAATATTACCAACTGAATACATTAATTTTTTTCATTGATCTTCCTTCCTTTGCTTGCTCACTTGCTTATAGCTCTCCTTATATGAGTCTTAGTTATTCACCTCTTGACATGTTATTTGAACTGGTTCTTGGGCTAAGGTTGCCTTTTATTATATCTCTCAATGTTATCATACTCTTACTCCTTCATTATACTACCTTAGGACTAATCTTGTCCTCTTTCAAACATGTTTTCTTCATCTTATCACTTTCTTTTTGAGGACCATGGTTGTCCTCCTCTTTCCTTGGCTCTATGATGAGCTCTTGTACCTCATTGCTTATTTTCTCCATGTGATCATGGAGTGACTCCCTCTCTTCCATATCCATACCTACACCATCATGTTTATTATCCATGTTAAATTTCACTCATGAGACTTGATAGTCTCTTTAATAACCTCGTGGTCTTTTCCACCTTCTCTTGATTTGGTATTCTTCTTCCAAGCTTCTCTTGGATTCCATCTCATCTTCTTGAGTTCCTTAACCTTTCCTCTTAACTTTTGTTCTGTACTTAAATCATTATCCACCACTATTGGTTCCTTGATCAACTCAAATGACTCTATGCTCAGCTTACCTTGCCTTGCAAATTTGTTTGGATCATCTTGTACTAATGTTTGTTCATATTCTTGGTTGCAACTCATTGCTTGATTCTGATTGTCTTACCTTGTAGGACCTGTAACTTCATCTCCTTGAATTTTTCCAATGGGAAACATGATCCTTGGATTTGAAACCTTCTTTCCTTCATCTTGAAATTCTATCTCTAGCTCTTTTGTGATATTTCCAATCTTCTCTTCACCTTGACATAGGAACTCTAATGGGCCAACTTCAACTTCATGCATCAATCCTCTCCATATCAACTCCTCTTCCTCATTTTTATATTTCATAGTTTGTACCATCACTTATATTTGGGATCCATCTCCATTTTATGTCAAGCTATAAATTCATTCATGTTGCAAATCAGTTTGTATACCTTATTGATATAAGATGTATATTGCCTTATCCATCATTTTTTCTCTCTCTTGAGTCCCTATTGACTCATCCCCACTGCTCATCTCTTCAACTACTATTATAAGATAAAATTTTCCCTTTTATTCATCATATATGGTACATTCCAAAGCTACCATCTCTTCTTGCAATGGATCCCAACTCACATAGACAAATAATTGACTTGTTGCTCACTTAGAAACTCCCCATCATCTGTAATATCTTCTTCAAACTCTTTGATTACGTCATGTAATACAACTCTTGATTTTTCATCTTCATACCTCTTGACTTCATCTTCTTAATTCATTTCTATCTCTTTTATGCCTTATATGAGGCATCCTTCTTCTTGAAGATCTTCTTCTCCAAGCATCTCTCCTCTTTCAAAGTAATAAATCATGGTACCTCTATACATGGCTACCAAATCAACTTCTTCTTCAACATAATCATGTTTTTCATGCTTGATTTCCTTCATGCTTTCAAGTTTTACGTCCTCAACATGGACTTCTTCTTTATTTACTCTTGTAGCTACATGTACACATGACCAAAAATCATTAGATTTAAAAACTTGAGGCTCTTTTTGCCTTTGCCTCCATAACTATCTCATTATCCTTAAGGTATTTCTCACCTTCCTCTTCTTTACCAACATGTTCATCCCTCATGAACTTCTTCATCTCCTCCTTGAGCTACCTACATATTAATTTCTTTTGCTTCTCATTGTCTCTCATGACAATGTTTATTCTTTTCTATATGAGTAGCCTTAAAGTCCACGTAACTCTCTTCTTCCTCATTACCCAGCTAGAACATTGGCTTTCCTCTTATTGCATGAGCTCCACCAAGAGCTTTATCCTCTCTAACATTTGATCTATCTCACTCATCTCCTCTTCAATAACCATCCCTTTTCTCTTTGGGTCTTCCTTCCTCTTTCTCTCATTATGGTACCCTAACTCAGCTAAGCCCTTCCTCTCCTTTGCCTTCTCTATCTTCATCTTCTCACAATCAAGTCTTTTTCACCTTGTTTTGGTGTCTCAACCTAGGTTCTCTCATTTACTTGGTCTATTGACACTCTTGTCTAAGTATTCTTCACCTTGTAACAACTCTTCTTAGAGTCTTTCTTCTCTCTTCTTAGGATTTCTCTTCTACCACAAACTCATACATTTTCATGCCTCTTTAACTCATTCATGCAACTTAACTTCATGAAACCTCAAATAGTAACCTTTAACAAACTCAAATAGCAACTTTTAATACTTAAAATTCATGAATTTTACAAGATCTTACCTATTTTGATACCATCTGATGTAGAGTTGATGTCTACACTCTTCATATACATGTTCTTGACTCTAATTTCTCCTCTAATGCCTTCAATGAGATCTGAATTTTCTTGCTCTACATGTGGGTTCATTTTTTGTTATTTACAATCCTTGATCCATATTACTTTCTCTAGGATCATAAACCTCTTGTCATTCATAGTCCTCCTTTATCCCTCTTCAACACATATCATCCATCATCTCTTTTTTTACTCTCTTTGTCCTTAGCACACACACTATCCCCTCATACACACTCTTCAAGACCCCATTCTACATTCTTCTTTCAAAATTACTCATCCCCATATAGCTTATTTGGCCTAACATATTAATTCATGATTCTAAGCTCCTTGAAATCCACAAATTGGAATACTAATGCCATTTATCTACCTATTATAACTCTTTCACACATCCAATCAAATAACATAATCCTCAAGGTTAGAACTCTTACATAACCTACACTTTCCTCTTTTAGGTCTCTTTACTTTTTTGTAACCCTATTTAAGGTCTCTTTTGGATACCCATTATCCTATTTTATCATTCCCTAAAATTTTAGGACGTAATTCTTAGTGGAAACTACTATCCCAACACACTTCATTACCAATTAGGTCTCTTTAGGCCTAGTCCAATACAACAATCCTAGCAACCATATTATATAGTACTTTACTAACTTTAAACATATTTAATCCTTTATATCACATGAAAATACATCATATTCCAAATTTTTATCAATTTTTTTTGGTGGAGTCAAAAGTTATCCAAGTTACAAATTTAAAACCCTAGGTCTAGTTTAAACAAGCTTGTGCAAGGTTGAGAGCTATAAAAATGGGTTATTTTGAGTTTAATACATGTTAAAACACATATAATACCTTTAAAATGTCTTCCATAACTCCATTTACATTCTCCAATGGTTTTTTTTATCATGATCAATCCTAAAACATCTCCAACAACCAAATTTATAGAATTTTGTTGACACTTAAAGGACTGTGTGTAGGTTTCAATTAGACTATAACAATACTAATCGATAGTTGACCCTATAAAAGTAGTAATCTCAATTTTTATGAACCTAAAAAAAAATTATGATTCAAACCATTTAAAAACCACTTGAATAACCATCCACAATACACAACTTATTATATATTCTTGATTGTGCATTAACAATAATTGCTTCTAATGGACTGTGTTGAAGGTGAACTCATTCTTATCTGAAAATGCTTATGTGAATCCAATCTATGTAGATATAAAAAAAATCAAGACTGATCACATACCAAAAACTCTTATAAGTCATTAATACTCTCAAAACATTCCTTTATCCATTTATTTCCTCACTCATATAATAGTCAAAACATAGAATTTTACAAAGGCAGGCAAAGTTTGTTTAAATATTAATCTTTCTTGTTTTATTCAAGATCTCCTCATCTATTATTAGAATATATCCTATCCTAATATCCTTATAAAACCCTCTTATAATACCTCACATGCATTATATCTCCTTACATAACACTAAAGCATGTAAATTAACTCTTTTGTGTCAACCCCACATAGGGTAGTAGTTACACATCAAGATTATTGATTATATTTTTATTTATCATGAATTTCACGTTTAAACACCCTTTAAAACACTCATAGTGCCTATTTGGACCCTGTACAAACATTTATCAACCTTGGCATTCCTTACAAGATCTAAAACACCACTCTAACCTAGTTAGAAAATTCATATTTTCAAATCTTCTCTTTTGGTGGGAAACTCTATAGGGTATAATAACACACCATTATAAGACTTTTAATGACTCTAAAACATACTAAGTGTCCTTAAAATACCTATAACATGCAAATCAAACTAAAAATGACTATCATTACACTCTCTAACATGCTAACTTCTCATGTCACCTTGTGATGCTCTACAACAAACACGTAGGGGAAAATTACATAAGTTTGAGGCCCTCTTTAAAGTATTGGATATATATGTATTACCCATTGGCATATGAATCCTTTGGGTATATTTACACCATGATCCCACTAACCCATTTTTACCATAGTCACTCCAAGAGTGAGGAAGTTAGGGTTTGATCATTTGAAAAAGAGCAATAATCTGATCATGTGATTTGTATACATCATAAAAAAGGTAATAGAAAACCTAGAAGGAT
Organism: Torreya grandis; assembly: GCA_037957365.1. NCBI lineage: Eukaryota > Viridiplantae > Streptophyta > Pinopsida > Cupressales > Taxaceae > Torreya > Torreya grandis. Next base: position 127,358 of record JARHVA010002633.1, on the reverse strand, counting down.
CCAATTAGTTGCATCAAAATCTAGTTAGTATTTCATAAAGGACACTTTTGGTAGGTTTAAACACATGTGTCGACATAATTGTCTAGATCTAACATAAGTGTTTAAGGCCACAAAAAGAATATTCCTTGAATTTGACAATTATTCTAGGATCATCTTTGAGTCCAATTCCAGTATGTTTCAAATTAGACTTGCATGAACATAGTAAACTAAGTATCTTTTGTTTCTAATTCATTGAAATATCTATTAATAGTTGTACTTTACTATTTTTATCAATCTTAGTTATATAAATTTAGAATAATATTTCTCTAATTTTCTATAAATTGGCCTAATCTTTAGGTTAATTCACAATCTTTGTGTAAAAGCTAATATAATAGCACATAAACCTATATATCCCCTAATCTGACATATCCTTGCATTCTAATATAGGATCATCATGTGGTTTATAAATAGTAGGTAAATGAAAAACCATTTTATATGATGGTCCAAGAGATGTCATTATATCATTTTGGATGTCAAGAAGGTTAATACAACTATCATGGGAAATGGATTGACTACCTAAAATTTCATTACATGTAAGAGGAATACATAATGTACTTCATTATTTTCATCTAGAATTGGAACATGGTTTTGAGTAGAAAATGTAAAAGAAAGAGGAATATTCTTTATTTTACTTGAAACATCATCACAAGGAGAAGAAATGAAAGTTTCACTTTCATTTTCGAATCCAAAAGAGAAATGAATAGAAGATGCAATATTAATTTCTAGCTTAGATAAATCATTGTCATACGAGATCAAAACATTAGCATAACTAGCATTTAAAACTTTAGTTGCATTATTGTTACTTGACTTTGGAAATTATTTCATTAGGAAACTTTTTTCAAAGATGTTTTGTTATTTATCTTGAATTGGAAGAAGAGTAGCAGAACATGTGCATACACTACTTTGGCTAGTATTATCATTTTCATCTTTCCAATCTAAAAATAATATTAAGAGAAGTAGTACATGAATTTTTATGATTGAGATCTAGAGAGAGAATTACTTTCACTATTTTCATTTGAGTGATCTAAAGAAGAAATAAGATTTTCAAATTATCAATAGTTTTGAAAGAAGGCAAACATTCATCCTTTTGAACATGTTCATCAATAGAAAGAGAGGAAATGTGTTGTTTTATGTATGATAAATTTTTATTTTCAATATCATGAATGATAACTTATGGCATGTCTATTGTATCATCATTATGTGATGTACTAACAAAGTTTATCATTTTTAAATATTTGGGCATTTTATCATTGGATGTAGAAGAAATAGGACAACTAGGCTCCACATATTCATATTCAAAAGGTATATAATCACATTCATAAACATATAAACACATGCTATGATTTTTGACATATTATTTTAGCCTTACATTTTCATTATTAGTCTTTTAATTATCATAATTGTAAGAAAAAGTGGGTGGTTCAGAAATTTATGTTTTTCCATAAGATAGTCATAGGCAATGTATTGATCACAAGGAAGATTTTTAAAAACATCAAAAGGTTGAGGCTTATTAGGGTTTTTAATAGAGTGTCCATTATGAGGGTTCTAAGTTTAGACATAAGCATTAAGAGGAAAAATATAAATATCAGGGAAAAATGTGAAGAAGCATTCCTTAAGCTATGACCCCTCAAATTTGGAAGTGTGATTCATATTTAGTAGGGGTCTTATTTATCCTCTTAGATAAAGAGAATTACACAATCCCTTTACTTCTTTTGATAATTTATATTGGGATGTGCATAAGTATGCATGTTTCCTAACAAATACCAGTATTGAATCACATGTTTCTTCACCTAAAGGTAAACATGGTACAAACAATTCCTACCACACAACATAAAAAAACCATAAGGGTCATGATCCACCTCAAATACCTTCTTCTAAGTTATCATTGCATACCAAGGAACAAATATTAAAAAATTTATATAGAGGAAAGGAATCCACATATAGAATACCTCCTACGGTTAAAACATAGATATCTACTAACAGGCAACCAATTTAATTTAATCAGCTAAGAGATAGACCACATGACATATTAAATACATTATTGGATAAACAATTGATTATTTTTCTTCCAAATTACTACTATCCACCACACATATTTGAAAAGGAGAAAGGATAATCCTTACACAAGATTACATAACAGATGATTATTTTGCTCTAAATCAAAAGCTTACATAACTTACAGACAAAATAATTATTACTTCTAAGAAAGAGACAACAAGGTCTCTTTCCAAAACTTCTTCTAGAAGTCATTTTAAGAGGGTCAAGACATCCCATTTTACTCCTTTTCAAGAACATATGGTCCATCTACCTTCACATAATTCAACCACTCAAATAATTTTTTCTCCTAGTGTACCCTCTACATTGATCGATCTCTCCCACACTGATCCTATTAAGGAACCATTGGTTGAATGAGACCTTGATAGAAGGACAAGTGGAGGGGTCATTGATCCAAATCTAATAGAGCCTAATCACATATCTACACAATAGATTTGGATATTGAAACCAAGACACATAGATATAGATCATATAGATACATTGATACTCCCATAGATACATCAGTTATAGTGTTAGAACTAAAAGTGAAAACCTAGTTACCACATGATCATTATAGTCAATTATTTTTATTTGTAACTACATTCCTTTATGTACGGTGATTGCCTCAGTTATCACTATATAAAATCAAATGAACAACTATCAATACTTTACCACATAAGCAAATATCATATTTTAAATGTATTGCATGAATAAAAGTAAAGTATTTGAAACAATACACATAAACTCTATGCAATACCTTCCACAGTGTATGGATGTACTAAATACATTCATACCAATAAGGTAATCACATTTTCTATAATTCTTAATGAAAATCCACTTGAACAAGATAATTTATTCCAAGATAGCTAATTATTAAACCTATTCAGGTTAATCCTATATGAAATGGTAAGTAACAGGCAATCCCCTTTCCTAGGTGACACATAATCGAGAGCTCATTACATCATATATACATAGTAGATTCCACATAATCATCATATACTACTACATAGCATACTTAATTATCTAGAGAACCTAAACATGTTCCTACTACTTCTACTCCAAATAACCTAAGAGCACTCAAAAATGGGTTCCACAAACCAATATATCTATTACTTCTACTCCACAGCCTCATACTCTTATGAGGTATACACATAATGTGAGTCCTCTGGTTTTAGATATGACACATATATACATGATCTTTGGTAGCAACACTAGTTTGATAAACTATATTTATAGTTTTGATCAATTCCAAATAATCATCCCTTAGATGGGATATTTGGTTGGACTTTGCCTTCTTCAAATATTCAAAAAAATCAAATATCCCAAACATATAAAAACATTCAAATAAATTCAAAATTACCAAAAAAATCAGCATGTTCCTAGTTGTACTATTTATTATACACATGTTTTCTGCTTCATGTTAGTAGATAACATATCATTTGTTTCTTAAATAGACATGTGTTTCATGATTCATTTGAGTGTGATACAATCATACCCAAATACGGGATATTTATACATATAGATGTTGAGACTTCCCTCCACTCATATTCTAAGTACATTGTGGACTTTTGTTTCTTTGATCATAATACACTCAAAGTTACATTATTCTATGATCACTTTCCATTATCATGTTTGATTTTATATATTTACACATACCTATATCCATTTTTATACCTTTCATAGTGTACTTGATATGTTATGTACTTAACATTTTGTAAACACATATGTTTAGGAACTAGTATGTTAGGTTCATGTCAGTTGCTTATATATTTCCTAATATTCCATTGTATGCAATTCCTTGATTATGTTTTGCTTGATATTGTCTTGCACTGTATTTCTTGTTTAAGCATTTGAATATGTTCCATTGATTGCATCCCCCATGCATTTGTTTGCCTATATGGACATTTGAATATGTCATTGTTTGTTGTATGTGGACATTTGAATATGTCATCGTTTGATTTGTTTACATTTCACTAAGTCATTTCCCTATGATTGTGTGGAATTTGAACATACCCCTCTTATGAGGGCTCCTAGGACCATTTCATATTGTTTTACTTTTGAGTACTATTATGTGTGTGTTTGAGTGCTTATTGAGATTATATTATTACTCTCTATATGTTACCATTATGTATATCTTGCTTATTATGACTTGATGTGATCACATATTGCATGTTTTAATGCTATATCTACCTAAACATGTTACTCATACATGTTACATAATCCATACACAACTTATACATTTATCTTATCCTTTTGAGGTAAGGTACCTACCAGAATCTAATTCCCTTCACTTCAGATGGGAGAAATATCAGTGGGAGCATGTAATAGAGGTATGACTTCCACATTTTCATGGTTTCATATTATAGTGGGGGCATTTCAAAAATGTATGACCTCCACACTTATTTAGTACTTAGCATTTCTAGATTATAGTGGGGGCATGCTATGGAAACATATTCTCCATGTTTACATCAGTTCATAGATTCTCTAGATTGAGTGGGTTCATGTCATAGAAACATGTCCTTCACACTTGAACCAATTTCATATTCACTATATTTCAAAGTTATGTGATTCAAATGCATATTTGTGGTAGCATTCTATGCATTGGTATTGTTATTATACCTAAATTTTAGCTTGAGACATATATGAGGTGCATATGCCATGCAAAGGGTACCTCAAATTAAAAATTCAAATCATTTTCCAAATTCATTATAGAGTATTATTATACCTAGGATAGACTATTATGGATTGTTATGGAATGTTAACGATCCAATCTACTACAATGGTTAGTTCACCTTTTGAAGGTTGAGTTGATTAAATCCCTCAATCTTACCAAGCTTACAAGTTAGATTTAATTAAATCATCTAAATTTATCAAAATTATAGGTTGTATTTGATTAAATCATCCACTTTCACTAGATATATATTTTGAGTTGATTAAATCACTCACATGCACCAAATTATGCACATATCTAGGTTGCATGATTGAGATGAAACAAGCTCAATAGCCATGTTGCAACTCACATTTACACCAATGTTGAGGGTATGTGTCCTCTAATATGTGTATATATATGCACTTGTAGGTTCAAATTTTTTATAATCTCATATTTAATGCTTCATAATGAGGCATCCCTTCAAATCAAATTACCAAAAGGCAAGATGGTTGCATCAACACACAAGTGTACTCCTAACCTTGCTCTAACTAATTTCAAACATTTCAAATTATTTCAATTTCATATTTCATATGCTAATTATAGATTGGAACATGTCCTTGGTTACACATTAGTCACTATCAAAGCATTCAAGGTATGTTCACGCAAGGATAAGGTGTGTATACACACCTAGGTATGCATCTTTTTCCTTTAAACTAGCAAATCCATTACTAGAGTAAAGAAGGGAGGAATATAGATTCTAAAATTTGATTTATGCAGTACTTCAATCTTGTAGACTTGTAAAATACCTATCATGGATGTACCTTTTAGTTATAGACCCGCTTGATACCAAAAAGCCCATGTTTATTATTTATTTATGCATAAATTACTTATCTGTTAGTCCAAACATTATTATTTTGATGACCAAGTATTTTATGCTGTGTAAAAAAATATAAACCTCATTATTATTCTTTATTGATAGTTGTGGCTTTGTACATGTTTTATAACTTCTTGGACACTTGCATCTCAAACAGACACCTACATCAATGCAAGTGTCCACTTTTCCTATAAAGTGTCTAATGCCTAAAAACCATTCAATTTACAAATAAAATGTAACCTAAAGGTCAGCCTAAGTGATTTAATATGATATATTTATAAAAGGGATTGATATATATACAAGATTAACCCTCATTCATTCCTCACTTGGAAATCACATACAACTCACATGACAATATACCAAGAAGCACTCAATCAAAAATTCAAGTGAGAAAACATGCCCTATTCATCCTTATTTTTATATCAATCATAGAAGCAATATTTCCATAGGTCTAAAGCACTCAAAGAGTAGCCCATGAGACATATTTTCCAAGATACAAGCTAAGTCATTGCATGTATTTTTTTTATCACACATTTCATCCTTGTGTACACACAAGCCAACATGTAGGGGAGAACAACATAAGTTTGAGGCCTTCCTTAGAGTATTGGTTATGTAGGCAGTGCCCATTGATAGAGGGGTCCTTAGTCACTCCAAGGGTGAGGAAGTTGGGGTTTGATCATTTGAAAAAGAGTGACAGTCTATGTGTGCAATCCGTATACATCAAAATAAATGCAAAATAAAACCCAGATGGCTCTAGTTGGTCACATCTAGATCCAATTATTATTTTGCACAAGACACTTATGACATGGTTAGACACCTACATTAATGTAACTGTTTAGATCTGATGCAAGTTTTTGAGGCCAAAAAAATAATATTCTTATTATATGATGACTATTCTAGGATCGTCTTCTAGTCCACTTCCAGCTTGTTCTAGGTTAGACCTGCATGAGCATAGTAAACTAGATAAGTATTGTTTGCTTCAAATTCATTACAATATCTATCAATAGTTGTACTTTACTATTTTTAGCAATCTCAATTATATAAATTCATAATACTATTTGTCTGAGTTTTCTATTAATTGGCCAACTCATTAGGTTAATTCACCATCCTTATGTAAAATTTAATATAATACCCCTTAACTTTAAATATTCCCTTAGCTAAATTTATGGTTAAACAAGTAGGAATGTTAAGCCTTTGAATGAGATGTTACTATTTTATCTCTGTGTGTTTATAGTTTATCCAAGAATGTGATCTTTTGTGGTATGGACATCTTAGTGATATTGTTGTCACTTGGATTTGCACCCTTTGAGGAGATGTCTTATCTCTCCTCATTCAAGTGGCACAATTGAAAGACCTCTAAGATGTGGGTGAGCCTAAGAATGAGGTGAATCTTTAGATAAGGATAGCTCCCTTGATGTACCACTTTGGATCACTATTAAACCTAAACTTTGTGAGGGAATAGGGAGAGAGAAAACTAAAAGAAAACTATCCTAAGGGAGGTGATACACCAAATAATTTGATGACTACCAACCAGTTGCATGTTACACATGAGAACAAGGGACTAACCAAACATACACTTCTCTAATATGCATCTTCTCACATCAATATTACACTATGAGCTTGTGATGAATGTTTAGGATAAGAGGACTAGACAAGAGGTCTAAAATGGCACTATTTGATTAGACTCACTCACTCAACCTTGACACATCATAAAATACTTCACATGCCCTGCAAGAAGAAGCTTTTCAACTACAAATAGGTGAGAGAATGAAAGAAAAATACTAAGTAAATAATAAGTCATCACTAAGAAAAATCAATCATCCAAGTGAAACACACTATGAACATTCATGGAAGACATTTTATTGATCAAATGGTATGAAAATAATTAGGGCTTTTCCATTATTAGGTGGAGCATAGTTTATAAAGGCCAAAAGGCTAGTTCTTATAGAACTTGAGAGAGAGAGGAGAAAAAATAAGTCCAAAGGTCACAAGGACACTTGTAAAGATAATAAAAGGAGTTAAATATGCATGAAAAGAAGATGTGAAATGAACCATGCAAGGTTATGAAGTACAAGTGTCACCCTGAATCATGAAACTCTTGAAATGTGGCGTAGGAGTTCTCATTCTGGCTCAAAAAAATGTCTTCATTATTTAACCCTTCTTGAACATCTCAAAACTAATTAGGGATAGGTTTGAGGATTAGAATGATAGGGAATGCTTTCATACATGCCTCTCCATGCATTGGTTGTAGTCATGGTCATTAGTAATCATCTATAAATAAGTTATCACTACCTGTACTCAAAGAAACTCCTTTTTCTGTCACCCCTCACACTTGACCTCAAAATTGGCTTCAATTTACCATGAAAATCCATTTGAGGGAGTGGATAAAACTTGGAAAGACTCTCCATGGATTTATAGGCATCAGGCACACCTTAAAATCCATCCACTTAAAGTTTTCACACTTCTCACTATCATGCTCATTATGCCAATTTTGACTTGCTGAGATGAGAGATATTGTTTTATCACTTAAGAGTTTTTTCAAAGAATTATATCACCATATTTAGTTATTAAAAGCATATAGTTTCCTCTCAAACTTGATTTCATCTCTTGAAACCTCCTAAAACCTACACAATACACAAAATAATTAGAAAGAGCAATTTTGTACCATGTCTATATAGTCCAATAGGATGGGGAGGATCCTGAGAGAGTCTTATACCACCTCCAATATTTTTCATGGTCAAACTAGTCCATTTGGATGCATATCTAGCCTCATCTTCCCAATCGAGTCCTTCCAAGGGTTTAGGCATGTTTTACCCTCTTATCCATTGTTCATAGAGATTTCACGTTCAACTTCCAATCCAATGCCAAAAAAAATTTGTTTATAACCCTATCTAACATCTCCAAATTTCTTTTATTCTCATGCAAATCATTAGAGAATATATGAGCCTCCAAAGCTGCTCCATCGAGCTTCTCCTTTTGTTTTCATAGGCCTAGTGTTGCCCTTGCCCAAAAATGGCTTCCTTGTGGTTTCTCATGCACTCCAAAAGCTTTAACACATCTATTATGATCCTAAAATCATTCCCAAATGGATTATAATGCATATCCAAGGCTAAAAATGTAAGTGACTTCCCATTTGGCTTTAGGCTTAAACCTTGCCTAATAGGTTTGATTGTAACCCCTATGCTCTAGGCCATCCAATTAGGATTTTTTACATTCCACTAGATTTAACACCTCTTTAGTGACCCAATAAACATGATTCAATAGGTTATAATGATCATCTCAAGGTGGAATTTAAAATGACTCTTCATTTGGCTTCTAAACCTAACCGTGCATAGTAGGCTTGCCTACAAGTTTGAGAGTCTAGGTCACTTTTTTGAGACTCTCCCTTATGTGCTTGATTATTCATGTTGGTATAGGTATTATCCAAATTCCTATACCTTCTTGAAATGTCTCTATACCCTCTGGTCTATCCTTTTCACCATTATTTCCAAGATTGTAGGTTTTGCTCATAAAGGGAGTGCCCTCTATCTGAGACAAAATAGAGGGAACTACCCTTATTTCATCATACAAAATTAATGTTTGAGAGGTTTCTCCAAGTTATGGATACTCTCTACACCAAATTTGGGCCCTTTGTTAGACCACCTAACCCTCCAACTCCTTAGAATTCCAAAATAGACTTCTTGAAGGCAAGTTGTGTACAGTGTTGGTTATGTGAATTGTGTGTTACTTGATTGAGGCTCTTTCTTTCCTTGTTTTCTATTATATGAGGGTGTATCAATTCTATAAAAACCCTAACCAAAGTGTTTCAATCCAATTCAGCACTGCATCCTTTACACGCTTCTTTAGGACTGAGTACAATATGACTTTGATTATGTTTGTTCCAAAACAAGGGCTCACCTGTAGATATAACTTGGTGCTTGGCATTGAATTTATTTTGTTATGCATCGTATACATATTTGAGTTAATTTCACATTATTTTGAACTCAAATCAATGAATTTTTATACATGATCTATGTTTGGTTCACTTGTTTCCTCTCACTATTACACCACAGTCATCTATAGTTGGTTGTAGGTGAATATTTCACTTGAGGGGACACCTGTAGATGTTTGTGTAGAGAGGATTCCAAATCAAGTTACTCAAATATTAGTCCATAAATCATGAAAAATGTATAAATAACTAACTAACTAAGTCTATCTATTCCTATGGGAGTTACAAAGGATATCAAGAAATAAATGAAAGAAAGCAAACATCATATTACCTTCCCAAATGGATTCACCATACCCATGTGGCTCAAAAGCATGTTCTCTCTTGATCAAGCATCCTTGTCTTTGTCAACAAAGGTGGAAAACTCCTCCAATATCTCAAGAACACTGCATAAAACCTATGCTCATGATTCCAAATCACTAAACTAGTCTATCAATGAAGCTTGTAACTAATTTTAATGGTCTATTGCAAAGGATTGTGGAGACAATTTTGTATAATAACTTTGCATAAATCAAGCTTCAAATTCAAGTCCATGGCCTCTCTATTTATAGATTTTTGAGATTATTCAGGATCAACCATGACTGTCCATCTCAAGATTGAGATGTGTGGCCATGGATAATCCTAATATTTGAAATTAAACTCATAAATATCCTCAAGATAAATAAGCATTAAAGAGGCATGGGAGGCATTAACTAGGCATGGATGACCCATAATCTTGATATTTTATGCACTTATGGCTTGATGGATGCCATCCCATAGATGATGTTATTAGGTGATGTAGATATTCAAAATCAATTTCTAATAATGAGATATTCAAAAATATCTATGGAATTCTTACTTAAGCTCTTAAATTAGATTAATTAGCTTAAGTAAGTTTAATCAAGTTTAGTGCAATTCTTTAGAAATTGGTGCACAATTAATCAAAATGGTTAGAAATTTATATTCATAAGTCGATTGGAGAGGAACTAGAAGGTTATGTTAGATGTGTTGGATCTGTATTCTCATTTAGGATGTTGCCAACACCAAATAACAAAGGTACATGATGTGTACCAATGAATTAGAAGAAAAAAGTGATCTAGAGCACTAAATGGCAAAATTGTCATTTTGACTCAAAATGATCTGATCAAAGTTAGCTAGCCCATCAAATGCATTGCCTTATTTAGGGATACTTTGACCTAAATTGGCACTTGTATGTGACAAGTTCAAACCATTTAGGGCATTTTATGGATTTTGACCTAAAATGTGCATTTGAGTGCAATTCGAGTAAGATTGACAATTTCAACACAAATGGTGTTAGGAATTGGATGTCTACATTTTGCCCCTGTTTGAGAAGGCATAGCAAGACATATAGGTGAAGAAACATCTTTTCAAAGAAAAGAGTTGTCAAGAAGAAATTGGAATAGACCCATGATGCACCCTTGAGAGGACATACGAGGATGGAAGAAAAGGATGGAATCTCAAAAAGAGAAAGTGAGAGATTAATCCATGGAATAGATCACATCCAGACGAGCTAATGCTTACACACATGATTACCATCAATGATTAAAATATAATTAGAGGTATAATAGGCCCCAAAGATAGTGGGAATGGGAAAGATACAATCTGTAAATGTAAGGGACACACTTTAAATATACCCAATTTGAGAGTACAAGTTGCATACTTATGGTATTGAACAATCTCAAGACAAGTTGCACACTAAAATATTTCCATCATGGTCATTAGTGTGGAGGTCTTGGAATTAGAGGAAAAGGGAAAATGTTCTATTTCAGAAAGGGAATCACCACTAGAACAAGGTCTCCAAAGAGAAGATAATAAGTACTCCAATAGAGCAAATGTGATCATGATAAAATAGTTTTGCCCTAGTACAGTAAACTTTGATCATTGATAAAGAATAAATAATGATTTTTCCCCTGTAGAGCTGATTTGATTCAGACGTGGTTTAGATGTTATTCCCCAACATGGGCAATTGGCAAGCAAAATATCTCAAAGATATAATCAAAAAGATAGGTTAAAGAGAGTGGGCACAAATGTACATGCAATGGTGTTTTGGCTTAGAAAGCCATAGAAAATCAAGCATATGAGAATGCACAAAGTGATGAGAGGGATGAAAATAATAATGGAGATAGCCAAGCTGACCTCAATAGAAATTGAGTGCTGCATACACAGTTCCATGGACTCATGTTCCAACATGAACTTCAAGCCAATGTAGTTCACCCAAGTTTGGGAGAGAATGGAATGAGGAATGATGAAAAATGACCAATAATTGATTAGACTCACAATGTATGCAAAGAGATGCGCATCTAAGCATAGAAAAAGAGGCATGAAATACATGCTACCTAGAAGCCTAATTCCATATCATGAGCCTATGTTTTGCAAAGTGTTCTTGAGAATCATTCATCGAAGTTGATGTTGATGTTAAGACTTTGAGACCTAAGCACAAAGTTCTTGCTATAGCAAAAGAAATTAGGCATCATAAGTATGAATAACTTAGAATGACATAATATTGTAATTGTGTTGAGCTAATTCAAATGTGAATACTTATAACTAGGGATAATGGTAAAATAATGACCAAAACCAGAGTTACAACAATTAACATTTAAACAAAAAAGCAAAGACAAAGAAAAAGATAAACATAACTGAACCTAGCTTGAAATCAAGATATGATCTTAAGTAGGAACAAAAATGTTTAAAAATAAAAGGCAAGAATGTCTTAACGACATGAGACCAAGATATGAATAATCAAGATCCATGTGGACCATCAAGGCATTCTTTGACATAAAAGATAAAAGCAAAATCAAATAGAAAAATAAGACACCAACAATAATCAAATAAACAAAATGGTCCAAGAACAACATAATAACATAGGATCAAGATATAAACAATCGAGAGCCATTTGAATCATCAAGATATTTTGAAACACAAAAGAGATAAGCAAAAATAATCAAAAATATACAAGACCAAGATGAGACAAGAAGTAATAAAAGGAGAAAAGGAGAAGAAATAAAAGGAGAGGTGCGAAAGCACAATAAAACACCAAGAGAATTCAAATAAACACACAAATAAAAACCAAGTTAGTGTGGTTTAAAGATAAATGTTCATGCATGTGTGGTAGAGGCATTACTTTCCACCACATCATAACAAAGAATAATTACATGACAATTGTTCTCTAATTAAAGAGGAATAATGATAGAAGAAATGGGAGAAGAGAAGAAAAGGAAGGGGTTGGCTGAGCTGACTTCAGATGTATAGAACAAGTGGATGTTGCCTACATAGTTCCATGGATGCATGTTTCAACATGAACTTCAAGCCAAATGTAGTTCTCCAAGAAATGGGATAGAAGAAAAATGATGATCAGACCAGCATGATTTAGAGAAGAAATGGAAGATATGAAAAACAAATGATAATGGTCTAGAAAACAAGAATTTGATGAGATGAGAAAGAATGATCTTGTAAAATGGCAAGTGTGTTGGACAAGATGAAATGAATTGGTGTTTTTGTGCTTGCAAAATGGCAAGAGCATAGCATGGTGGATTGGGAATGTACAAATGTATAGAAGTGTGAGAGAATGTTTTAATTCTTTTGTGGATCATGTTCTGATGTTTTTAGTATTTTTAAAGTATTTCTAATGTTTTTGGTGTTTTTGGGATAAAATATGCACAAGGTGGGACCATATAGTCAAGGAGATGCACGTCCTAAGAATAGAGGTTCCAATAAGACATCTAACCTAGCTGCAACGGCCCATGCTCACAAATCAGTGAGAGTGAGGTTCTTGATAAAACAATAAAGAGTAGCAAATATGATATATAATAATGTGCAGCCTAAAATTAAAAAAGAAGTATCTGCATTCACCTATCTGTAATAGTGTAGCAATAGTCTGGAACTAAGAAGATGTTTTTGTTTACTTTTTTGAAGCTGCACAATATTGTCTTGGCTGAATTGCTTTGTAGAACTATTACTGAGGATGTTCATAATGTTCATGAGACATAATTAAGATCATAATTGGTTAATGGATAAAAAGTGTTTCAAGCTTATAACATGCCCTAGACATAACAAAGAATATGATTTCAAAGAGAGCGATCCAGAATGGGATAAATAATGTGTTCAGAGTGCCAAGGATTAAAAGCCTTTACTATCTAGAATCATAAAAAGTGGATTAGGGTAGTATAAAATGTGTTCAAGATAAGATAAAAGGGTGGGATAAAATTAAGTTAGCACAAGTTTCCCTCAAGTCAGAGGTCTTGTAGACAATGGTTCAAAGTTATTCATGCGTAGAACCTCTTAAGGTGTATGATGTTCATGGGATTTGAAAGTTCTTCACCATTAGGTTTAACCAATTGATATGATCTTGATCCATAGTTTGTTGTGACAATATATGGTCTTAACCAATTAGGCTAAAACTTACCTTTCTTTTTGGGTTTAGAATTCATGTTCTTCTGGTTCTCTTTCAAAACTAAATCACCAATCTCAAATTCTCAAGGGAGAATGCATTTGTTATAGCTTCTCTACAATATGTTCTGATAGGCCTACAAGTTTTCTAGGGTGGCCAAATGCTTACCATCAAAAAACTCTAGTTCTTACACTCATAAGGCTCTATAGTCTTCATCATATTTAATGTGATCCATTGATATTCTTAATGATGGGATCTCAATATTGATCAGGATGATAGCTTCAGTGCCAAAAACAAGGGAGTATGGAGTAGCTCCACTCGGGGTGTGATGATTGGTTCTATAAGCCCAAAGGGTAGGAAAGAGTTACAAGTGCCAATTATAGCTAATGTCATTGAAATTTTTCTTTAAGATGGTTAGAATGGTTTTATTTGATGCCTCAACTTGTCTGTTGCCTTACAGGTTATATAGAGTGGATTTTTTGTACTTGATCTTGAATTTTGCACAAAGAGATTTCACATCTTGGTTCACAAAGGAGCCACCATTATCGAATATAATATGGGTTGGGATGCCATATCGACAGATGATATGGTAATGAATGAATTTGGCTATTTGTTTCCTAGTAACATAAGTGAGAGGAATGGCCTCAATCCACTTGGTAAAGTACTCAGTTACAGTCAAAATGTGCTTATGTCCATCTAAAAATGTTGGGTTAATTTTCCCAATGAGATCGAGACCCCATGTTGAGAATGGTCATGGTGTTGTGATCGACTGTAAGGGTAAGAAAGGTACATGTATCAAGTTGTCATACTACTGATAAGGAACACACTTCTTTACATAATTATAAGCATTTATCTTCATTTTGGGCCAATAATAGCTTATTCTAAGGAGTTTCTTTGTTAGGACTACACCATTGGTATGGGCCCCACACATTCCTTCATAAAACTCCTTTAGTGCCAACTTGGATTCTCCCAAATATAAACAATGAAGAAGCATTCCATCATCGCCTTTATGATAAAGCATGTTTTCAAGGAGGATATAACATTTTCAGTGATGAAGGAATAGTTTTTGTTGGTTGTTGGAAAGGTCGGTAGGGAATACATGATTATGGAAATAGTTATAAAAATCTTGGTACCATGGTAGCTCAGGTGAGGGATTAAGATCAGCAATGGTGCATATCCTCTCTAAATATGATAGAATATGTGTCAATTGAAGAAGATTTTCAATCAAGAATTGATTCTCTTTAGCACTATCATGCATTTGAATCATGGAACCAATTGTTGCCATGACATTGATAGATCTATTATTGTCTCATGAAACTTGCTCAAACTGCAGAGTTTTAAAATGTGGTTTAAGGTTATTGATAATTTACTTGTAAGGAACAACCTTATCATCCTTTATTTGATATTGGTCAATTATCTGTTTTATGATTAGTTGTGAATCTTCATAGACCTTTAAGCTTTGAATATCCCATTGTATAGCAAGATGGAGCCCTGCAACCAATGCCTCATATTCAGCCATATTATTTGTACAATGAAATTGTATATGGAATGCTTTGGGGATCAGATCCCCTTGTGGTGTGATCAATAATATGTTGGCTCCATACCCTTGAGATGTGAAGGATCCATCAAAATAGAGTGTCCACTATTTATGTTCTTGTGATGCATGTTATATTGTCATGATAGAATCATCTAAAACATCAAAGTTGAGAGGTTGAGTGGCCTTAATAGGAGATTTTACAAGTTGGTTAGCAAGAACTTGTCCTTTGATTGCCTTTTGATTTTGGTACTCAATATCAAACTCACTAAGGAGCATAATCCATTTAGCCATGCATCCTTGAAGAGTTGTTTTAGATAAGAGGAATTTGAGAGAATCTACCTTGGTGATAACAATAGTTTTGTTATTTAGCATATAATGTCACAATTTTTGAGTGGTGAACACCATAGCTAAACATGCCTTCTCAATAAGCATATAATTATTTCATAAGCTACCAATGTGTGGCTTAAATAATAAATAATGCATTCCTTACCATAATCATCATGCTAAGCTGAAAGTACCCCCAGTGCATGTTCTGTGGCTAATATATAAAGAAACAGTGGCTTTCCTTATGTTACAGGTCGTAAGACTAGTGGATTGGCCAAGTATATTTTAATCTTTGTAGATTCTATCTTACAATATTCATCCCACTAAAATATTACCCCTTTCTTTAAGAGATGGGTAAATGGGTGGCACTTGTCTGCTAATTGAGAAATGAACCTACGTATAGACTGGATCTTTCCTTGTATACCTCGTAGCTATTTAAGATTATTTGGTGGAGGCATTTCCATAATAGCATTGACCTTTGTAGGGTCTAATTTGATCCCACATTGTGATACAATGAACCCTAGAAATTTTCTTGATGTGACTCCAAAGACACATTTCTTAGGATTCAAGGGATTTTATATTCATGAAGACTCTCAAATATTCTTTGTAGAATGTCAGGATATCTAGCTCTTGTTCTTGATTTTTCTAGTATATCATCAACATAGTCCTCAACAATGTCATTCATCATGTCATGGAAAATGATAGTAATTGCACATTGATATGTGGCTCCAACATTCTTCAAATTAAATGGCATGACTTGGTAACAAAATGTCCCCCATGAAGTGGTGAATGCAGTCTTATGATGGCTCCAACATTCTTCAAATTAAATGGCATGACTTGGTAACAGAATGTCCCCCATGAAGTGGTGAATGCAGTCTTATGCTAATCTTTAGGGGATATCTTGATCTGATTGTAACCAAAAAATCCATCCATTCAGGATAACATCTCATACCCAATAGTTGAGTCGATGATCATGTCGACGTTGGGCAGAGGAAAATCATCTTTGGGGCATGCTTTGTTGATATCATGAAAATTAGTAAAAATAAGTATGCCTAAGGTCTTTTTACTCATTGGTATTATGTTGGAAACCCATTTAGATTAGTCCAGTGGTCTGATAAAATTGGCTTCTAACAACTTTTCCAACTCAGCTTTAACCAAAAGGGCGATGCGTGGATGCATCTTTCTTAATTATTACTTGACTAGTTTAGCACCAGGGTGAACAACAAGATGATGCACAACTAAATCTGGGTCCAAGACTGGCATGTTGGATTATGCCCTTACAAAGATGTCTATATAATCTTTAAGAATGGATATAATATGTTCACATTCTGCTTCATTAAGGGAAGCTCCAAGATAAACAATTTTGGGATCCTCATAGGTTCCCAAGTTCACTTCTACTGTGTTCTCCATAAGGAATGTGGATCCATCCTCTAGAATTATAGGCAATATATGGTCATGATCATTTTCCTCTACTATATCTTCTTGTTGTTCCTCCCAAAGATCTGGATAATATGAAGAATCAAAATCTGCCTTCTCAGGTAAATGCCAATTGGTAAAAACTTTTGGAAACTCAAGAGCAAGGTGCTCAAATATTTGATGTTGTTCTAAAGAGATGCTTGTACTAGCTATGGAACTTGGTCTAGATGGAATTTCTACGTCCTAAGGGGATAAGCAAACTTTCTTGCATAGGAGTACCTGAAACAGGTTTTCACTCAAAGGTTTGTCTTTTTCTTGACTTTTTCCCTGATTAATAAGTGCCTCAAAGAAGTTTTCACCTAAGGATCTCGATTTTTGTTCTTTATTATGACCAAGAAAAATTTCCTACTCTCCAAAGTAGGCAAAAGGATCCAATGAAAAATTAAAACCTTGCTTATGATCCCCAATGGGGAATGCATCTCATAGGCCCATGTATTCTGCAATCGATTCTTCATTTTGAAACTCATCGAGGCATATGACTAAATTTTATCAGTCCCAATCTATGAGTTCAAGATGGCAAAGGCATAGGTTACAATGAGGGTTTGCTTTAGGATGGGAATAACCAATGGTAAAGATATAATGTCCTGATTTAAGAAGGGAAGCACCACTAGGATGGGTTTTTGCTTCAGGATGGGAAGCTCCAATAGGCGTTATGGTCAATATGGTATTTGAATCAAACAAATCTAAGTCAGCAAGATCATTGAAAAGGCTATAATGGGATGTTGTGTCACTGTTAGGAGTCTTGTTACTAATCACTTTGGAAAAGTCACTATCAAATGTCATGAGTTCATCCTCTGGTGATTTAAATATGAGACCATGATTCCAATTGATAACTCCAGGTGATAAGGGTTCTAAAATTCTTTGCACATGTGGGCCAAGGCCTTTCCCTATATATTCAAGATGAGCCATTATCCTATTAGGGATAGGATACTTTGGATTCTAAAAATAATTAGCAAGGCCTTCAAAACATAACTAATCTCCCTCGATAAAAGCCTCTCAATCTTTCTTTGGTGCGATTGTTGGTGCAAAAACCACAAGAGTTTTGGTTGTTTCTTCTTTGGTTGCCAAATATGATCGAGTTTGTTAGGAGTTTGAGAAGTTTTAGGCCTACCAAATGTTTTAGGGGATTTTGGTAATTTTGCAATATGGAGGACATCTTTCAGATGGTACATGGAAATGCCTACATCTTTAATAATAACCTGCTTGGTCAGAGCTGTAGGAAATGGATCTATCAAAGTGAAGGCTAGATCACCAAGGTCGATATAATTAGATGGATATGGATGAGAAATGATGGCTTTGTTCTTCTTTGTAATGAATTTATAATGTGGGTAATAGTTATAATTACAAAACTTTGCTTCAAAATGTTTGTAGTATTGATATGGCTATTGATTAGTGGGAATAGTAACCTCGATCCCATCATGGGGAAAATTAAGGCATTGGTGAAGAGTAGATGGAACTACCTGTACTTCATGGATCCAAGGAAGACCAAGAAGTATGTTATAAGGAAGCTCAATATCCACAATATGCAATAATGTGTGATGAGAAATAGACCCAACCATGACCGGCAACCAAATTATACCAGATGACTCCCTCTCAATGTTGTCATAAGCCTTGATTGTAATAGTTTCTAGCTAAATGTCTTTATCCAGGTAACCAAATCATTATACCAATTTAAGAAATATGATGTTCATCCCTAAACCATTATCTATAAGAACCCGCTTGATATTGTGATCTATAATGATTATCTCAATGTATAGTGGATTATTATGGTTTGGGCCAAGGGTGGACATGTCTTTTTCATCAAATGTGATTTGCTAAAATGAAGACAAGTGTCCAACTAGTTTCTATGGACATCATATGTCCGAAAGAGTTCTAATATGAAAATGTGTGTATGGATTTTATCTAATTGATTTGTTAGACTATAAGGCCTTTGAATTGTGGATTAATTATTTTAGTCTTTGTTAGGACAGTATTCAGCTTTGGAACCGTTGGCATAATGTTCTCATTGGGTTTTATGGAAGAAATAGGTGAAGGGCCCTAGATGGTAACTCATGGGCATCTAGTTGTGATTGCACAACCTAGAGGTAGCAAGGAGTTATTATAATTAGAAGAGGAAGTCAAAGGGCCTTAGATGGTGACTCGTAGGTGACTAACTGTATTGCTACAATTTTGGGTCAATGAGGAGCCTTTATAATTAGAAGAAAGGTGTTGTTGTTCAGAATTACTAACTCATGTAAATAGAGTTGCAACATGATGATGTGAACCCAAAACGATATTACTAGGGGCAGAGGGTATTGACCCTATAATGATGGGTCTTGTGTTATGAGGAACATGAGATTGGCCACATAGTTTCATAGTAACAATGGCAATGTGGGTTACAAAACTATGTTCCACAGTATTATTATAGTCGTAAGATACGTTGTTATAATCCACATTGTTAGTATGGGCATTATGATCTTGATTATGCTCATTAAGAATCTGACTTTGTTGTTGGTTTTGAATCTACCTCTATCCTTGATTGTGACCAATTTGATTATTTCTTGGTGGTGGTGGATCATGTCAAGGAAAGGGTTCTTTGTAGATTCCCATATCCTGATTTATGTCTTGATTAGGGGCCAACATAATTTCTAGTTCACCACTTTCAATAAAATCCTCAATAATATGTCGTAATTGAATGCAATGATATGCTCTGTGACCAACAACACGATGAAAGTTACACCATTCATTCTCTTTGGACCAATCTGGTTTTGGTTGATCTTGAAGAAATGGCCTTGATACTGGCCATACAATTAAATTAGCTACAATGATCTTTTGTAACACTATTTCAACTGATTCTCCTAACTTGATAAAGACTCTAAAATTGTTATGAAATGTCCTTCATGGAGGTTGTCTTTGCAAAGTAGGTAGTGGATTTGGGGGAGTTAATTTTACATTTGGAGGAGGCATAGCATGTAACATTTGTACATGTCTTGTTTCAGTCACCCCATTTCCAACCATGTTCTTATTTTTGCTAAAGCCTTTAGGCTTATCCTACATAAATGTTTGGACTGGTGATTTAGTATAATTAGACACTTGACCTTGCACAAAAATATTAATAAGGCCCTTAGAAATAAGATCCTTCTTAATCTACACTCCTTTGTCAATAATTTTTAAAATGAGTCAACACAAGCTAACCGTAGATTATGCACAACTTCAAGATGCAAATTCTATGCAAAGATATCAACCAGCTATTTGTCTAAAAAGTTATGTTGAAAGCATCCTACCAATGCTCTCCACCTTTGTAGATATGTGGCAAAACTTTCACCATCATGTTTTTTGGCTTTGCATAAGTCAACAATAGTTAGTTCATGTTCTATGTTATATGATAAATGGTTAACAAACTTATTGTTCCAATCCGCAATTGATACCTTGGGTAGTTTAAGTAGTCAATCAACAGCTTGTCCCACTAAACTTCATGGAAATAGTCGTAGTAAGTACTTACTACTATAAGCAACCTCTTGACATAAGACAAAGAATGCTTGTATGTGCTCACATGGATCTCCTTTTCCTTTGTACTTGTCAAATTTGGGTGTTTCAAAATAAGTTAGAAAGGGGTTTTGAATAATAGATAAATCAAATGGATATGGGCATATCTCATCGAATTTGTACTTTTTGACTCTATTATTCATCTCCAATCTTTGAACAAATTATTTCATAGAATTCCATTCTTGCATGTTTGGTGCATTTTTGGATTGAATAAGATGTTGTTGAGGTGGCATGTGCCCCTGGTTTTGTTGTTATTGGGGTGGAATGTGCCCCTAGTTTTGTTGTTGTTGGGGTGGAATGTGCCCCTAGTTTTGTGTGGATCTATAAGGAGTGTATACCTTTCAATCCATGACTTAATTCTGATTTTCTCCTTGAGTTAAGAACATAGGCCATTGATTCTTGGATTGTAAAACATTCCTTGAATTTAATTATTTTGTATTTTGTTGATTTTGGAAATTTCTATGTTTATTTACCAATTTTTGTGTTGGTCAAAAAGAACTAGCCAAATTGTTTTGAGGGATTTCCTCAATTTGAATTGAATGTTTGGGTTTTTGAGTTTGTAAAGTAACAAGAGGTTATTGATGATTGAAGAATGTATGTTTCTTGTCAAATGGAACACTTTGTAAGGTCTCCTATGACTTTAACTATTCATTTAGATTACCTTGATCCACTATGGTAATGTCTTCATCCAATATTTATTGTGTACTTTCAACCACATTTCCTTGTTCTTTCAAAGCATCTTTATGAATTAAAGTGGAAACTAGGGATTCAGTTAAGTCTGTGACAAGTTGATCTACATATTGTTGATTTATTATCTTGATCTTAGCTAGAAGATTCAGATTTGCAGGTTTTGACTCTGTTTGTATTTCTTTTCCTTTGTTAGAGGAAGAAGGTATGTCTATGCGTGCAAAATCTTGCTCTTGCCATCATTTTTCTCCTTCTCTAAATAAAGTATGCAATTGGTCTATAGGAAATTTAGAAGGTAGTCTAGCACTTGATTCCATCAATCTAAGAGGGATTCATCTTGATCTTCTTGGGATTGATATTCATTGTAATCATCTTTGAATCCTATTGTTGCGGTGATGTCATCAAAAACAATAGGGTTATCTTGACCATCATAAAATTGATCATCTTCATAACTAAGGCCATAAGAGGCCCCACTACGAGTGAACCTTTGATTCATGTCTAAAAGAGATGTTATGTGTGTTGACTAACTTTGGACCAATGCTTGGCAACCAAACAAAGTATGTTTTGGCTCTCTTTTAAATAAATAACCAAGGTACCAATGAGACTATAAGGGAGGGTGGTTTGAAACCACACATAATTTAGAAGATTTGGTTCATGAGTTTACTCAACCTTTGGTAAAGTTGAAATCACATAGATCGGAAGAGGGTAAGGTAAGTCAAAGACCCAAGGTGAAAACTAGTATACCAAAGCCTAGATCTTTGTGATACGCCTGTACTATAAAACCTAGTTTCAACTTTGACAAGTTGACCCTAGAAGATTAAAGGAAAGCTCTCAGAATTATGAAGAAGACAAAATAGACTAAGAAACTCAAGATGTAAAAACATACGTGAATCACTAAGTATAAAGTTAGGACCAAATAGGCAGCACAACATTGCCACATGGTTCCAATAGGATAAAATAAGTTATAGGACTCAAAGCATGAGTGATACATAAAATGACTTGAGTCCACCAAAATGATAATGTGATTTTGAGTCTTAATAAACGACCTTCAACCCAAATGGAAAATTGAACCCAAGTTAGAAAAAGCTTAGTGCGCAAATGATAAACCCACTTTTACACACTAACCCTTAGAACTTAGAAAGGTTCAATTTTGAATGTGGATTATAAATGAAGGTTTTAAACAAATTGGGGAAAATATCTAGACTCAATTGGGTAGCATGACTATGCCAAAGTGGATGGCATGACATAAAGTTTTTGATAACAATTTGAACAAGGAAAAGATGAATTTTCCAATTAGATAGCGTAACGCCTCCCTTGCTCAAGAAAATTGAGGACAATGTGTTTTGGTTAAGTTCATTGAGTTAACGATCAGTTTTAGACACAAATCAAGACTAAGTAAGCTAATGACCAAAACCAAATGTCTTAAGTCTAAACTGACAAGGTATGGCAAAGTGGGGTCTACTAAACTATCAAGTTTTTAATCATTCTAGAAGAATCAATTGCATAATGAATTTCACATCAAACGATGCAAAAAATAATCATAAAAATTAGGTGACCATAGCATCAGCTAGTTGTAAAAAAGTCTAGTCCTTTTTACAACAACTACATCCTGTTATTTGCTTAGTGTAGTGCAATGCCCAAATACAGATACATCTCATGTGCAACTCCAATTAGGAGAAAAATGAAGTCAATGTTGGGAGGTGAAACTCCAAGTCAAAGCTTCTCTAAAGAACTCATGGGAGGTAATGACGTGCCCCTTGCAAGCCAAGTTTGCATAAAAATAAAGAAAGCATAAAATAGAAAGACTTTAGGGTCATTTTCAAGATCACCCAAACTTTAACGAGTTTTTGGGGAGTGATTTATATGACATTCTTTCTAAGCCTTGGACTAGGATTTTTGCAATAAGAATGGTGCTTTTGATTCCAAGGGTTCCCTAAAGGGGACAAATGGAAGATCATACACGTGGCATCCCTCTTTTTTCCAAACAAAATCTAACTTAAACAACTAAGTAAATACAAAACACTTGGAAAGGTGAGTTCATTTTTAAGCCCAAATGGAAAATTAGGTGGTGTTATTTTGACCTCTTGGTCTTAGTTGTAACTTTGAAAACTAATGCTAAAAATACTTACTTAAACACCTTAAATGTTACTTTAAGCACCAAAACAATGTTCCTAATTCATTTTTAAGCATACAAAAGGTAATCTAAACATGTTTTTAGCAAATTTCAAGCTTGGTCCTGCAACAAAAATGTCAGCATGTCCTTTAGCCTTGAAGCTATTTTGGGTTTGAAACAATGAACTTCAAAAAAAGAGCTCTCAGGTTTGTGTTTTTAAGAAAAACACAGTGAGCAATGTCAGTTATATAACTGGCGATGGTTACACTTACTAATCAACAATGGTTATCTAATTGACATCAGTTATACCAATAATGACTGATGATGATTATGCCAATCGATGATGATTTTACTGACCAACGTCAATTACTGTGTAAAGTCGTGACAAAGAAAAATGGCAAAACAAAGTTAGAAAATCAAATTGCAAGAGTTTAATGATCCAAATGAAGATTTTAAAGTTGAATATGATCTTTTTCATGTGTGGGATGCATTTTGTCCCACTAGGTGTGCCATTATGTAGAGAGGATTACAAAGCAAGTTAGTCAAACATTAGTCCATAAATCATGAAAAATTCATAAAGAACTAACTAACTAAGCCTATCTATTCCTATGAGAATTACAAAGGATAGAAATAAAAAAATGAAAGAAAGCAAACATCATATTACCTTACCAAATGGATTCATCATACTCATGTGGCTCAAAAGCATGTTTTCCCTTAATCAAGCATCCTTGTCTTTGTCAACAAAGGTGGCAAACTCCTCCAATGTCTCAAGAACCCTCCATAAAACCTAGGCTCGTGATTTCGAATCACTAAACTAGTCTATCAATGAAGCTTGTAACTAATTTTAATGGTCTATTGCAAAGGATTGTGGAGACAATATAATAACTTTGCATAAATCAAGCTTCAAATTCATTTACATGGCCTCTCTATTTATAGACTTTTGGGATTGATCAGGATCAACCATGACCATCCATCTCAAGATTGAGATGTGTGGCCATGGATAATATTAATATTTAGAATTAAACTCATAAATATACTCAAGATAAATAAGCATTAAAGGGGCATGGGAAGCATTAACTAGGCATGGGTGACCCATAATCTTGATATTTTATGCACTTATGGCTTGAAGGATGCCATCCCATAGATGATGTCATTAGATGATGTAGATATTCAAAATCAATTTTCAATAATGAGATATTCAAAAATATCTATGGAATTCTTACTTAACTCTTAAATTTGATTAATTAGCTTAAGTAATTTTAATCAGGTTTAGTATAATTCTTTGGAAATTGGTGCACAATTAATCAAAATGGTTAGAAAGTCATATTATTGGGTCATAATTTGACTAGAGAGGAAATGGAAGGAAATGTTAGATGTGTTGGAGTTGTATTCGCATTTCGGATGTTTCCAGCACCAAATAACAATGGTATGTGATGTGTACCAATGAATTAGAAGAAAAAAGTGATCCAGAACACTAAATGATAAAATTGTCATTTTGACTCGAAATGATCTGATCAAAGTTAGCTTGCCCATAAAATTCATTGCCCTATTTAGGGATACTTTGACCTAAATTAGCACTTGTAAGTGACAAGTTCAAACCATTTATGGCTTTTTACGTATTTTGACCTAAAATGTGCATTTGAGTGCAATTCGAGTAAGATTGACAATTTCAACACAAATGGTGTTAGGAATTGGATGTCTACAATTTATATGATCAAAACTCCATATAATAACCTCTCTTTTTGGTCTTCATGTTCAAAATAATTCACACCATGCTTTAGGTCCACTATGCTCTAAGTCCTCGAGAAGGAAACACCTTCTCTAACCTATACCTTAAGTTGGTTGTAGGTGAGCATTTAGTGTGATGGGACACCTGTAGGTGTAGGTTAGGACCCAAAATAGTCTATATCAACCTTGGTTAATGATTATTTATATCATGAATGCTATTTTCACCATATAAAACCATTTTAGCATGGTGGCATGGTTTATAACTGTCAACTTGGAGTGTGTAAGGTCACTCAAAACTTCCAATCCTATAGATGACATTGATTTTTTTCAGAGCATGAAAGTGTAACTTTGTGTTTCCCAACAACCATTTTCCTCTAATTTTCTACCTCCCAACTTTTATTCCCAAGTTCTTCTACTGTGTAGGGTATACAATATTTGTCCATTTATATGCCTCAAATTTCTTATCAACCTTGTAATATGACCTTGGCCAAAAGTTGTAGACCTCTGTTTTCCCATTTTAAGGTAAAGGTCCATGTATATTGTTATTGGATCTTTGGAAGGTGGTTCACAACTTACATTTACTAATTGACACCTCAAATAGGTCTACAATGATCAACCATGCATGCTAGAACTCAACAAATTATTCACCATGCTCTAATTTCCCATGTGACACCTCAGCTTACTATTAATACCACCTGTAGGTGGCTATTGTCATGTACAGGCAGTAGGTCTTTGAATGGTTCCTCATCAGTTTGCTTACCAACCCAACAAAAGGCCCTGCCATGAACCTTACTTTACACTAGGACTTCCAAAATTTCCTTATCATGATCCAACACTTCAAAAGGCTCTTTAACTCCTTGTTAAGCCACCTGTAGGTGGATATTTCACAGTGCAAGTAGACAATGTGTTTAAGCAGTGGTCATGGGATGGACAGTGTGCATTGTCATTTGACTTTAATGGCTTTTAAACCTATCTTAATACCTTAAAATTAAATCCTCACACTTCAAATGTATTCAAACCACTACTAATGCTTTCATGACATCATCATAAGATACATGTATGTGCATTTTGATTGGTATGCAGGTAGTAAGCATGAATTAGAGCAGTGTACCAAAGATTATGATTTTATAGTTACTTGACCTCCTCTCATGATGTTGAGATGAAACATAAGGATGTTTCAAGACTCAATAAAATATATCACATTTCCTTTTCAATGTGACACTCCTCAAGAACCATGGTTATAGTCAGGAACAAGAAGAAAGTAGACTGTGCATGCCAATGTGACTGTGTTTCTTGCATATGATTACAAACTATGAATATTGCTTTAGAGAAAGAAAATTTAAATATGAGGGGAACAATAATACATTTTATACATGTTTATTAACTTATCTACACCCTCTAAAACCATTATCAAATCTTGGAGATTCTATAGATGGTAGAAACCTACTTGTCATTCCAAATGAGACTAATCTACAAACCTGAGATGATTTTCTCACTAAAACACCATGAAAATTGAAAAAAATCATGGATGTCATATTATAAGAGAGATAACATCCTATGAATTCAACATCACCAATTGGTTCATTCATATTTTTCCAAAATGGAGCAAAACCTATAGGGTACACAGATTAGCAAGCAAAAAAACACAGTCAGCTTGTAAAGGATGGTTCATAAAGCATGTTTGACCAATATTATAAATATTTTTATGTAAATGTATCTATCTTAGTTTAATTTCACCTCCCAAAAGTTTTTTTCTTGAAACTCCTTCAACTATCCATACCAAGCACAAACCTGGTGACCACTTCTGTGTGTCTAAAAAGGCAAAGAAGGAGAAAATTAGATTTAGATTAAAAATGGCACTTCTAGATCATGTAAATCATGGAAATGAACTTTATAAATATGAATATATGTTCCATGGCCTTCTCCCATATGTCACCTTCCCTCATGGGTCGTACAAGTACCAAACTACCTCTTTTCAATTGGTTTCTTGATCTTCAATTAGATACCTACAAGATTCAGATGGTAATGACATTCCTAATAGTTAATCTAACTTAGTGGACATTTGGAATGAAATAAGGACACTTGGTCACCTTGAAATCCATGCCACTTGCATTTATGACCCATAAAAGCCTTATAAATGACTCAAAATGACAAATTGACTAATATGACTAAGACCAAGGCTAAAATGACATTAAATGACATAAAATAACTTATAATACACCCTATGACAAGATATTAGACCCCTAAAACATCTAAAAATTCAATTTTTTACCTATAGGGGTCCCAATTTGACCTATAGGGTCAACTTTGGTCAACAGATATCTTAAGGTTTTATTCTTTGTTCTTATAGAGGAAAATCCAATGTTGTCACAAGGTCTAACAAGGGAGTGTGAAGATATGATAACAATAGCATGAGATCAAATGAGCATAATAGCATGTGATCAAAATATGAGTAAGAGAAATAAACCTCAGATGGAGTGGGAAGCAAAATGAATGCATTATATGGATTAAAATGAACAAATTCAAGGCCAAAAGAGTTGTTTATGGCCATTGGAAACCTTAAATGGTAATCTAAAATCTATAAATGAGTAAAAGCGGCCAAGTTACAGAGTTTGAGAAAATGAGGGGTCATATTTGATATTTTTTGGAAAAGGTGCAGTCACACTACAGGGGATTCTCTCAAGGCTAAAATTGAGGGTGTTATTTAACCCTTTTTGGAGTTTTATTAAGGGTTAGGGGAGAATAACCTAATCAAACAAATAGCTAATTTACTCTAAAAGTATACAAATTAAATAATTCATATTCATAATATTATGATACAATGCTAAATAATGAAAGTATGTTGAATATAGAAAATTCCATGCCAAATAGTAATTTGAATGTGGCAACATGAAGAAAAAACACTATTTAGCTTATATATTGACTCATAAACAAATCTGGTAGATGCAAGTATAGGAGAAGATAGGATGATTCTCTACAGTGATTCATTAGATTTTGAATATTTGTTCTCTGCTAGCCTAAACACTACCTGTCAGGATCTAGACACAACGATCAAAGCTTATGTCCTAAATATGATGCTTCTATCCAATACAGAATGCAATTTGTTTTTTGGAATGACCAATTTCACCTATTAGGGTTCACTTTCACTTTACATATTGTCAACTCAAATCGTGCACAAAGGTTCTAGATATCAATGTTTTCATAAAAACCCTAGATCCTCCAACTTGGGCATGTCACCTTGCAAAATGAGGGTTAGTGGGCTCAAGTGAAGTAGATCTAATCTCAAATGCCCTTTTTTATTGAGTGTTTCCTACATATCCATATACTCTGACGAGGGCCTCATATTGATGTAGTTATCCCCCTTATGTGGGCTTGCGTGTGAACAATTGTGAAATATGTTATATGCGAGTGCATGCAATTATCTAGCTTGTAACTTGAAAAATATTGTTTATGGATTTCTCTTTGAATGCTTCAAACATGTAAGAATATTTCTCTTATGATTGATTTGAAAATAAAAAATAATAGGGTTGTAGAATTTAGTTGTGCAAATGATTAAGTGTGAGCTTCATAGGTGTTGGCTTGGTAATTACTAGATGATAATGAATGACCTTTTGTTTTATATTTATACCACACCTTTGAAATAATCCCATGGGAGGGTTAATTAATATAAATAGATTGACCCATACATGTCAAAAGATTTGTAATTTTTATAGTTTGTAAGGCTTGAACACTAGCATCAGATCTAAGACACCACTGGTGACATTAGTGTCGTAGTTTAGACGGTGGTGTCTAAGAGGATAAAAAGTTGATGAAGATATGTAACTACAAAACTAGGATATAAATAAGGTTTTATGTAGACCATGGGCTACAAGTGATCTGGGTATTATAATATCAAGTTCAGACTATAAGATGAGCATTTACGCACAATGACATGGAGAATAAGAGCCTTTTGGGAGCGGGAATGCCATGAACTGAAGGGTTGAACCATGAGTGATATTTGTCAAATGTACAATAAAAATTTATCATATATAATCAGATTTTAGTATCTATAGGTGTTTATCCTTTAAGGGTGATGTAACTCTACATTTGGAGCCTAATTGTAATCTTTTTTTGAGATATGAGTAGTTGACATTCAAAAGAATGCAAGGTAGTGAAGTACCTAAATACCAAATAGAATGTCTGAAGAAGGAAAAGAGACCATACATGTACCTACATGTGATGGTCAACAAATGTATAAATGTCATAAACCACAGAAAAGAAGTATACATCTCCTCACTCTACCACCTGCACTAGCAAGGGGACAAATGATCATGGTTGAAGATGATCGAAGATATTATTAACTAGAGTGTTGCCTTGAGTGTGTGAGAACAAGGGAATTGGGTCTAGAATTCAACAAAGTGAGCAAGTAATTCACAAGCCACCTCTTAGAGTGGAAGTAACTTGGTGCCTAAGATGTTTCAGAACTCGATGCATTGGGAGACATATAACAGTGATGTATAGTACAACTAAAAATAAGACACACACAACTCAAGGGCATCCATCAATTTGTTGTAAATTACATGGTACGATGTCGAGTTGTTAGTTTCATTAACCAAAAAGAAGCTAATTGTAACGATCTCATTACCCCAAGAATCATCGATACTCCATGTAACTTTCATAGGTCCTATATTATCTTGACTCCTGCCATTGATATGGATCACAACATATTAATGAAACATGAATTAAAATGAAATGGTCCAATGGGCAAAACATGACTATCTCAATATTGATGGCAATGATAAGTTTTTTCAAGGTAAATCTAAGCATTCAATAAAATGCAACCAACCAGGAAGACAAACATGAGAGGAAAGAGAGAGGTCCAAACTTAGGGTCAAACAGGACAATATGTGAGTTTAGGGAAATTAGCATCATTTTAGGAAGAGGCGATGCCAAAATCCCATGTATTGTGAATCATCATGCACCAATCTATAAGAGTAAAGGTGAATAAAGTCAATGTAAGATCATGATAAATTTATTGTAATAGAGCAAGTGATATATTGATTAACATGAGCTAAAGGAGTCTCCTATCAAAAGGTGTTCTGAATCAGAATGAGCCTACATGTGATCGAGGACCCATAAGAGTTCCACCAAAAGAGGTGTCTGATGGACACAATCCAAATCCAATCAAGGTTGGTAAATTTAGGCATAGGTTGACCAAGTGAAGCAAGTAAGTGAAGCAAGTGAGACAAGATGATCCTAGTCCTAAAATGATTCAAATTAATATGCCTAGAGTTTTGGCACTTAAAATGGTGCAAAAGAAAGAACCTTGAAGTGTTTGATGACACAAGTTGAGTCAATCCAATAGAATAAGGATAGAGGGGTGCTTTCACAACTTTAAAAGGGTGAAGGAGGTGAAACCTTAGCGAACCAAAGAAGGCTAGAAGTGGGTCTCACAAGTCCCATAGTGAAAAATTGTCTTTGTCGTTGCTTCCAGAATGGGCCAAAACCACTAGGAAGTGGTTTTTGTGGTTTTCAAATGATCAATGGAGTCAAAACAAATTGAGACCCACCAAAAGGAGAGGGATAAGTCAATGAATAAATAAGAGGAAAAGGTCATTTCTGAACTGAGCTTGCCAAACTAGAGCCCAAAGATCCCCCACCTTCCAAAGGCTAACAAATACCCTACAATAATTAGATAACCATCATGATGGTCTAAGTAATCCCTATGATCCTACAATTTATCATTTTTTTGAGTTTTCATAGTTATGGGGTCAATAACGAACCTTTTTATTAGTTTCGTCAATTTCCAACATTGTAATTGGATGAAAATAATGCAAAAAAAAAATGTTTCAATGAGATGGTCATTTTCATCATGATTACTTATGAGGTTGTGGCATGAAACAAGAGAAAATAGGTGCCTTATTAAAAGACATCCAATATCCCAACAACATAAACACTATTTGTTTAAATGAAATATAGAGATTGTAAGATTATTAATTTTGTGCAAATCTATTTGTATGTTTAAGTCATCTCAAGATTACCTTCATGAGTGGAAAATGCATAAATTAGTTTTTTATTAACGGATATGCCAAATGTGAGATTAGTGTTATGGGCACAACTAAACTCAATTTTTAATGAACATATATAATAAATTTAAAATGTGCATGGATCTCTTATGCATTTGAAGATCTAGCTATAATATCAATATCTATTAAATTGTCCTTTTAAATGAAATAAAAAAAGGACATTTTACATATGCATCAATGGAACTATAATAAGGAAATCAAACTCAAAGTTCTTGGACTACAATTTTAGCATATAGGTTACCATGAAAAGGAAGTGATTCACTATAAATTGTGTAAAGAGAGATATTTCACTAAAAATTTGTGAATGGCAAAGGTTTCACCAAACCCCAAAGCTAACATAATGGTGGGCATATCCCCAACACCTTTTTAGCCATATTAACTCCAACATCCAACATAATATTTTTGATGTAATTTGAAGTTCCTTTAACCCCATATTGATTTCTTGTATCTTATTCTCATCATAGTCTAATGCATTGCAACCATTAAGCTACCCAATTATAGAGCAACTCTTACTCTTACCCTTGCTCTTCAAAAGTGCACTTATAGACATTAATTACATCCCAAGCTAGCTTGCCTACCACATTGCACAATCAACATTGATTTATAAGCATGAAGAAAAATAAATTTCATAATCAACGAACCAAATATCAATCTGAATTAGTCAAGAAAATGAATTAAAAGGATAATTTTTGTGTTGTGGCAAAAAATCCAACTATGATAAGGAAGTGGTTATGAAACCAATGGTTTTGTCTTGTTAATAGTGATAGTTTTGCTCAAAAAAACTATAGAGATAAGTGACAGCAAAACTAAGTCACTCGAATCTTTTAGTGCACAAAAGAACACTCACAAAGCATAATAAATAAGAAGCACAAATCGACGTGCAAGAAACAGTGCAAGAGTGTCAAGGTTAATGACTCTAATTGGTTGAAAGAGAAAGATGCAAAGAGTGATATGAGTGAGCAAACAAAAGAGTGGTGGTTTTTATTGCTTTATTGTACTCTCTATAATTTGTCTTTGGCTAGAATGATGCAAGTAGATCTCTTTTACATCTCTTGCACTAGGTCTTCTAAGTCTTATTTAATATAATTTAGTCACTTGATAACTATTGAACCTAAAAATCGATTAAAACATTCAAACATAATGACTTCAATCTGATGCAAAAGGTTTACAAGGGTCTTCTTACCTTACACTAGGTATGTTCCCTAATACCAATCTTGTTAGGCCTTTGCAACAAGACCTATGCTTTGCAACCTTATTCAATAGATGGGAGCCTTATATATGGATCTTGACATCAAATCCTTCATATCACATTCAATGTAAAACAAATCTTCCTAGAGGTTACAAACCTTTCTTTGCACTCAAATTTCACTTTTGCCAAAATAGGCTACTAGGCCTAATTAGGCCCGTAGAAAAACTCAAACAATAATAATTTCACTTTTAGAACTTTTAAAATACTGAAAATAATTTAAAATGTTTATAATTACCTTCAATCACCTACCTAAAAAGTTTCATATGATTTTAATCCACCGTTTAGAAGATATGCATCTTTTAATCTTTCCAAAATACGGGGTTAGACTTGTATTTATGTCTGCATAAAACTCAATCGTGAACATTTTTTTGTGTAGGGATCCTCAAGTCCTATAACCACTTGCAACACTTCAAAAACATCATCCTTCACTTTTTCACAAAATTTCATAATGATCTAATGATTATTTTGGAAGATATTTAACCTTTGGTGGGTTTAAACCCTTTTAAAACCCTTACATATAGGCCTATTGATTGTGTTTTGGGCATAAATTTATATACAGACCACTAAAACACTTGAAACCACCTATAAAATTGTTAAAACATTCTATTACATCATTCCTTAAAGTTTCAAAAAATTTACACAGCAAAAACTCAAGTTAATGTGTTTTTCTACCCAAAACTCTAGGTTGCCTATATACGAGCCGAGAGCAAAAAAAAATGATATTCATAGTTCTAATGGATTTTAAAGCTTGATTCCACTTGATTTGTCTATAATTTGATTTTACATCTTTATTTAATGATTGATAAGATTAGACAATCAAGAAAACATATAGATCATACCTTCTTTCTAAGACTGTGACAATAAAACCTTGTTTACAGACCTTTGTATTTCAAGAAATAACATAAAAGCATGAAATAATAATCAATAACAATCGGATCATGACAAAGTATCTTCAAGGAGTCTGAGAGAACAAGATACATCACAAAAATATATTCTTTATTCATGTTTCTTCCAAACTTTCTTACGAATTTATGTCACTCAAGACAAGCTTTTTCATCAGACCTAGAGACCTTACTTTTCCTCTACTACCCTACAGAGTTTCTCCTCTCCTACATTTTTAGTATGTTTCTTGACTCCTTCACTGCTTCAAGCCTTATCACCTCTAACTAATGTTTTATACTTGGTTTGGTCTTGTTTCAAGACCAAATATCTCTCCACAATCTTTATCATACATGCTTGTTTTAGTCATATTTCAACGTTGCACATGCTTTAGTTGGATTTTAGAATAGATATTCATTGTATGGATAATTAAAGGCATTTATTTCATGAATTTAGACCTAAAGGGTCCCCCACCTAAGGACCAAAACCTTATAAACATGAGAAAACCTCCCAATCTCTTAATTACAATTTTAAATTTTAAATTTTAAATTCCCTGGTTTTGACAAGAAAACTAGAAACATGCCATAAAAGTTAAATTTTGACCTCCTAATGACCTAGGTACTTCATGATGGTTCTTTCTAGACTTCCCACACTCACACAAAACTAATTTATTACAAAATAAAGTTTAGAGAAACTTTTTATTGACCTACTAAGCTAAACAAGCTAAAATGTACATAATTCTTGATGATGTTCTTGCATCATACTTCCCAATTGAGAAAATTTGAGTTCCAGATCAAAAGAAGTTTATTTTCCTCTTTTTCGAATTTCTCAGTACCTTGCTTTGTTTAACTACATGTTTGCTTTTGTCTACACTTCCTTCTTCTATCTCTTGTTTGCCTTTAGTAATTTTCATCTTCCATGTTTCATTCTCTTTTTCATAGTTGCTTTGTAGAAACTTAATCAAATCTTTCTTGTTGTATAAGAGCCTTAAATATAACTCCAACTCTTATGTACCCCCTGCTTTACTACTCTTATCCTCATTTCATGCATCATTGTGTTGGTTTAATAGCTCCAATAGCTCAGTTTCTACCTTCTTGATGTCTTCCTCATGTCCTATAAAGTCTAAAGAATCTGATCCTTACATTATTTGTCTCCATATCAACTCTTCCTCTTCACTATACTCTTCCAATATCTTCTCAACTTGCAAACCTGCATGCATACAAGCAACATTAGAAATAAAAGGTTGAGGCCATATAACCTCTTCAAATGTTTCTTGTTTCAGCACTGCTCCTTGCATTCTCATGTCCTCAATGAAACATTTTTTCTTCTTGAGAATAATCTTTTTCTCCTCCTAACATCCCTCCTTCTGGATAACAAATTTGTATCTTCTCATACTCTAATGGCATGTTCATCAGTAGCTTGTTCCCCTTGACCTTTTCAATGTTTGAGACCTCAAATTGGGCCTCCTCTTCATTATCTTCCATACCTACATTCACACATTCAAAGAAATAATTAGAATCAAAATATTGAAGCCTTATTGTCTCTCCATATTTCTTCTTGGATTGTTTTTTTAGCACCTTTATTATCTCTTTACAATTTATGATATCTTGTTGCTTCTTTGTTCTCTCAATCAATAGCTTCATAGGCCACTTCTTTTTTTTCAATATCCATTCATACCATTGGCTTTCCTTCCCTTGCATGTACCCTATCATAAGCTTCATCTCCTCTATCATTTGTTTTAACTCATTTATTTCCTCTTCTTTATGAGCTACAACTCATATGGACCAGCTAGGACTCGAACCTAGGACATTCCATTTGTTGCTGGAGTGCTCTACCAGCTAAGCTACTAGCCCCTCTATGGCCAGCGCATCATCGATCCGGGTGTAGCTTATTTCCAACACCCCTCCTAAGTCATACTACAGGTGCTTAGGGCTCCCAGCGTTGCTCTGATACCACATGTGAGCTACAGCTCATATGAACCAGCTAGGACTCGAACCTAAGATCTTCCATTTGCTACTGGAGTGCTCTACCAACTGAGCTACTAGCCCCTCTATGGCCAGCGCATCGTCGATATAGGTGTAGCTTATTTCCAACATTCCTTTATTACTTTTGCTTTCTCTTTTCTCATATGGTTCTTCTCTTTTTACAGTCCTTCCATTTCTATTTCCACTTTTTTTTTTTTTTAACAAGTCTTTTTCGCTTTGTTCTAGCAAGTTTGTTTCACCTTGTTTGTGTCTCACCCTAGGTTCTATTCTCTACTTGGTCTATTGACACTCTTTCAAAGTCTTTTACACCTTGTAACTGCTTCTTGAGCCTCAATGTGTTATTTCTCCTTCTTAAGCCTCAATGGGCTAAAGAATTGCTTGAACCTTCCTCTACTTTCTCAATCACCTTCAATCTTTTTTCACTACAACCTGTAATTATGCAAACTCATACTTTTCCCTAGAGCTTCAACTGAACTCTGATACCACTCTGATGCAAGTAGACTTCTTCTAGGTCTTTTACACTAAATCTTCTTTAATAATTTTTAGTCACTTGATTACTATTTGACCCTGCAAATTGGTTAAAACCTTCAAACATAATGACTTCAATCTGATATTAAAGGTTTACAATAGTCTTCTTACCTTACACTAGATCTGTTCCACAATACCAATTTTGTTAGGCCTTTACAACAAGACCTATGCTTTGCAACCTTCTTCAATGGATACTAGCCTTCTATATGGATCTTCACCTCAAATCTTTCATATCACAATCAATGTAAAACAACTCTTCCTTAAGGTTACAAACCTTTCTTTGCATCCAAACTTCACTTTTGCCAAAACAAGCTACTAGGCTTAATTAGGCCTACAGAAAAACTCAATCGACAATAACTTCACTTTTAAAACTTTTCAAAGACTAAAACCAATTGAATATATTTAGAAGTACTTGCAAGCACCCACCTACAAAGTTTCAGATAATTTGAATACACAGTTTAGAAGATGGCTCTTTTAGTCATCCGAAAATAGGGGTTTGGGCTTGTATTTATGTTTACATAAAACTTAGTCATGAATATCAATTTTTGTATGGCTCTTTAAGACTGAAACTACTTGAAACACTTCAAAAACACCATCCTTCAACATTCCACAAAATTTATTCATGATCTAATAATTATTTTGGAAGATATTCAACTTTTGGTGGACTTAAACCCTTCTTAAACCCTTATCTACGGAGCCGTTACAGACCACCAAAACACTTGAAACTGAAAAAACTTTAAAACATTCTCTTGCATCATTCTTCAAAGTTTCATGAATTGTATACATTGAAAACTCAAGATATGGTGTTTTTTCTACTTAAAACCCTAGACCATCTATACACACGCTGAGAGCAAAGAAAATTTGATGTCTAAAGTTCTAAAGGCTTTCAAAACTTGATTCCATTTGGGTTAGGTCTGAAATTTGATTTTCCAACTCTGTTTAATGATTTCTAAGCTTAGACAATCAAGAAAATATACAGATCATACCTTCTTTCTCAAATTGTAACACTAAAACCTTGTTTGTAGACCTCTGTATTTCAAGAAATAACAAATTTATGAAATAATGATTGATAACAATTGGATTATGTCAAAGTACTTTCAAAGAGTCTAAAAGACAACAAAACACATCACAAAACTCTCTTTATTCATGTTTCTTCCAAACTTTCTTACAAACTTTTGTCACTCAAGATAGGTTGCTTCATCAAACCTAAAGTCCTTACTTTTACTCTACTAACCTACAAAATTTCTCCTCTCCTACATCTTTATGTTTATTTACTCCTCATTTACTGCTTCAAACCTTATCACCTCTAACTAATGTTCTATACTTAGTTTGGCCTTATTTCAAGACCAAATATCTCTCCACAATCTTTATCCTGCATGCTTGTTTTAATCATATTTCAACATTACATATATTTTAGTTGGATTTTGAAATAGATATTCATTGTATGGATGATTACAGACATTATTTCATGAATTTAGACCTCAAGGATCCCCAACCTAAGGAGAAAAACTTTCTAAATGTGAGAAAACCTCTCAATCTCTTAGTTAAAAATTCAAATTTTGAATTTATTGGTTTTGATGAAAAACCCAAAAACATGCAATAAAATTCAAATCTTGACTTCTTAATGATCAAGGCACTTCATGATGGTTCTTTCAAGACTTCCCACACTCGCACAACCAATTTATTACGAAATAAAGCTTAGACAAACTTTATACTGACCTAGTAAAGCTAAACAAACAAAAATATACATAGTTCTTAATAATGCCCTTGCATCATAGAAGAAAGAAAGCTAAGCTATTATTGCTTCTAATTAAATTTCCCTACACCAAGGTTTCTAAGTCAAAACTTGTGTACAATTGTCACTCTTGTTTGTTGTGTCTAATTGTCATTCTTGCTTGCTGTTTGTTGTTCATGGTTGTTTACATCCATAATTCATTGTTGCAAGTTCCATTTTTATACTTCCAACAACTCAATGCACTAATCCAAACAGTTTAAAACACTCAAAACTATTTATCTCGAGTAGATTTCAAATAGGACACCTTATGATTCATCAAATTCCAATTAAGCAATTGCACTTGAGAGTTCACAAATTAAATGCTCACAATTGTGGTGATCACAACTTGATAGTGGGGAGAGTGAAGATGAGTCACTTTTGTTTTGAGAAACTTGTATCGTACTAAACCTATTTTGACACTGAAGTGTAAAAATTCCAAAGTACTATCAAACCCAACATTGAACAAGGCTTGTTGCTAAAGACTACAGTTGTAAATGTTCCTAAAAACCATCAATCATTAGGACTGAAGCAAAAAGCCTTGTAAAATACTTTCATGACTCCTAAATAAAATGTAGTGTTATTTCCACCCACCTCCATTTTTTCCTTAACTCTAATACTTTCGAGTTGCTAATTAATCAACGGGTCATTACTCAAAACAATTATACTTGTATTAAAAATCAATAAAAAATTGCCACCACATTAATTTGGCATTAACAAAATTGAAAGTGATATAATATAAAGTCCAATAAGGATAGTCCTCAATCCCTCAAATGAATCATTCTTTAATTTGCCTTTGACATCTCTCTATATCATTATCAACAAGTCACCAGGGAAAAGCCACTTCATGTTTTAATGATTTTTTAAGTTGATATACCCTGTAAACGGATGATGTCAAAAAAAATAAAAACCCATAACCTAATAGGGCATTGTTCTAGTAAATAAATAAATGACAATTTTCATGTTCTAATGGTTTATACTTATATAATGATATGCCACCACTTTCTCCAATTAATCATCCAGTTTACTTAATTACGGTACCTTGTCATCATTCATTAAAAAAAAGCATTTCATAGTCATTTTTTGTGAACGTATTTGAAAATTTTCTGACCATGGGCAGATTATTTTTAAAACTTGAATTTTAAAGTCACAAATACAAAATGATCTCACTAAACTTTAACATGATCTTGTAATAATTAATGTGTAGTGCGACCAATCTTCTCACTTCCGAAATGCTCATTATATTTTTTGTTAAATTTTCAAAAGCCTGGCTACATCATCATAAAATTTGAAGGTGATCGATCCACTTACAAGTTTTTTAGTCCTAAATACAAAATGATCTCACTAGACTTGAACATGGTCTTGTAATAATCAATGTGTAGTGCTACCAATCTTCTCACTTCCAAAATGTTCATTGCTATATTTTTCTCATATTTTCAAAAGCCTAGCTGCATCATCACTAAATTTTAAGACAACCCACTTACTAAGGTGGTAATAAAAGACATTTTAGGTCAACTGGCCCAATCATTCAAATCTCAAACTCCATGATTACAAGAAATCCAAAACCACCACTCTAGATCATATTCTACCAGGTCATTTTTTTGACAGTCCTAAACTTTCAATATGATGAGAACTTTCCCACAATGTTTCATGGTCAACTATCTGTAATTTAACAGTTTAAAAAACATACCAGCATGCATGAAACGGCCAAATGCTTTAAAACAAACAGTCTGGGACAAAGGGAAATCCATAAACCACAAGCCCATACCATTTCCTAACTATGACCACAATTTTCAAGTATCATCAACCTATGAGAGATTATATAAGCAAGTATGCCCATACCAGCTCCTAACTATGACCACAATTTTCAACCATCTATCTACGAGAGATTATATAAGCAAGTATATAATTTTAGTTTCTAATTCGTATTGGTTGAGTATCAACCTCATGGGGATTAGTCAGTAACTGGTTTAGAATGCAGAGACATTAAAGAAAGCAAACCATTTTTCTCGTCTTCTAGTGAGTAATAAACCTCACTTTATTATTCGTGAAAAATAATAAATGGATAAATGGAACACCTTCATCTGACATTAACACATGGTGACAAACTCCTTAGGGATGCATATGCAAGGTACCAGCAACAATACTCCAGCCTCACATAAAACAATTATGCATTGCACACTTCAAGAGGGGTAAATGCATCATTTGGTCACTTTCTTAGTTAAACATCATTGCAATTTGATTTAAATCAACTCCAGAAATAACGCTTCTTGTTTGTTTGTTAGTCCCAAATCACTCAAAGAAGATCCTTGCTCTCCATCAGTGAATACACGCCTAGGATATTGCCTCACCTGTACAAGTAACACAGTTATCATCAATCTGAAATGGAAACAGAAACAAAGACAAAATTGTAAAAGACAAGTTCCTTCAGAAATAAACCATTGTATTTCACGAGAACAAATCACACGGAGCTCAAGATGAATCTCTCGAAGAAAATCACTGGAGTATTATTCTTACAAACTTGCAACAGACACAACAATAGCACCACCATGGCATCCTAGCATTCAATCATTATAAATAAACAAGATATATTAAAACTATAAGAAACTAATGATATCAACCAGTAATATTTACTTAATAAATTATTTTAAAACTGGTTTTTCAGCTGCATTACCAATCTATAGGTGCGAGGCCTGATACCACCGCCCACATCCATAAAATCAAAAAGGGACTGCACAAAATTTTCAGATACAGGTCACTGGCATGAATAATAATCAACACACAAAATGGCTTCACAATATAAATAAAAAGCATGCACAATTTTAATAATACCTGGAGCCTATCAGTCTTCAAAAAACGACGACCACGGCGACTGCCATCAGGCATTCTTACAAGAAGAGTAACAGCATTTTCATCCTCCACTGTTGGCTCAGGAGGTAGCGCAGATTTCTTTGCTAGAAGTTGCCTCTCAGATTCCTGTACTCAGAACTAGGCATATCAGACACTTCTTCAGAGGAAAGTAAAATAGCAAATGATCAAATAAGTAGGATGAATGAAGCCAAATAGATAGGATGCATCTTATAATTCTGGCAATAAATCATCTTAGATTTGCTCAAGACCAAATCCACTGCAGATCTCAGGCAACCATGCAATGCAGCCCTGAAACGGCACAAACTATTTGTGGATCATCAAGGAATGAAATACTTGGCCCCTACAAATAGGACACTCATGAGGCAATACTTCAAACAAACATACACCTGTCTAATCTTCCCATTCAACTAAAAAATGGTGGAAATTTCTGACTCTAAAGAAATATAATTGTACGTAAAACCCAATACAACTTGCTACTTACATACTGCATGAAAGGAATGTGATGCAGTCACGGTTAGGGTGTCAAATAAACAACAGCCTTCGACCGTGCAGCCAAGGTTTGAACACTCACAAATGGACAAACACACAGTTGATACACAGAAAAACAAACAGGCATCATCTTTATTGCTTCAACGAGGATATTACAATGCGCACACAACCAAATAACTAGTCTTATTCAGACCACAAACACATACAGTGTTACAATCTAAGCGCACACTGGATGTCGCTCAATCCTACAGTTCTCTACTCGGACCTGCGCACTACAGCGAGTCTCTACTTACATCTCTCTAATGGATTCTTCAGACCTTCTTTGCCAATCCCTAGCTGTTGAACTTCCTGAACCATTCTACTCTTTAGACTGAACCCCTTCTTGAATGGAACTCATTTCTTTATCAAAATGTTACCCAAGAACCGTTATGGAAGTCATTATACTTCAGTTTTCATTCACGAGTAATTTCATCTTCCCTTTGTAACTTTTCAGCTTGTATTAGTTATGGAACTTCTCTGATAGGTGCACAGAACTCTGACAAGTGTGATGGCATACCGACATTGAACATGACACAATCTGGCGCAAAGAGTCCATGTGGCTGATACAGGTTTTAGAAGCTTTGTGTAAAAACATTTTTGGGCATCAAGTTTTCAGGTGTTGGGCCACTTGCTGAGTGGCCTAAAAGATGTATACCTGGCGCAAGATGGTGTCATGCACCGTAGCATGTTTTAGAGTTCTGCATAGTAACAGAGATGTGCATCATGTTTTCGGAGGTTGCACCATTTGTTGAGGCTGTCCAGATGATCTATCCCTGGCATGAGATAGCACGGTGCACCATAGCATTTTAAGGCTCCACATAAAATCATAGCTACGCATCATGTTTCAAGTGTTGCACCACTAAGGAAGAGTGTAAAGCATCTTGCGGTGATGGCTTGATGATTGGGGAGATGTCGCGAACCTCTTGAGCTGGTTCTTGAGCATAGATTCAAATATCGCCAGAACTTGGCGATATAAGTCAAGGTTGAAACAATATATATTCTGTTGAATCGTGAGACAAGAAAGGCAGATAAATCGTTGATTTTTGTCAAGCAGCAAAAATTGCGACTTTATCACCGTGACATGCCCAGGCACAATATAAAACCACAGGTATGAAAAAAAAACAATTTTATGCTTATTTATGCATTTTTTCCTTCTGATTTGCGATACAATGAACAGCCAGTAGAACTAGGGTTTTCACAATTTTTTAATCTATGGTCAAACTCCAAGCATACTCGTGGCTGTATTCTGGGATTGAACGGCAACTGCAATCATGATATACTTGCAGCCAATGACATCTCCCTGTACCTTGAAATGATAGTTGAATTTCAGCTGTAGCTGATCTGGAAACAAAACAGTAGCATTGGATTGAAATATTTGCATTTCTCTACCTGCTCTTGCCCTTCTCGCTCCTTGGTTTATACACATTCTAAGTTCACTCGATATTTGAGGATTCAGACTATCAGAGTCATTGAAAGTGGTACATAGTCATACAGTCATACAGTATCAGTATACAGTCAGTGGAGCCTAGGGTTTTCATTGTTCAAAGCTGCCTCAAGGAATACATCAATATACAGTGATTAACAAAACCGAAGGGTCTACACTTACAGAATACACAGTCACGCAGAGCCTACCACTTTTTCGATCACAAAAATAATAGTTGACTCTAGTCGAAAATGAATAGAAAACATACTTATGGCATTCTCTACATTCATTTCTCATGTCCTTTAACAATGTTTTACATGTTGTTTGAAGTTCATATTATGATCTTATTTGTTTTTTAAATTAGTGATAAAGATACCAAGTAATTGCTGAGAAACTACGGAGTCCCAAGTCTGAGTGAAAATTTTGGGCTGCCGATTAATTGCCAGGTACGAGTTTTCGAACTATGTTCTCGAGCACCGCAATCAATTCAAACACCAAAGGCCTATAGACACTGCTTATTG
This sequence comes from Torreya grandis, assembly GCA_037957365.1. NCBI lineage: Eukaryota > Viridiplantae > Streptophyta > Pinopsida > Cupressales > Taxaceae > Torreya > Torreya grandis. The sequence continues at coordinate 84,179 of JARHVA010002633.1, read as the reverse complement.
CTACTTATCACTACTCAAGTTTTGGCTAATGCAAGATTGTGGGTGAACACCGATGCTCCTGACCATACACCCTAGGTAAGTGAAATGAACCATGTGCTTATGCTCATGAACATTCCATGACCTCTTCTATTGAATTTTCATGTTTAGCAAACACGGATGCCCTCATCCAAGTTGCCTCTTCAACTGCTCTATCCTTCTACTATACCAAGTACCCTCCAAACTCATTTACTCGTCTTCTTGATGATCCTAGAATCGCCTCATCTCTTACCTTCTCAAGGATTTGTTGTCTCCACTCTGGAGTGAATAATCTGATTTTGCGTCTTTATCTCTGACTTGTCCCTCGTGATAATGGTACAAATCTGCTATATTGAATATAGGTGAGATATCTATCCTATCAAGTATCTCTATCTCTAGCATATTTCCTAAAAATCTTGCACGGCCCAATTTTCTTCCACTCAAGCTTATCATTTGTTCCTTTTGGGAACCGTTCTTTTCTTCAAATTTGCCAAAACTAGCTCTCTACCTGTAATTCTTGCTCTCTTCTCTTGAAATCAGTGTGTTGCTTGTATCTCACAGTATTCTTCTCAACTTCTCCTTCATTTGTTGATGTATCACCTATGTGTACTCAGCAAAGTCTCCTTCTACAGCACTTATTTTACACAAATCTGTTCTCTTAGCTCTGCAACACCTCCAGGATTGCAACTATAAACGGTCTAAAACCTACGTTGCCAATACAGATGGGTACGAGAATCGGATAAGTGGATATGGGGATTTTTTCTTCGAATTTGGTTAAGGCCATACAAAATAGATATATACAAAATTAAAAATATAAAAATATAGCCATATAAGCAAAATTAACCCCATAATATGCATAGAGGAAACAAATTAAGTTAAATAACCACAAAACTACTCATAATTCAATGCCAGATATCATAATATTCAACAGTCGAACTTAGATTAGTTTTATAAGAGGTACATAGTGCAAATGTTACAATTTATGTCCAAAAATAAAGACAACTGAGCATATTCATGATTCACTATATTCATTTTCCTCTTCGGCTGTGATGTCTTCATCAACATGTGATTCATTAGAACCACAAGCAGCAGCAGTGTCACTCCCACTCCTACTAGCTCGACCATGCAGGGGATGTGAAGCACCATCTAGCTCTGTGTCAAGCAATGAAAGGAAGACAAATCAGCAAATCCTCTTCCTTGCAAGCTCCTTAAACTCCTTGGCACCAAATGGGTATAGGTAGTAGTGTAGGATTAGCAAAGGGAAGAAGTTTCAATCCTATGCAATTGAAAAAAACAAGATGAGAGAACAATATGCAATGAAAGGTAAATGTGTTGTTGTTGTTTACTTTTGATAAAATGAGTGTTAAAGCTGATTTTAGGGTATAGATTCCACTTTAGTTTGTTTTTAATTGTATTTTGAAGTCCATGTTTGACTTTTTATTATGCGAAATTGTAAAAAAAAAATTAAAAAAAAATTTGCATGGATTCTGAACAAATACACTCAGGGTACGTGATTGGCCCTGTGGATCCGCCCGGATACGTCCCACAGACCCAATAACGTATCTGGCAGTATCCCTTGCATATTGTATCGTATCCAATAGGATAATATGCAATATCTAATAACATAGTCTAAAATAGTTTCTTTGATGTACTTCTATTTCTTGAGTTGTTGTACGCAAACTCCGCTTGTGCAAAAATCATATCCCATTGTTTGGGCTTGCTCCTTACCAAGCATCTCAACAAATTTTCGAGACTCCTATTCACTACCTCTGAATGACCATCCATTTGCAGGTGATAGGCTACACTAAAACTCAACCTTGTGCCTAACGTTTTCCACAATATCCCCAAGAAATGACCAACAAATTTGGTATCTATGCCCGAAACTATGCTCTTCCGCAATCCATGCTACCTTAACTTTATTGAAAAACAAAATTGCAATATTGGTGGCATCACTTGTCTTCTTGCATGCTATTAAGTGTGACATTTTACAAAATATATCCACAACAACAAAGATAGAATATCATTACCTTTTTGAGTTCGACTGCCGATGAACGAAATCCATGATCACATCTTCCAGCAGTCTTTCCGGAATTAGCAATGGCTGGTACAAACCTGTATTCTGACTTTTGCCTTTAACATGCTGGAATATTCTGCATCTTTGCACAAATTTCTTCACATCACTTATTTGTGTCCAATAATTTTCCCGCAACTGCACCAAAGTGACTAGTTAATCCTCCACTATGATTTTCTATTATTAGGTTCTCCCTCATTAAACCTTTAGGTATACACAATTGTTGTCTCTTGAACAACAGACCATCTTGTAACAAATATTCCAGCCATGGAGTTCTATCCATGCCATTGGATTCTTGCATGCTGCCCATGCATCTCTGAAATCCAAATCCTCTTCATACAAATCTTTCATAAAGGTCAAACCCAGTGACTTCTATCCTCATCTCTTTCAACAATAGGCATCTCCTACTCAATGCATTGACGACTCTATTTGACTTATCCCTCTTATAGAAAATTTCATGTGCCTTTGATTTAACTTTCCTTGGCTGTTTATGAATTGCAACGCTTGATAAGCCATGTACAACATGAACTCCTTGGCCAACAAGTAGTGCCCCCACTTGGCATAATCATAAACTAGATATTTTCACTTAGCTTCATTCAACTTCTCACTAAAGCAATGGGTTTAGCTTCTTGACTCAAAATTGTTATTATTGTTGTTCCACTAGCATCACAATCAACTTGGAATACCTTGTTGAAGTATAGCAATGCTAACATTCATTGCTTTGTCACCTCCTTTTTTCAAACTCTTAACTATTTTCAGCTGTGGCTGTCCAAGTGAACCCTTTTCTATCACCTCTCATCATCTCTAAGATAGGTGCACAATTCTGTTGAAGTTTCTAATGAACTTCATATAAAAGCTTGCCAAACCATGGAAGCTTTCTTGCTTCAATTCTTGGCAATAGCTACTCAACAATGGCTTTTAACTTTTCTTCCTTCATGAAATCACAAAACCCAAGACAACCAATTCTTCCTTCATGAAACTACATTTCTTCAAGTTGACCAGCAACTTTTCCTTTTTCAACTTTTGTATCACTTGCCCCAGCGCATCAAGTGTTCTTCTCATGTTCTGTTAAAAATCAGAATGTTATCCAAATATGTAATGACCAAATTAGCAAAAAAAAGTTTTGGCACTTGATGAGTCTCTTGAATGTTCTCGATGCATTGATCAAACCAAATGGCATAACCAACCACTCATACAGCGCTTTGTTTTGAACACAATTTTACACTCAACACCTTATCTAATCCGAATTTGGTAATATCCACTCTTCAAGTCTTTCTTTTCGAAGTACGTTGCTCCACTCAAACAATCCTCAAGCCATCCAAGGTAATGGAAATCTATATTTGATTTTTATCTTGTTGATGGCTCTAGAATTGATGGTAATTTGTCATTTTCTCCACATTTATTTGATGCTAACACTACTAAAGTTGCACATGAGCTCAAGCTTTCCCTCCACCCCTTCTCTGACAGCTCCTATACCTGTCTCTTTACCTCCTCATTCTTCATAGGCATCAACCTATATGTTTGTCTTCTTCAATAAACTAGATCTAAGAACAAGATCCATGTGATGACTATTACTTCTCATAGGTGGCAACCCCTCTGGAATATCATCAGAAATAATCTCCTCATACTCATCCAACAAATCCTTCACTTCTCACAGAAAATCACTTGCCCTATCTGTTGTCCCAAATTGCATTTGCTTGAGAATGAAAACAAAACATTCTCTCTTTCTTCACCTCTTTCAAGAATTGTTTTCCTAAAACCAACAAAATCATTGGATTGTGGTCCACTTTTTTTACTGTCTTTCAAATGGACTCAAGGTATACTTCTTGCCATCCATCACATGAGGGTAAGTATTCATCCTACCATCATGTATAGCTTTCTATGGAACCACCAAGGCCTTCCCAACAATATATAAAAAATATCCATATGCATGAGATATCAAACCAAACTTCATCTTTATATGACCCAATCTAAAAACTGACCAAACATTGTTCATTCACTACAATCTGATGTCCTTTCAACAACCAAGACACCTATACAAATTTGGGTGTGTGATCCTCTTCAAACTAAGCTTCTCTACCATTTCATTTGATACAAGATTCTTGCATGTTGTTCTAAAAAGATTCTTTCTTTGCACCAGTTCATCTTCCTAGACTGGTTTTAGTAACACTCTCTCCATCATGAAAGCTTCTCCATATTTTGGTTCTTTTGTATGATTGGGTGATGCAACACTTTCTTCATCCGCTTGTACATGATTACTTCATTTCTCCTACCACTATTATGAAAATGCCTAAAGACATTCAAAAGTTTTATGTCCAACATCTCCACATTCAAAGCACTTACCCATGAATCCTCTACCAAAGTATCCTCTTCCTCTAGAGTAATACCCTCTTCCTCTTTGTGACTGATTTTGATTTTGTGAAGTGCTTGTTTCACCTTCATGAGTTTGTCCTCCTATACCATTGTATGTTTGGCCTCTTCCTCTTGCAAACATTCCTCGTCCTCTTGCTATATTTTGTTGTCTTCTAGACAACTTCTCAACGTTTAAAGCACATTGATATGTGTTTTCTACAAAACACAATCTTATCAATCCAAACTCATCTTGATTGGAAATAAAGAGACCATTTACATACCTTGAAATCTTTTCCGCGTCATCTTCGACATGTCCAGCTCAAATGGTGAGCTTGTAAATTTGCTCTCTAAAATCTTTTACACTTATCTCCTTTTGCCTCGAATTTTTTAATTTCTTGAACAAACTCACTCTTTAGTTTTGCAATCGTTATGTCCAAAGTTCTGACTTTGTCTTTGCCTCTTCTAACATTTTCCATCTGCACTTGATCCCACCACAAAGATGTATGACCCTTGAACTTCGTACAAGCAAACTTCACTTTCTTGGAATCTTCTGTCAATTCATGATCAAAATACTTCTCCAACTTAGTAATCCAACCTTCTTCAAAATTGAACTTCGTACAAGCAAACTTCACTTTCTTGGAATCTTCTGTCAATTCATAATCAAAATACTTCTCCAACTTAGTAATCCAACTTTCTTCAAAATTGAACTTCGTACAAGCAAACTTCACTTTCTTGGAATCTTCTATCAATTCATAATCAAAATACTTCTCCAACTTAGTAATCCAATCTTCTTCAAAACACAAGCTACCAATATAGCTAGGGGTGTCCAACCGTGGCTTACTTCCCATTTTTACAATGGCTTTCAAAAATCTATCCTCTAGTTCATCTACCAATTCTTCCAATTGAACCTCAAGCACTTCTTCCTCTTTGCCATCCCTTGTTTCCATATCAACTTCTTTGCGTTGCATGGTTTCCATAGCCTCGAAATGGGCTTGGATTCCTCTCATCATCTCCGTTCAGTTTACAATTCTTGGCTAAGTAACTTATATGAATATGGGAACGAAAATTGAATACATGGATATGGGGATTTTATTTTTGTGCCAGATACGTTTTTGGATACATTCGTACAAAAATATATAAAAAAAATTAAAAATATAAAAAATATAGCCTTATAAGCAAAATTAACCACATATTATGAAGAGCAAATGAAATAAGTTAAATAACCACAAAACATAGTCATAATTCAATGCCAAATATCATAATATTCAATGGTCGAACTTAGATTAGTTTTATAACAAGTACATAGTGCAAATGTTACAATGTATGGGCAAAAATAAAGACAAATCAGCATATTCATTATTCATTGTATTCATTTTCATCTTCAATTGTGATGTCTTCATCATCAAGTGGTTCATTAGATCAACAAATAGTAGCAATGCCACTCCCACGAACTCCACTATGCAAGCCGTGTGAAGCACCACCTAGCTCCGTGTCGAGCAATGAAAAGTAGGCAATGGAGGCATCCAAGTCAATGGTCTCTAGGTCCACATCCCACCATTTTGTTGCCCCATCCTTGTAATCAGCTTGTTTGTGAGAGAGAAGACCTAAGTTGGAATACACATTACCAAATCCTCCACCCTTTTTGCTGCCAATTTGTTGCGTTTAATTGAGTGGATAAAACTGTAGGTACCCCAATTCTGCTTAGCTGAGGAGGAACTTGCAACCTATTTGGGCAAGCCGTGAAGTCAATTAGAACTTATAGAAGTTAAAAGTTAAAACAAAACATGAAGGGTCGAGTCCAAAAAAATTCTTACTTGTTATAGAATTTTTATTGCAACTAGTTGGAGGTGGGTGGATACTTACCCATGGAGGTACCACGAAAAGTCAGTGTCCTTGTACTTGTCACAAATAATGCCAAGGAAGTGACCCACGAAGGTTACGGAAAGCACAAACTCTTCCATAACTATATCTTTTACTTTTGAATCAGGGAAGAGTCTAGAGAATGTCGCCTTATATCCCTCACTAACCTCAACATATCTATATGGTGCAACCCTCCTAGGAAAAGGAAGGATCTTTGTGTTGTAATATTTGGGCGTCAAAGCTAAAGCAACAAGATGCAATGGACTGGTCATTTTTTTCACCTTTCAATGAAATACGACAATGCTTCCTTAAAGAACCTTTCCGTAGGATCTTGCTCTTTGGCATTTATGATGAACCTGATTTTCTCAATCATTGAGTCAATTCCATCATAAATCGCACTCAAACACAAATGATCTATATCCACAAATCTCAACATACTCACCATACGCTTGGTAAAACTAAACAAATACGCACATGTTTCCACCACACATCATCAAGAATCCACCCTTTTACCTTTGTGGCCCTCTCATTGTTTCCTTGCCTCCATACAATCAAAAGGTTGTTGATAACCATGTTGCTATATGGCTCACACACCTTAACAAGTCATCTCTAGATGAGTGTATGTGAGGCAAACAGAGTTTCAACAACCTAATACGAAATTAAAACAATTAATTCAAAAATAAAAATACTACAAAATACAAACTTACAAAAATTAAAAATATACATGAATCATGAATGATTAAGTAAAAAATTACCTTTAACAACTGCAACTTCGAGAAGACCCTGAAGATGCCTTGAAGCGTGATGGTTGCTTATGAGCATTTGGATCTCTTTCACCTCCTCGTAGACTTGTTTGGTCTAGTCAATTTTGGTTCACAATTTTTGCAACATAAGGTTGAGGAGATGAACGACACAAGGTGTCCAAAATATGTGCCCATGACTTGCCTCAACCAAAATGCCTGCAACTTTGCAATTTTTTGTGTTGTCTCTTATAACTTGAACATTTTGAGTCCCCATCGCCCCAATGGACCCTATCAAGACGTCGACAATGAATTGTGCATCCTTCACTTGTCCCTCACAATAAATGACCCTCAAAAACATTGCCCCTTTAAGGAACACTGCAACCACATTAATTAATGGCCTATATTTTGTATCTTTCCATCCATCAAAAATGAACACCCCTATTTCGATCTACAAATACCTAATAGGCTTCAATGCGTCTTCAACATGTTTTATTTCTTTTGTCAACAAGGTGGTGCACACCTTTTCATACCCTGGGCCAATGAACCATTTGGGGGGCATCACTGATAGATCTCACCATATCCTGTCAGTATGGTGATATAACAACAATTAAATGGCAGCCCACATGTGTAAACACAAAGTGCAATGCTCTACTTCGCTATGTCTCTGGATTCATTCTGGAATGCCCTTTCCAATGGTCCTGAATATTTAATTTTCTTGCAACTTAGAAGTGAATCCTCTTCCTCTACGGCCGCGACGGGTGTAGATGGAAATAGATCAACAAGTGGTGATCCTTTCTTTCTCAAATGATGCTTTGATCTTTGCTCAACAATGGCATATGTTGCTTCTTGCTCTTTGATGTCTACAAAGGATCTTTCCCTGTGGCAAGCCCTTTCCTGTCTTTCCATTTATGCTTGGCCCACCACAAGCTTTGATTCTAGTGCCAAGAATCGCACACAAATCGGCTTTCACCCAATTATACGAGCTCTTGTATTTACAATTACACTCTAAGCAAATCCAACTGAAACACCCTCCACATAGCAACTATTCTAACATCGTCACATACTTCCAAAGGGGCGCTCGGAGATCCACTATGAATGCTATCTCTTGGGCCACCGAACTAGCACGTGCAACGAGAGACATTCTGGCAAATCCCTATAGCCTTTGGTAAAAAATAATAATATTGTTATTAAAACTAAAAGCATTTGGCATTTGTTGAAAGAATGTTTAAAAGAATAACAAAAAATAAATAAAACTAGTTACAACCATTTAAAAACTAAAAAAAAAAAAAGTAAAACAAAAACTGAAAACATACCTTAAATCAACAATCCTCTTTGTTGCAAGCTCCTTAAACTCCTTGGCACCAAATGGGTAGGAGGTAAAAATTGAAAAAATGAAGATGAGAGAAAAAAATGTTCAATGAGAGGCAAAAATGCAATGGAAGGTAAATGTGTTATTGTTTTATTTTGATAAAATGACTGTGAAAGTTGTTTTTGGGGTTGAGAATCTACTTTATTTTATTTTTAATTGTTTTTTTGGAGTCCAAGTTTTACTTTTTATGAAGTGAAATTGAAAACAAAAATAAAAAATGACACTTTTCCCAACAGATTCACTGGAGGTCCCTATAGGATATGCCCCCGCCCCTGCGGATATGCCTGGATATGTCTAGGGACATATCTAGGCATATACAGTGACGTAGATTCTTGGCACTCATCCCACTCTTCCATTGGGAGCTCCTATGTGTGCCATTTCTATTCTTCAACAATACACGGTTCTCTTTAACAACCTGCAACTGACTCTACAAGAGGCTCACATGCTCAACCCAACAAGCAAAACCTTGTTCTGATACCAATTGATGCAATCATAGTTAGGGAGTCAAATAAACAATAGCCTAAGACCATGCAACCTAGGTTTCAACACTCACATGGACAAGCACACAGTCATGCACAAAAAGAAACAAACAAACATCATCTTTATTGCTTTAAGGAGGCACTTACAATGCACACACTACAAAACAACTACAATCTTATTCAGACTACATACACATGCAGTGTTACCATCTCAGTCCACTCATGGGCGTAGCTCAGTCCTACAATTCTCTAATCAAACTTGCACACTACAACGAGTCTCAGACTTGTGCACTACAACAAATTACTGCTTACAACTCTCTAATAGCTTTCCCATAACTTCTTTGCCAATCTCTAGTTGGTAAACACCCTGAACTGTTCTACCCTTCTAAACCGAACCCCCTTCTCAAATGGATTCTCAAATGGAACTCACTCTTTATCAAGGTGTTGCCCAAGAACCATTATGGAAGTCAGAGCACTTCAGTTTTCATTCACAAGACATTTCATATTCCCTTGTGACTTTTCAACTTCCGTAAGTTATCCGAAAACAAGTGCATGGAACTCTAACAGGTGTGTTGGCATACCGCGAGCCCTAATATGACATTGAACATGGAGCAATCTGGAACAAATAGACCATGTGGCTGCTGTGGGTTTTTGTGTGTCATGTTTTCAGGTGTTGCACCACTTGCTGACACTGCCTAGAGGATATAGACCTTGCACAAGATGGCACAGAGCACTATAGTGTGTTTTAAAGTTTCACATAGAAAAATAGATGCACATCATGTTTTCAGGTGTTGCACCATTTATTGAGGCTGTCCAGATGTTGTATACCTGGCACAAGATGGCATAATGTGTGGTAACTTGTTTAAGGTTCCATGTATAATCAGAACTGTGCATCATGTTTTTAGGTGTTAGGCCATTAAAGAAGCATGAGGCATTGTGCAGTGATGGTTTGATGACTGGGGAGATGCCACAAATCTCAAGGTGGTTCTCGAGTACTGCAGCCAAATCGAACACCAAAGGCATGCATACATTGCTTATTCCTACTTATCACTACTTAGTTTTGATTCATGCGAGATTGCTGGTGAACCTGGATGTTCATGCATCAGAATGCAGATGATTATTGCTTCCAAAATGGAGTTTCATACAATAAGATAAAACCTCATGCAATCACAAACCCACAGGCACAATAAATGAGATACCCAAAATAAGAGTACAACAAACAAATTGCACTCCCGCTTCGCATGGTACGACTTTAAATAAAACAGGCCTCAAATATAAAACTGTTGACAAAAAAAATTTAATCCCACTTATGCATGGTACGATTTTAAATAAAACATGCCTCGAACATAGAACTGTTGACAAAAGCATAAGAATATTAAAAATTAAATAAGATATATAAGGTTTGGTTTTGCCCTATAGATAACAGATGAGAAGGGCAGAGAAAGTCTAAATGTCATATGACAGATAAAGGACATAGCTGTATCACGATTCACAATATTTTTCACACCCACAAAAACAGTTGTCACAAAAAGAGCTAGAAAAGCCTACGCATAAGAAATTGCTTTGCTGAACCAAAATTTGCCACAAACACCGAGCTAAAATGAACTCTGCTTCAAAAGCACCATTCTTCAAAAAAACATGTAATTCTTCGAAAACAGAATCAGATAAACATTGAAGAACCAAACTGCGGGAATCAAAGATTTGCTTTTACGTGATATTTATTTACTTAATGACACATAGTGTACACTGTAATCCAAGTGGCAAATGAATATTGTTCTTTACCATTGTCACAAATTTCTAGAAAATCTTGTCATGAATTCTAAAAAAAAAATTGTATTTTTACTCTCATGGCATGATAACTGAGATAATCCTTACATGTGGTCGCATAATTTTGTGCAATACAACCATTAGATAAAGACTATTAGTATGGAAATTTAGCACTTAGGAACATAGCACCCTGACATGTAGTCCATTAACATGTACTTGGTTATAAGAATGGAAAAACATAGAGAAGAGATATCTCTCACACAAAAAATTCTTTTTCTGTTGCCACAGGAGAAAACTTGACTGTAGATGTAATCACAAATGACAAAACAACTCCTTCAAGCCAAAACAAAATCAAACGACTTCAAGATCACAGGGAAAAAGAACTTTTTTGTGGAATCAACATACAAGCACATGATACAGCATTATTATCTATTATAAAAGGGTCTGTGCAGATTTTTGGCTCTTATCCACATATTCAATCTGTATGCACAAAAAAGAGAAATAAATTAATATAAAGTACCTCTTGCTCCTGCAATCTTCTGAGTTCCTCCTCTTGTTGACGCTTCTCTTCAGCAGCAGCAGCTTCTCTTGCTACCTCCTCTTCTATGCGCCGTGCCTCAGCTTTCTCCTGGTCTGCTTGTAAAGATGCAAGGAGCTCCTCGTCCTATAAAATAAAATATATTTAATTTCTCAAGCATCTAAAATATTATATTCTCAATCAGCATTACTTAAATAGAATGTTATATTACTTGCTGCTCACGAATCAATCTCTGTGCTTCCAAGGTGGGAGAAGGTGGCCGAGGAATCGGCCTCCTGTAAGGCTCTGCAACTCCAATATTAGGATATGAAAATTGATAGGCAGACTCATGTGGAATCCCACCAAAGAGTGCAGCCTCAAGCATAACTGCTTCATCATGTTCTTGAGAAGATATTCCTCCCCACTAGAACCAAACAAACAAAAGACAATTTAGACACCATCTGCATCTTTATCTTTACTCAACAATTCATTCCTAGTAGACCCCATACACTGAAAATTCATGGCCTTAAATGTTCACTTCCAAGTTTCACCTCATATTCAAACTGCACTTTCAGCTCACCTCATGGAAGGGATCGCCATTAAGCTGAGGTGCACTGGCAATGCTCTGTGACCCTGGGCTAGATGCTAGACCATCTAATTCTTGACCTATTTCTGTTGCACTTTCCCCCGCACCTGACATAGAGCGCCTTGTTTGTCTGCGCCTAAGCAAAGGCTGTTCCTCTGGTTCTTCAGTCTCGTCCAGTGGACCAGCGTCAAATAGATCAGTACGTTTATGTTTTTGTTCTGTGTTGGCATCCAATTTTAACTGACTAGATGTACCAATAGTGGTTGAATCAGCCAACCCTACCACCCCTTCGCGTTCACGACGTGCCTTTTCTTGTTCTGCTGTCTATTCCTCAATAGCAACAACTTAATCAATATGAATGACTAGGACTTTATTTGAAAGCACGTGAAAAAAAACTCAAGATAAATACCTTCAAGGACAGTGAGAGTGCCCGCTCAAATTCATCGTCCTCTACTCTGGGAGTATTTTGATCAACTCTATTACCAATTTGATCCTGCAATAGATACCAAACAAGATCCAATGTTCTGAATATACAGAAACCAGTAAACATAGCATTATCACAGGATCTAGTCCTTAAGCAAGTGTTTCATGAAAGAAAAATAGAATAATCAATAATTACAAGGAAAACATACTTCATTTCTACCATGCTGTTGCCTCCTGCTTGCTTCCTCTGCTTCCCTTCTCGATGCTTCAATTACAGCTCGCAGCATTTCTTCTTCTATATCATTTCCTTCATCATTAGATGCCATAGGTTCTTCTGTAACCAGCGGGGCACTTGGCCTAAAGTCTCCAGCTTGAGGATATCTGCCAGATTGCAAATTCCTTCCCTGTGTATTTGGGATATCTCTGAAGATGGACGATGCAGTACTTGGAAGGTCATCATCATCCAAAATCACCGTCCCTCTGATGTCTGCACCTTGTGTATCAACACTTGCAGGCACCTCCTCAATGACAGGCACAGAATTACAATCTACTGTTTGGTCTTGCTCATCATTCGACTCAATTGGAATGTTTCTCACATTCCTCGGATGTGACACGAATGGTTCTAAATTTCCAAAAGGCATGCGACCTATAAGCCCTGTACTTGGAAGTCTAAATGGATTCATCAATGATAAAGAATCCAATGGGTTACGAATTTCTGCACCCAGTGGGTTACGAATTTCTGCACCCGATGGGTTACGAATTTCCGCACTGTCATCCACATCCATCCAATCAGGTTGGTGAGCCTCAATATGAGCTGGCTGTGGCCTGTACAAAAGTATTGGGTAATTACCTAAAAGACAATACATGCACCATATACTGAATCCCAAGAACCATTGTAATGTATATCACAATGAGGAAAAAACTAAAAAACATGCAGATAGTCATCAGTTACATACAAAACGTTATCGCCTTCATTAAAATAAGAATTCACAGCTTCATTGAGATCTCCCCCGTGTACCTGGAAATAAATTAATAAATGTATCAGTAATTCTGTGAAAGAAAAAAAAAAGAATAAGGAAAAGAATAATAACAATCCCATCCAGTTAATAACAACAGAAAAGAAAGAAACATGCTATAATGATTCTTAAATCAATCACCCAGAATGAAATGTATGTCTGTCTATATACATAGACACAGAGAAAGAGAGAGAATCAATGTGCTATATCCAAGAAACTTTATCACTTATACCATGCATATGCTGCTTAAAAATAACAGATGTTGAGGACATACAGGCATGTGAACTTAGATGTCTGAATTTTCACAAATCTTCTGCATCCAAAATTATTCAAAGACAATGCAAACATGGTTGCAGACTTGCAAGATTCTAATTATCGGATAGTTGTAGATAAATTTATGTATTAATAAGCTGAAAAAAATTAAACTATAAAAACCAATTAAAAACAAGTTGGAAAAAAAAAAACGGTAAATTAACACATTGTGTAGGCTGATTCAGTCTAAGCAAAGAATTGTCACTGAAAAGGTATCTTTAATCTCAGCAGTAATAATTCTCCTATGAAAAAGATAGGAGCAAAGGTTTCCAAATGAAATTTAATAAGATATTGTCTTAGAGGGAAATTCTTGCATCAGCGAACTTGATCACATGAATGATGTATTCAAGTGCCACGTGTCATATCCATGTTTATACTGCTTCTTCATACTCGGTGAAATACAACATACACAACTTGAAACATCAAATTTCTAGGGTGAAAGAAACAAAAAGACAACCCTCTGGAACCGTATCAGGGGAAACCCCTCAGATGGGAACCACTAGAGGAGCTTTCAGAACTCAAAGCCAGTAAAACCTCTGCAAAGTAGGCATACAAACTCTTTTATTGATATAAGTAGAAAAATGGAAAAACATTAATAGGTGCCAAAAAATAAATGCATCAAGAAAAGCCTCATCTGAAGATGATGACTATCCTCTACTTCAAAAGTGTGTTTATCTTTCGTCTAAAGAAGAAGATTGCTCGTTTCAAAACTGCTATCATATCTCTATATCTTGTGAATTATTGTTCCCTCTCAGGTTAATGGCTGTTCCTATACCACAAAAAAAATTACAGATTAAGCTCCTGTTTTTTTTGCATTCCACTCCATCAGTTGTTTGTCTTACAGCCTGTATTGATTGTTTGAGCACCATTCTTTGCTTTTGCTGCCTTCTGTTTGAAGCCTGTTGTATGAGATTCTTTGAATCAGTTTTCCCCTTTTTGTGTAAGGTGTTTTTGCTAAAATAAAAAAAAGACTGGAGACTTGCACTAGTTAATCGTACAATAAGGACAAGGTGGAGCCATACGTATACCACCATAAGCAATCCATCCCAAAGAAACTTCTGAAGTTGCATGTCAAAAATAAATTAGTTCACCAGTGCCTACTTTCATCAAATGTGAAAATTGTGTATACCGAAATTTTATTGTTTGCTAAGTTTTGATGCATCACAATGGTTTGCTTTGCCCACGACTGCCTCGTTCATTAGTTTGACTGTTCCATTCTTATTAGTAACATGTTGTTTGCCAATGTAGCTTCTCAATATAGAGAGACTCTTTCTTAACAATAATACAAATGCGGTAAAATCAGCAGCTTGCTTGGTAGGTTTTGTTAAATGTATAAATATCTTTCCTTCCAACAACCTATTGAATAAACAGTTTGGTCATTAATGATTCAAAAACAGCTGTATACGGCTATATTTTGCATCTGCCAGTGCAGAAATCAAATTATGGGCATTCTAATTTTATTTCCGCGTAGATCAATTTAAAGGCAATATTAAAAATATTTTCTAAACTTATATGACTAATAAGATCATTATTTTACAAATGCACAGTCAGATTTCCCAACTTCCCTTTTTTGTCTTTAACTAGACAAACAATTTGCAAAGAACAAAACCAGAAACAGCAAAAAAATTCAAACATAATAGCGACCGACATTAAGGTCGAAAATTGCACTTATCCCAAACTGAAAAACCTCCGATCCTAAATAAAAGGGATACTGTTAAAAAGACTTAGGGTAGGAAAGTAAGAATCCAGTCCTAGAGTGTGTCTTGAAAGTAAATTTAAATAGGGCTTCTACAGAAAAACTCTAAAACATGGGAGGATAAGGGTTTCTTAAGAGACTGGAAGGTAATTCCAAATTTCTTTATGCAGTAGATCTAGAGCATTACACAAGTTCCATAGCAGAACCTGAGGTTCTTCTCAAAGGACTAAAGCTAGCCATTGAGTTGAAAAACATTTGGGATATCATATTAAAATGAGACTTGCCTACAGTTATCAAAAAAATGACTGCTATAAACAGCATAGGGGAACAAAACAAAGCTCCAGAGAGAGGCTATAAGCCAAAACCTAAAACTATGAGAACAAAAAAAAAAGCCTACCTAACAAGGGCAGTTAATCCATAGTGCATAAAGCATAAACGTGTCAAACTGATAACACCATGCATTACAAACATCATATCCATCCATTACAAAGGGTGGGAGAAGAAGAAATTCGAATAACCAGGGAGAATTGAGATAGAAGGAATTCAAAGTGACTGATGGAAGGAAAGACCAATGGGGAAAAAGCAACTACAGAAGTTTCGGAAGAAAAATAAGGGAAGCCTTAAGGAACTAAGTTGAAAACCAATCATCCTTGAATGAATTATGGAATCTGTAGTAACATGTATGGATAATCATCCTTAAGTGAATTATGGAATCTGTAGTAACAAGTATGGATAATCATCCTTAAGTGAATTATGTAATCTGTAGTAACAAGTATGGATTCAGGGAAGAGATCTTGGGAGAGCAAGACAAAAATAGAGTGTAGTAACATAGAAAAATTAATGCCATATGGCGGTGCCAAAGTGTCAAGGCAGAATGTCCACAAAATACCAGAGGCCTGGTTTTTTAATGCATCGATTCAGAGAGCAGAAAACCATTATGCAACATAAGTTGTTGAACGAGAAGAATGATGAAGGTTTGCTTTCATGGAAGGGCAGATGACAATCTTGGAAAAGATAATGGATCTAATTGACAACCTTGAGAAGTCTATGCTCGCTCTGGTGTGTGAAATTGTCCTCCACATCAGGCTATGACTTCCCCAGCTCCTCAATAAAGACAGAAGAGCAATTCAAGCGAACTGCCAGTTGTGGAAGTGGAAAGAAAGGCCATTGGCTTGCATGTCCTTGGCAATTTCATCCAATGTTTTGCCATTTCGAGTAATAAGCTCCGATATTGTTTTAGTATCTAAAGTGCTCAGCTTTGAGCTATGGACTTAAAGTTTGCGTATGGTTTTTAAATTAAACGTCTATCGGGTACCAACCCATCCATAGGAGGCTCAGTTTTGGTTTCGCCCTTTGTTTCAATGTGCATTACTTGAGTCTTGAGCAACCTGATACTCCTAATGTTTGCACAGTGTTTGTGTGTTGTTTATTATATTAGAAGGCATTAAGATTAGAAAAGGGAAACAGATTTTATCTGTGGCAGATGCTGAAAATAAACAAAAAACAGAGGGATGAAATTATTATTTATGGATGAGTAGCATTGAGAAAAAATCCAGCACAATGCACTGACTGGTTCTACACTAAAATCCCTCTTTGGGTTTTCTTAACTAGTAAAACAGTTGTAAAAATGAAAAATAACAATTGCAGGCAATATTATGCTGAGATTGGCATGCTGCAAGCCCTTGTCAAGAAGCAAGGTGGAGCAATTGCAACAAAGATGACCCCAGTTCAAGCCCGCTGGGCATCCCCCATGTCAATGCAGCCTCCATGTCGACATGGATTAAGCTGTGTACAAATCCAAATCATTTTTTGGCAGGAGATAAACCCCTCTAACATGGCACCTAATCCTGAAGGCATTCTAATCTTGATGTTGCATTCCCTGTGATGCATTCCAAAAGTTTGAGAGCAAGTGTCACAAATTACCTATCGAATGGAAAATATCACTGAGACTGATTCGACATTACCAAGTCAAAAGTGGACCCTTACAGATGCACATTGCACTCTATAAAATTATGCGATAGTATTTGAACCATAGAAAGTCTTAATTTACCTCTTTAGTACTGCAGATTGATCCAGTAACCGCAACAAACCAAAAATTCCTACAGCTTACACTCTAAAAAGCTAACCAATTTAGTAAAACCTCCAACTCCCATAACCATTACTTATTCTCTAACTAGGGAAGAGTTGCAGCACAAAACAACATAAATAACAAAAAACAACCAAAATTAACACAATTCCGTACAGAAGCTAACTTCATTTACTGCGATTAATATTGGAGCAATAACTAGTTCTATTGTATGCATATTAGGGTTTTCCTGTATTTTAAGATAACAGATATCAAAATGCTAAAAAACTACTGCAGGCGATATCACAAATTTTATATCCAGCAGGCCATGTTCTACTGGCAATGCAGAGCAATTGCCATGATGAAGAGCCAAGTTCAAGCCCCATCATGCGCTTCCCATGTTAAAGCAGTCATGAAAAGTCTCTGTGTTTACATCTAAGCCAAAAGGCACTCTAAGCTTGGTGGTGCATTTCCTGTGTTCATCTGACTGTTGCAGGGTAAGTTACCTCTGCAAAAAACATCACTGAAACTGACTTTAGCATTCCTTGTTTTACTGCACATCCTTACTGTTACGCACCCTACAATTATATAATGAGATTTTATAATTCCATTCAAATTGATTAATCTAATTTCCATTCTTAACTTTATAGAGAACCCTTACTTTTGAATGCTCTAAATTTCTGAAACCATGACTTGCACACACAAAACCTTACTTTACTTCACTTGTTCTTTGGTTTCATCCATGAACCCGGGTTTTACAGGCAGAAACCCTTAATTTACTTCAATAATACTTCAGTTTCAACCCCTAGCCACATTTTACAGGCAGGAACCCTTGACTTATTTCTCTAGCACTTCGGCTTTATCCAATAACCCTGACTAAAAATAATTCCCCAGCAAATTCATGAACCAAAACCCTCAAATATCAATGAGCACCCCCCAAGGCTCTCATAACAACATTAGGCACAATTGCACATATATTTTCAAATACATTAAGTTATTAATCAAGAAAACCAAACAAAGCTTCGGGACTTTATTCTTCTAAAGCTAAACAAGTAAAAACACCTTGATAGGTCCTAAATATTGCAATGGCCTGAAGTGCGTTATGAATCTTCTTTATCATCATATAATTAGAACTAACTTCAGTTATTCTAGCACCTTGCTATGTCCTACCAATTGCCTAAAGGACAGTAAGATTCTTCTTCATCGTCATATAGCTAAAGCTAACTTCAGTTATTCTAATAGACCAACCAAATTGAAAACATAAGCAAACAGTGTACCAATTCTAAATATAGTCATTTACAAAATAAACCACTTTCAATCAAACTATAACCTTTTCCACCCTTTTAATCCTTGAAATCTATATTTACAACGTAAATTAAGACTATAATTCCTTGCCAAACTTTGTTTCAGGGAAGATCTGTTGTGAAGCTCACTCAAAAGATTGAACAAAATCTTGAAGATCTTCTACATAATTTTTCCAAAAAACTTTGAAAAAACATCAATCAAGCCCTATAACTCGCCCAAACAAAAAAATTGAGCGCATAGACCAAACAGTGAAGATAAGTGAGGGAGCTCACTCAAAATGTCGAACAATAATTTGAAACTGATTGCAGAGAACAACATTTAAGGCAAGGTAGAAAAAAGCTTGAATAGATTCAAGTGGCACAGATTGTCAAGAAAATCTCCGGCAAAACCATTCACTTGCCAAAAACATCACATAAATGTTAATTTTCCCAAACAAGAAATCAATTGCAGAAAAGAAAATCGAGTGAGCTAGCTCACTCAAAATGTCAAACAAAAGCTTCAATAGCTTCTACGCAGTTAATCCAGAAAAGCCTTGACAAAGGCATTAACTTGCCAAAACATCTAGCAAAGTATAAATTTCCCTAAAACAAGAAATTGATTGCAGAGAAGGAACACTGAAGATGAGTACAGTAGTTCACTCGAACTGTCTAACAAAAACTCAACTAGCGATTGTGCAGTTTATCCAGAAAAGCTTAAATTAAAGATTTACTTAGCCAAAACATCAAACAAAGCTTATCTAGCCGACACAAAAAATTGATTGCAGAGAACGAAAAATGAGTGGCGTAACTTGCGCTGAATCTTCTACGCAGTTTTTTTTCCAGAAAAGCTTTAGCAAAACCATTAACTTGCCAAAAACATCAAATCCACCATCACTTGCCCAAACAAGAAATTGATTGCAGACAACTGCGAAAAAAATCGTCGTCGTCGTCGTCGTCATATAGCTAGAGCTAACTTCGGTTGTTATGATGAAGCAAACAATTTAGAATAAGCCAAAAGTATGCCAATTTTACATACTACGAATCAAATAAACCCTAACTTACCCCAACACGAAATTGATTGCACAAAGGCGGAAATAAAATGATCGAACAAACAATCAATCAACCACAAGACAAAGAACAAAAAATAAACAAATGAGCTCAAAACAAAACGTAAGAACATTAAAATAAATGAAAATTTAATCAAAACGTAGGATGAAAATATGTATTTACCAGGAGTCTCTGCACTGCCACTTCTTCCGATGCGCCCGTAATGCC
Source organism: Torreya grandis (assembly GCA_037957365.1). Taxonomy (NCBI): domain Eukaryota; kingdom Viridiplantae; phylum Streptophyta; class Pinopsida; order Cupressales; family Taxaceae; genus Torreya; species Torreya grandis. The sequence continues at coordinate 64,350 of JARHVA010002633.1, read as the reverse complement.
CATAAATGTCTCCACATCCTTCCGCGGCGGAGCAGCCATTGAAAAACAATTATATTTACGTAGAATTTTTATTCCAAAACCCCTAAATTTTAACCTCGGAATAGGCCCCAAAACACTCAAATTTCGAGGGTTTTTGAAGCGAACAAAAACACGTTGCCAATCCCAAATTTATTCAGGTGTTCAGTGGCACTTCTGATTTTTTCAGTGGCCCTTCTGATTTTTTATGTGTGATAATCGGATTAAATGTTGTCTCCGTTGAATGTTATTTTACCTACTCATCTATTAAGTTATAGGAGCCACAATTCCTGTTTGAACCGTGGGTGGGTTACTGGCTCGTCCGGTGGCTTTTGACAAGTTAGGCTGGAGTTTTACCGACTGGGACGGTAATATTCAGCGGGGCACGTGTGGGTGGGCGAGGGTTCGACGGGCTTGGACGGTGAGTGGCTTGGACATCGGTTTGGATTAGCAATGAGCAAGTCCCTTTTTGGGCAAATGTATTTTTCTAGGGCTTTTTGGGATCAAAAGTGAAAGATTGACTTTTGATAGACTTGTTGGGGAAGCAATGTCTGAGTGGGAATGGAGAAGTGCTTGTGTGGGGTGCAAGTATAGGATTGTGCCCTAAAGGAGATTGTTGGTGGTGGGAAGAAGCTAAAGCTAATAGCCACAAAAAAAATTAAAAAAAAAGTGATTGATGGCCATGCCTTCATTTTCACACGTGTGAAACTTATTATATTTGATATTCTTTACTGAAAAAAAAATAGTTATTTAGATAATGCATCTTTGCCTTTATTTATAGTGGATTATAATGCACTGAGTAAGCATATATTATTATTTTTGGATAAGTAATTTAGGGATTGAATCTTGGTGTGTCGAAGGTATTTGTATTGATAGAGATTCGATTCACGATTTTAAAGATGTGTATGTAGGTCAAAATAATGGTTTTGAAGGGGATTTGTAGTTTTGGAGGGGTAGCTTTCAACCAATGCGATTTCTATATCACCTGTTACGTCTCACGGTATGGAATATGCTCGGCGTTTTTTAATGTAAGTTGTTTGTATTGGCGTACGATTCTTTTCATTTAAAAATAAAATGTTATTTTTTTAATCCAAATTTATTACAGATAATGGATATTTACTAAGAAAGCATTCCCACTCCCATCTAAAGCCATCACCACATCTGGGACTAGAGATTTATGCTCAAAAAAAAAAAAAAAATCCCTCTTTCAGAACCCCATTTTGGAAGCAAGGCAAAATCGCCCACATCAAATAATAACTGCCTTGAATGAGATGGACTTTCAAAATCACCTAACAACATTGGCAAAGTCTTGATGAGTGCCTAAGAATTACTCGACAACATAAACACATTCTTTGCTTGCTCCATTATGTAATCCAAACGTTTTATTTCCACATCACCAAGTTCGTCGAAGGCATGTAATCTGATATGTAAGAGATGAGCTTACCCATGTTTGCAAATCATAAATATCATCTAAATTTGATTGCCATAGCTTGGTTAAAGATTAATCATTAAGAGGCAGGGACACAATGTGATCCCCTTTCTCTTGGATAAAGTTCTCCACACCTTGCATTGCAGTGTTGATTCCTCCCATGATTACTCTGATTGATATGGCCATGAGCTTCAAGCTGCTTGCATTCATGGCCTCAGGAAAAGAATAAAGAGAATGAACACATATATCAAAATAAAGGGTATTATTGCAAATTTTATCTATGATATTTGCTCCAAATTTCATAGCAGATGTTCCACCATTCTTGGAGAATACTCTTTCCAAACCAACTGCTAAACAAGCAATGGCAACTCCAAGGAAGAAGATCAATAACCCCAAAAACATGAAATGTTTCTTTCTAAATCTCTTCTAGATACCTCAATGCACATGTAGCATCCATAACTACATAAACACTTGGAGGTGGTCTACCATAAAATTCTCCTATAATTCTCTTGCCCTTGGAACTCACACCATCAAAAGGAATGTGCAAACAACATGGACCAAATATCCGAAGAGAAATTAGTGCAAATAAAAAGTCATCGTAGTACAAACAAGAATTTTCCTCCTGACAGTCTGGATTGAAAACTAACACACTGGTTGTGTTGTTTCTTAGTGACACATGTCATGTTGGCACTGACACATGTTCTATTAACACTGACACGTCTTAACACTGACTTATCCCACCTTGGAAACCCGCAAGAAAACATTTAAAATGTAATTATATTTTACGGTCTAACTTGCTTTGATAATACTACATATTTTATAATAATCGTAATAACATTATGATATATTTATATATAATTGATTTGTTAATTATATATTATATCTATATAATATATATTAAATATATAACTATAATTATCTAATTATTATATATTATTATATACTAATGAATATATTAATCAATATTATATATAATACATTATATAAATATTATATTATTATTGTAATTATATGTGTGTGTGTGTGTGTGTATAATATTAATATTATTATATTTTAATGATATATTCACAACATAATGCTCCTTGCTTGTGCAATGAACACCCTATTTTCATTTAGGTGACACATGTTTCAGGCATTTATTGGGTAATTGAAATAGTTCAATAGAAGCTCCAAATTATATTCACAAATTTGCCATGTCACTAAACTTTGCACGTGTATATTCCAGAACATGAAAATAGTGAAATATTTCAAGGTGAGATGAGCAATAATGATGAGGGGAAATGACAAGGTATTCCAATGATATTGTACCCCAAGGGGGCCATATTAAACAACAAACCTAGATTCAAGACAACTTTTTGATTTACACGACCATCAAACATTGTAAATGGATATGTAGCTTGGAATGTAGCTGCTTCTTTGAATGACCGATTTTTTATTAAGGGTGGAATTATTTCAAGGGGAGTCGAGTGGTGATGGTAAGGGAAAATGATATCTACAACAAATCCAAATTTAGGGCAATTGTTGGATTTAAATGTCTTGCACCCAATGCAAAAAAGTGTGCCATATGCAAGGTGGAGGGATCTTTGATTAGAAAATTTGTATTGTCAATAGTGGACAACAACGTCATGACATTGATCCAATTGCAACAAGGCTCCACACCCAATGTGAGACTCAAATCAATGCTATAATGATGTTAATGGGGACAATATATTGAGTTTCTAAAGCCTATCTTGTAGCTTATGTTCATCTAGGCTACCAATATATTGACACCTAGAGAAATTACATCAGGGTTAAGAATATACATACACACCATACTCATACCCATGGAAGAAAGGGCAAGGCCATACATAACATGCAAATGGTGAAAGATTTCAAAGTGCAATGGGCAATGATGATGAGTTGAAATGACAAGGTATTTCAAGGGATACCATACACTAAAGGCCTTATATCATACACATATGACTTGGTTTTACGATAATTTTTTGATTTAAGTGATTTGCACCCATTACAGAAGGGTCTCTAGCTTGTAGGGAAATAAATTGACATTATGGAATTTGTATTGTAGCTTTCACTCGTTAAGAACATATGGAAACGCCATACTCAGACCCTTAGAAGAAACGAAAACCAAAATTGGAGCCTATCTTTATAAGCATTAAAAAAATAAAATCTAAGGGATCATTGATTAGGAAAAATATGTTTTGGATGGATTATTAAAATGAATATTAGAGTGTTATTTCTTAATGCTTCATACACAAAAGGTGGTATAGGGTTATGGTGATGAGCTTTGAGTGATGTACAAACATCAAATTACAATCTTTTGAGGTTAACAATGGGGGCAATGCCTAATACCAATAAATCAACATCGACCATGAAATATCGGTACTTGAATCTGATAAGAATTGCAAACACTATGCATAAATTTTTAATGTAGGTGAGGAGTGGAAAGGGAAAATTACTAACCATTCAAAGGATCTATGTTTGCGATAGACTAAATAGGTGAAAAATTAAAAGTTAAGTCTTGACTGCCCTAACAAAAAAAATGGCCAGGTGACCATTATCTTTGACCTATTTAAGAGACTCTAAGTTGGTTGTTCTATCATCTTGTCTTGCTCTTGATGAAGGATCATGGGTAGTGATTTGAAACATCGAGGTAAAAACTATTACATAGTTATTCCCAAAATCAAACTTCATCTACATGGATTATGAGAGCATAAAATTTGTAGGTAAAATTAAATAATTAATGCAATCATGATTTTAACCTAATTATGTTTAGACGCTCTAAGTTGACATGGGTGCATTCTCTACTTTTTTAAATGAGTCATTAAATATTTGACCCCTATTTTCCATTGAGATGACCCATGTTTGAATCATGTATTGGATAATTGAAACAATTTTATGGAAATTACAGATTGTATTGATAGTAGTGACATGTCATTAAACTCTACAAGTGTATGTCCCTGGGGTTCTTCGAGTCCATCACCGTAAATTCCTTGCCATTCTTCTCATCATGATCACCCAAGTCACCTTGAAATATTTCACTGCTTTCATGCTATGTAAGAATGAGTTTGGATGTCAAAATAAGTTTGTGTAAAGTGATTGTGTAGGAAAATTGATCAAGATCTAAGTTGCCATGTAATGCTTTAATATACGATGGCTTGTATTCTTCATGGAAAGAGATGGTATTTTTTCCTAATCATTGTGTCAAAATTACAACTCCCTTAGTTTCAATCAGGGGACATCTATATTGGCAGGTTGAAGATCCCAACATGTTGGGGTCAGGCCAACTATAGGTGATTGGGTTTTATCTTGGTGATTGCAATGCAGAATTTGTTTTCATTACAATGGCACTTGAAAAACTAGAAAGAACCCAAAGATATTGTAACTTATGATCATTTATGCTATCAATATATTGACACTTATATAAATTATGGCAAGGCCACACAAAACTCACAAGTGGTGAAATATTTCAAATTGAACTGGGTGGTGAAGCTGAGAGGGTAATGACAACATATTTCATGTGATATCGTACACTAGAGGGCCCATATCATACACATTTTACAATGACAGTAATGTGGGTCCAATACATTGAGGTTATGGAGTTTATCTTGTTACTTTTGTTACGGTTGAAATGAGTACCAAAACTTTTGTAAAGTACATGTCACATGGGTGCATAAGGGGGTATCATTCATGATACAATGTGAATGTCATGGTAGAGGAGTCACTGGTTGAGAGAAAAGGTGGTCGATTGGCAATTGGTCCCACATGGTAGGGAAGGTTGGTATGTTTAATTCTTACATCCTGATTCTTCTTTAGACTTAATAACCTATTGATTTGTGTATTTTATGGTTATTGTTTAGTTGATTATTATTTTGGTTAAGTTGGATTTTATATACTAATGTATGGACAATTATATGTTGTTTATTTGCATGATTGTTAACTTGTTGAGTTAGTTATACTTGTATGCTATGTACATGATGATCATGATTATTTAGTTCATTACAACAGTATGTTAGGGATTTTATCTTGATTCAGGTTAACTACCTTGTTGTTATGAGGTGGATGTAGGATAAATTCCATCCCTCAGACTATGACGGAGGGAGATCATCATCGAAGAGTATGGAGTAGATAGATGCGTTGGGGGATAATAAAATGGAAACTGAGAACCCTGCACACACCAATATAATATGCTTTTGGTTGTTATTATGTTATTTGAATTTGAAAATGGTTGATTCTCATGTTGATCTAGTTGTGTGTTTGCTAATATGAGATTTAGACTCTCTTATGTTGTCTTACTTAGCTTATTTCATGTGATGATGTTTTTGTAATGTGTACTTGGAATCCGTGAATGTCTTTGTTGTGATACAAGTATAAATCTTTTGTCTTTTAGAAATATCAGTGTCTTGTTTATAACTATTGCACTGCTATATAAAAAGGGAAACTTGATTGTTTTGAGTTAGATAATCGTTATTATGATTAAGTTAAGCAAGATAAGGGTTAAATTGGGAACTTGTTTGTTTTGTGTGTTAGTTGATTGTAAATTAAGACTAGTTAGTAAGGTGTGTTAGTTGATTATTAATTAGACACTAATATCATGCTAAGTCAATGATAATAGTTGTCTTGTTTTAATGATTATTAGCGGTAAGTCATTATTATTTGGAGTTACAATCTTTAAAGGATTTGGTGAAAGTCATTGTGAATGTTCATGAATTTAAGGTTTGTTTTGGCATTGAGTTGTATTAATAGAGCCATTTAGCAAAGCAAACACTTTGTTTTGGTTTTGCACAAACTTTTTCTTTGCCAAGCTCATTATGTTTACAATGAGTTATGGCAAAGATAGTGGAGGGATTGGTTAGCATGGAATTAACATGCAGATAGATAAAAAGGAGAGGAAGTTATGCTTTGGGGCACAATAGATAGAAAGAGAAAAATGGGTTCAAGATGGATTGGAGAAGGGGAATACAAATTTGACATAGCAGTGACTTCTCTTACAAGGTAGGGTCTATTGGTTAAATTTTATAAATGTTGTATATGAGTTAAATCAATGAATCTGGTAAATTTTTAAAGGAAAAGGGTTTTCATTTTTCATTTTTATTTATTCCATCAAAAGACCAGGGTTATATACCTAGCACTAGGGATGGCTCGACCATCCACAAAGCCAGGTATGACTCTAAAACCCTAGTATAAATGGCTAAGTGCCCTAAATTCATTGCCAGAGTAAAAAATACCGAGTTTTAATGTATAATTTATGTGTATTTGTTTGGGTGAACTAAAATCCTAGGTAAATTCCAAAGGACAGATTTATTTGTTAGCTAAGTATATTCATTTAGACCCTATTGTGGTTATCATTAGTATATCCAATATAATATTGAATCATTTTATTAGCTATATAAATATATATACTAGGTCAAGATTTAATCCTAGGTTAAGGCACAATTGGGTTGTAGGGTTAAATTCAAACCTTTAAAACCAGTATTAAGTTGTTCCTTTTTTCATACAAAAATAATAGCTTGTTTTTATGACAACTTGGTCAAGTTTATTAAACCCATATATATATATATATACATATATATATATATATATATATACATATATATATATATATATACATATATATATATATATATATATACATATATATATATATATATACATATATATATATATATATACATATATATATATATATATATACATATATATATATATATATATACATATATATATATATATACATATATATATATATGTATATATATATATATATACATACATATACACATATATATATATATATACATATATATATATATATATATATATATATATATATATATATATATATATATATATATATATATATATGTATATATATATATATATATGTATAGATATATATATATATATGTATATATATATATATATATATGTATATACATATATGTATAGATATATATATATATATATATATATATATATATATATATATATATATATATATATATTGAATGAATCATGGGTGGTGATTGTTTATTGAATGGTTATTCATTGTAGTTTTAACTACGAGTTTTATTTTGTATGAATACGGTGAAGGGAGAATGTTCCTTGTGTGTGTGTGTGTGTGTGTGTGTGTGTGTGTGTGTGTGTGTTATGGTTGGGTAAAACTACTATATACATTTATGCTTATATCATGAAATGACTTCTTGGAATCTGTTGAAGTATAAATGTATAAACTCATTCACACACACACACACACACACACACACACACACACACACACACACACACACACACACACACACACACACATACATATACATATAAAGTGATGATTGTGTGTTATTTGAGTGATTAAAATTATAAGATATGGTCAATTACTTATAAATAAATAGGACACAACCTGTGTATGTGTGTGTGTGGCTGAATAAAGTGATGACTGTGTGTAATTTGAGTGATTATATGGTCAGTTGCTTATAAAAAAATAGGACGCAATCGTACTATAGTTTATTCTCCGAGGGAATTTGGAAAGAATTTAATATAAATTATGTGTTTGTTATGCACATAAAAAGCATATGTAATACTCAAGGATGATAGTCTAAGATTAGTCTAACCTGAGTATACCATATACACCTGTGCATTATCAGTTGGACAATTAAATAAGTTATACGATAAATTTTGTATAAGTGTATTTGATTATTTGAATTATCAAGGCTAATTTTTGAAATATAGCTGAGTGATCATACATACATACATACAGTATTTGATTATTTAAATTATCAAGGCTAAATTTAGAAATATAGCTGAGTGATCATATATATATATATATGGAATACTTGTAAATCAATGAAAGAGTACTTTGCTAAATCAAGTATACCATATACGAATGTGCATATTTGTTAGATGCTTAAGCATGTTATTTGATATAACTAAGATGTATTGATGAAATTATTTACGTAATTTATTATGCTAAAGTAGAAGTGAATTAAATATATTCTAAAAACTTCTAAATGTGTAGTATTGGAGAACCTCAGATCTTTTCATTTAGCATTGACTGGTTTTTGAATAGTTTAGTTATGCAATTAGGAAATGGAAATAAAGAGGTTGTTGAATGAGCAATTAATTATTAATATGATTGTCTTGATTTCTAATCTTCCTGAATGGTATGAATGTCTTGAAATCTAGTTATATTGTGCTATAAATAAAATTAGTTGTTTTGCACTATTAGAATACATTTGATGGATTAAATGTTAATAAATGAGAGCTTCTTGTATTAATTCATGATGTAGATGCTAGTAGGGTAAAACTCATTTTGGAATTTGTTGGTTTTAATATTTTTAAGTATAGGAACCAATCTAGTATTAATGACCCTATATAAGCAAGTGAGATGGATTTCACTTACTTAAATAGTGTCACTAATACACATAGATGAGGTAATTCAATTGAGTGGTGTGTATGAAATTGACTGATCGTCGAGATCAAATAACTATATGAAAACTTTAGCCAAAGTAGTGTTTATGATTAAAAATTGTCATTTCATCTGTTTGATTTAGTTTACACGTTTTGCATGATATCATGTTAGAATGGATTTATTTATGATATATTGCATGTAATAGTTATCTTACAACACATGAGTTCCAATTGTCAGTCTTGATTCCCGCACCATCATTATCTACCCATCCATGAAGGGAGGGCCATTCCCTAGTTAGGATATTGTGTGGGGATCTATGGTCCGTGGTTGGTGTGGAAAAGCACTTGGATGATGCTCTCCATCCCCTCAGCAATACTTTTCTAGTGACTACACTCATGATTACTTATAGATGATTTGAGTCCTTTGAGATTCGTATGCTCCATGGAGAATTATATCATTATAAATTAATTTTAAGACATATATTATGCTAAAATTGTATTATTTTCTATATTTGATTATTATAACAGTTGGCTATAACATTGTACCAATAGTGGTTGAATTTGTAATTATACATCTATAATTTAAATACACTGTTATTTTATAATCAACATTATACTTAATCTTGTGATTATTAACTAAACAAATTAGCTCTTGACCTTATTATTGGTTAGCTTAATATAATGTATTATTTAAAGATCACTATCTTATGGTTTCAATTTAATGGGAGTTATTTATTGAATTTATGTATTTTTTTAAAATATCTTATTTAAGTAAAACTCAATGGGGTTGTTACATTTTGGTATCAAAGTTGGGGCTCAAACTCTAGGACTTAATGAGGTCACTAACACAAATATATTATCCTATTAACCAAGAAGAAGAAAGGTGCATGCTAGACCTAAAGGTAAGAGAACTTCAAACACTAACCCTCCAATGAATCCAAATCAATTTGCCACTGAGTAAGCTACAAAGTTGGATCAGATCCTCACAACCATATACAAAACTAAGGACCAAATCACATACTTAAAATAGGAAGTACATGGGAATGTCGAGGAGAATATTTAGTAAGAACCCAAAGAGCATCCTATTGAGCAAGAAAATCCTCAAGAGCCTAGGCATGAGGAAGTGCCACAAGATGCGAGAGTTTGAGTAGCTATAGAGTTGGCACATGATATGAAAAAGGTGATCCACCTAAGTTCAATGGAAACATTTTGGGATATGGAGTTGAAGTAATGTAGAGGTAATTGGAAAAAGTTTCAAATGCATATTCTCTCTTGGCTTTGTAGTTGCTTGATTCCTTCACAATACTTTGTTATGTGAATAAACTCCAAGCTTCTCCAATAGTCCACCAATTGCTCATTAGCATTATTAGCCTCCTTCTCTTTAATCTACCACTAAACACATTTTGGGAACATTTCTTAGTGTTATTATAACCTGCATAAGTCATTCATTCTTCCACTCTATTCATTGTATTCAATCTCCTCATTACTTTCCTCTCACTCATTCACTATCTTCTTACTAGTTAATTCCTTAAGGCTCAAAACACTAAATTTTAACTTAGGTATCATGAAGGTAGTCCATCATCATGGATGATCTTTCATGATAATATCACACTTTTTATAACCCCTTTAAACCTTTCAAGCTACCTCCATCATGCATTTTCACACCTCATCCTCTTTAGTGTTATTATGCCCTTCTAGCCTTTTTTTCACCTTTTCCATTTGTTTGAAGAAACTACAAGTCATCTAAAAAATATAAATGCATATTGTATCACCCTCTATCCTGTTATAAGTCCTCATAAAGTTTCTAGGTCTAACTCCATATTTAGGAGGCACTTCTTTGTAATGAAATTACTTCAACAATAAAGTAGAATAGCAAAAATAGATCCAAATATGTCTGAAATATATTAGAATATATGATAATAGACAAGCCACTTCAAGGGGGAAACCTCCACAAGCTTCAATAAGAGCAGAATTCACAATATGATGATAAACAATTACCCACTACCTCCTATATATAGTCTATCTAGGCCATGGTTACTCCATAGGTCGACCTGCTAACCAAATGAATGCAGAGAGAAATGTGATATAGCATCAAAGAGGGATAATTAAGCCACAAGTTAGCTATTCCTATCCTAATACATGTGATAGGTTAGGGGCGTATCATGCCCTTCCCCTTCAAACCAATGTTGTCCTCAACATTGAACAACTCTAGATGTTGATGTAGAAAATCTTCACCTTCCTAAGTTGCACCTTCACTGCTCAGGTTCTTCCACTTGATGAGATATTCCCTAATCTCTCTGGTTCTCAACCTCTTAGTACATGTTTGGAAGATCTTCTCTGGTTCCAAAATGACTCGTCCTTCTTCATCTAGTTCTAGGACCTCTATTTGGGCTGAAACTTTTTATCCAATGACCTTCTTCAAACATGAAACATGATATACTAGGTGTATGCGAGATGAATGAGGTAACTCGAGCTTGTAAGCCACACTTCCAATTTTATGCAGAACCTGATAAGGGCCATAATACTTAGGAGAAATTTTGTTGTCCTTTTTATGTTGCTTCAAGGACATCTGCTTGTAAGGCTGTAAACATACAAATACCCAGTCACCCACCTCAAAATTTCACTCACTACGGTGTTGATATGCTTGTTGCTTCATCATGTTTTGTGTTAAGGCCAAATTCTTTCTCAAACTAGCCAAAACCTCTTGTTGATGCTGAATGTGCTCCTCCACATCTCAAACTTTGGTTTGCACCTCTAATGAAGAAGTGATGGAAGGTGGATGGTAACCATATAGTGCTAGAAATGGAGACATTTTAGAAGAGGTATGGAAAGATGTGTTATACCACCATTCTGCAAGTGGTAGCCATTTAACCCAACGTTCCTATTTATCTGATATAAAACAACTTAGATACCCCTCTAAACATTTGTTAACCACTTTTGTTTGTCCGTCAAATTGGGGTTGGTAAGATGAGCTATGAGCTAGCTGAGTACCCAAACAAGAAAATAGTTCGATCCAGAAATTACTAGTGAAAATAAGATCATGATCACTTACAATTATTTATGGGGTTCCATGTAATTTTAGAACTACCTCCAGAAAAATAGTTGCTACTGTACTTGCTAAAAATGGGTGTGAGAGAGCACAAAAATGAGCATATTTTTTAAGCCTGTCCATAATGACCAAGATAACATTCTTACCTTCAGAACAAGGCAACCCTGTGATGAAATCCATGGAAACCTCCTCCAACCTTTGACTAGGAATTGCTAACGGTTGTAATAGACCCGGGGTCTTAATTGTCTCACCTTTATTCTGTTGGTATATCAAGCATTCTACCATAAACTTTTATACATATCCCTTGAGTCCTTCCCAAAATAATTCTTTCTTAATTATGTGATAAGTTTTCAAGAACCCTGAGTGTCCCCCAATTGGAGATGCATGCAACTCCGCAAGAATCTTATGCTTAAGCTCTGAATCTTTGCACAAGTATAACCTACCCTTATACCATATGACATTACCTTTCCATTCAAATTTGTCAAAGGCTAAAGTACCTTGCTAGATATTTTGAATCAAAACCAGTGTATCCTTGTCTTGCTCCCATTCTAACATGGCTTCATCTACCCAATCTATGTGCAACATGGACATTGCACAAAGTAATGCTTCTGTGGATGTATCCCGTCTGGATAGTGCATCTGCTACTACATTATCTTTACCCTTCTTGTAGATGATTTTAAAATCATAACCCAACATTTTGGTTACCCACTTTTGTTGTTCCTCAGATGATAATCTTTGCTCCAAAAAGTATTTGAGACTATCATGATTCGTTTTCACCTTAAAGTGTCTACCCATCAGATAGGGTCTCCATTATTTAACTGCATGAGGAATAGCCACCATTTCTTTCTCATAAATAGGTTTTTATAAATTCTTAAATTTGAATTGATGACTCTCAAATGCAATGAGTCTTCCTTCCTGCATTAGTACTACTCCCAACCCGGATCCAAAAGCATCACATTTAACAGTGAATGTCTTTGAGAAGTTTGGAGTAGCCAAAATTGGAGTGGTGCACATAGCTACTTTTATTTCTCAAATGCTTTGTTGGTGGCATCATTCCAATGGAAGGCATCCTTCTTTAACAATGCAATGAATGGAGCCAATATGCTGCCATAACCTTTCACAAATCTTTGGTAGTAACTTGTTAGTCCTAAGAACCCTCAGAGGTTTTTGAGAGTTTTTGGCATGGCCCAAAAAATAGATGGGTGGTCATCAAGATTCATCTGTAGATTAGGATGCGTATATCCCTATGTGGGTTGAACATCTACAGAACATAATCATGCGATAATTCCCTTTGGCCCCCTTTTTTAGCATCTTGGTCATCTGATGTGAACTAATCACATGTGGAGATTTTCCCTGTAATCCACGTAGTTCAATTTTCCTACCTTCAGAATGAAAGTGCATGAATAGTTCTTAGAATTTCATCTCAATGGTACCCAAGGTTGTGAGCCATTAGACTCCCAAAATAATGTTTGTGCTATCCATGGAATAGCAAACATAAGAGAATCAAGATTGTACTCACCCATAACAAGCTTAATACTATGGCATTTCCCTAAACAATTAATTGTGCCACCATCTGCAATCATGACCTAAAATTCTAGTGCTAGGTAGATGAAACAATTCAATCGAGTGGCCAACTTATGGTTGATGAAGTTATGTGTGCTCCTCGAATCAATCAACGTTGCCACCTTCTATTTCTTGAGGAAACCCACCACTTTAAGAGTTTGTGAAGTGTTAATACCTGCAAGTGCATGACAAGAGACTGTAGGTTGGGAATCTTCAGGTACCTCCTCTATCTCTTCCTCATCATCATTGGAGGCATCATCTTCTTCTTTATCTTCATTAGATCCCTCAATGTAGAATAATTTATTCTTAGCACATATATGTCCTTTGCTATACTTACTGTCACAATCAAAAAATAATCCTTTTCCACGCTTCTCTTCAATTTGTTGAGGGGTCAATCTGGTAGGTGGAGGAAATGTTGGTGTCAATATGCTACGATCTTTAAAGTGAGTGAATGGCTGTTGCTTGTTGGCTATGACTTTTTCCTCAGCTCTGCGTGCCATGATAATAGAATCATAAATCTTAAGTGGATTAAGCATGTGTACCTCATGTTGAATGTGGTCCTTAAGTCTACCCAAAAATAGGTCATTCAAGTTCTCCTCATAAATTATCTCCACATGTAAGGATAGGTTTTGAAAATTATGAATATAATCCTTGACAAAGCTAGTCTGTCACAATTTTGCCAGTTGGCTGAAGTAATTCTCTGTTACACTATTGTCATAGTGTAATTGTAGCTCCTCTGTAAAAATTGACCAGGTGACACTGAGAGTCATCTTTTTATTTTGAGCACAAAACCATCGATACCAAATGAATTGATCAAATTCAAGATACAAGGATGCCGTGGTAACCTTCTATCCACTTGGGATCTGATGTAGATCAAAAAAAATCTCCATTTGGTTGATCCAATTGAGTGGATCTTTTCCATCAAATTTGTGCATATCCACCTTTGGTAACAGGTTCCTCTGTGGTAATGTAGTTGGATTTGAAGTAGACTGGTTGGGTGAACCACCCTAGTGGGGTTGTGTAATAGCAATAGCTATATGATTTGACTAATTTTTTTCAAATCCATCATGATATCTACCAAACTATCTTGTATGGATTTCATATTTGATTGTATGCCTTGCACCTCACTTTGAATGTCTTGCACACTATAGTCAAACTGGCTCACTTTGTGATCTATGTCAAAGAACCCTGGTACAAAGGATCTAGTACATCCCCCTTCTGACTCTATCTCTTCCTTGTTAGGAGTTTTACCTAGAGTTTTAACACCCTTTCTTTGGCCTCGAGTTTGTGGACCTGCCATAAAAGGGCTTTATGATGTCAACCCTAATTGGCACTTTTGACCCAACTTTGACAAAGTGATTTTGGACTTATGTAAGCCTCAAATCAAAACATACAAAAAACATACCCTAATCAAATTTTTTAAAGCTTTTCAAAAATGTAAATAACACAGAAAAATTCTTTGAATTGCACACTATAGATCAATTTTATGAAAAACCCTATAATGGTGATAATTGTTATAAAACAAATCCAAATGAGATGAAATTTTAATGGAAGCTTAATTTAATGACTTTGCACCTCTAATAAAAAAAATGAAAATAAATTCACAACCATTTTTTATATATATATCCAAATTTAAAAAAATAGGGTTTCACCCACAAGATTGCTTAAATCGTAGCTCTGATACCACTTGTAATGAAATTACTTCAACAATAAAGTAGAATAGCAGAAATAGATCCAAATATGACTAAAATATATAAGAGTATATGATAATAGACAAGCCACTTCAAGGGGTTAACCTCCACAAGGTTCAATAAGAGCAGAATTCACAATATGATGATAAATAATTACCCACTACCTCATATATATAGTTTATCTATGTCATGGTTACTCCATAGGGTTACCTACTAACCAAATGAATGCATAGCCAAATGTGATATAACATCAAAGAGGGATAATTAAGCCACAAGTCAGCTATTCCTATCCTAATACATGCGATAGGTTAGGGGCGTAGCATTCTTTTTTAAGTTTCCTCTCAATTAGGCCTATTAGCCTTCATTCCACTTGTTTTGGCCTAAAATACGTACTAGATCATATGATGGAAAAATAAAACTGATATAATTAGTTTACTCATGTCTAAACATGATTTATTACAAATTTTGGTCATTTTCCACCAGTTGGAATTCCAGTTATAGGGAGTTTTGCTTGGAAACCCTAATTAGGCTTAAAATCCTGACTATGTAAGCTGAGAGGAGGCAAAATGCCATAAATTTAGTTTTAGGTCCTTTATAATAAATATGATACTTGTTATAGCTCTATGTCAATCATATTAATCTTTCCAAATACCTTATACATATTTTCCAAACTTATTATCCTCACAACAATGTAATTTGTATAATATTGTGTTCTTGGTATGACTGTGTAAGGGTTTTGATTAGTCTATTCACTTGAAAACATTCCAAACTCCATCTTGGTTATTCTCAGGGTTTTATCCACCTTCCTTCATCCTAAAACTTAACTAACATAATGCCCATTCATTTGCTTGAGCACATACACTTCTTTGGTTGGTCTCTGACTATGCAAACAGGGGTCTTGACTCTATAAGACAGTGTCTTGTTTAATGAATTGATTCCCTTCCAAAAGGTTTACAAACTTATAAAGGGACATTATCCACACTTTCTCTTCCTTATTCCATATCATGACTCAACCAATCAAACAAACACTCACCTCCTCAATGCATTCCTTCATTACACACTAACTAAGCAAACATAGAGTTTCAAAATACACCTACAAGGTTTTTTATATGAATTGTGTACTAGAAGTTGTCACATGTTCTACATTCAAACCTAATTAAATTATCCTTCAATTATATATAAATTCAATGTATCATTTCTTTTTTACAACAAACATTTCTCTCTTTGGCATAAGATTGAGTAACAAAGTATAGTCTGTATATGCAAAAAGGGTTATATTTTTAGGTTGACTAGTAATGAACATTTGTCCATTGTTATATCTTAAAACTTGATCACCAATATTTCCACTAACATTTATTCTCTATACATATCATTCAAACAACATAATGATCCTTTTGATACTTAGACATTTTAAGAAACGTTCACAATTCACCTTCAAATATGACTATCAGAGAAATCTGCATGGTTTATCTTTTCTATAAGCATTTCTTAAGGTTATTCCTTTTTGAGAATACACCAACTATTATTACAACTTGATATGACTTTAACTTTACCTGTAGATGACTGAGTACTTCTCCTTCTTTCACCAAACTTCACCAACTATTCTCTTGTTTGACTGTAACCTGTAGTCCTCTGTTCAAAACCTATAATCTTACAAAATATCAATAATATTATGGCCTCAAGGCCTTCTTGAAACAACATATGAACTAATACAATAAATATACTTCCTCATGGATAAATAACACAACACCAAACTTGTCTTTATTCACTTGAATTAGCACTTGTTACATTACAGTCCATGAATGGACTCTATGGACTCTGCCACCTTTTTTGAGAGGTTACAATCTTTTATCTCTATTTTCCTCCTTAATGGATCTCTCATACCTCTCTCTCACTCTCCCATACACCACACACTAACTTCCAAATTTCTTTCCATCCAACTTCTATGTTGGTCTAGGTGGTTACAATTACAACTTCTTTTTCATTCCAAATCAATGTGTGGGATAGTGGTTATAACACTAAACATGACTCTTGAATTAATAACTTACACATATAATGACTTAAAATACCCTTTAAAATACTTCTTGGCCATTTTAAACCAACGTTCTCTATCTTCCACACGCAACAATGGAAACTCCCCTCTCGCCTGTGGGACTGACGAAGCTGGAGGGGAGAGTCTCTAGGTAATGGCTAGCTCCCTTTGATGCATCTGATTCATTCCAGTAAGTGCTAATACATACATACATATATATATATATATATATATATATATATATATATATATATATATATATATGTATATATATATACATATATATATAATGGGGGGGATGAAAAGGGAGAAAGATTGCAGGAAAACAAATCTACTCTAAAGGGGTGATGCACCAAAATAAATCGACCTTCTCACATTCACACTTAAATCAGACAAACACATACATACACTTCAGACTTGGCAGAAGGACCAGGCTGCGAGAAACTTGGCAGGGAGGCTTTAATGGAAAATACAAAAAATAGAGATTCACCAAGGTGCTATGAAATGCACACTGTAAGTAATTTCTTCTATTTCTACACTTCTAAATATAGCTCTCCTTGTCAGCTGCATAAATGGCACCTTGTAGACAACATATATGTTGGTGTTGAACATGTGAAAGCATCAAGAAACAATGATTAAACACAAACTAACACTCAAGACGTACATAGAACTATCTATCCAAGATAGAGGTAAAAAATGTGTTTATTGATTCAAGTGAAATTTTGCCAGGGCTACGCCTTACAAATGTGGAAGATGATTACAAAAATGACAAGTCTCCAATATATATAAGAAGAAATGAGGCCTTTTGGCACCCCTTTTACAAGTGGCCCATGGTAGGCACTGTGTCAACTACTAAAATAACTTCCTGACACCTTTTTGCGTCACTTGGATCGCTCCGTCTGCTTTTGCGTGATGGCCATTCTGTTGTCAAGAATTGAATTAATGAGCTGTGCCATTTTCCTGCTCTGTAGTGCATATTGAAGAAAACTAGTCACGCGATTGGTCATTCGCACCTTCTAATGGTTAATTCACAGATATTATTTCACCTTCTAGAGTAACTTCTTGAATTGGCACCTCCCTTCACCACCTGGACTATCTGCCTGCCCCATGCTTTTGGCCCTTTTGTCTTTTCCCTATCTTGTCTCTTCTGGCTCCTTCGACCCTCGAGGCTATCTTTGGGCGGGTCACTGCATTCCTTGGGCTCCTTTCATGTTTGGCTCTTGGGCATTTAAAAACCAATGGCGTTTTTGCTGGCTTAAAATTGACGTCCGCGCATCCATCATTGTTTGAAAAACAACGGCTAGTTCACCTCCTTAAAGTTGACAGCATCCAAGATGTCACTGTCCTTGGCAATTTCCTTCAGACGAAGGCCCAAACGAGCCTTGTAAACCCTAACACTTTCTAAACTGATTTCTCATCTGCCAAGGGTTTCACCTGTAGAGTCTGTGGAAACTCCTGGACTTGTGCAAAATCAAAAAATGAATTGGCCTTAAACAACAGGGGAAGAAGGGGACCAATTTTTTGCCCTATTGGGCAAAAATGGTCAACAGGTAGTTTGGGAAGCATATCAACTTTTTGAATAATCAGCAACATGGTGGGTAAATAAGAAGCTTGAGATGAACCTCAACTCTACCATAACCATTTGGGAGTAGTTTGTGACATTGTTTAGGTCACAGTGGCTTCCTCAATTGTATTTCGATCAGAAGCTGACAAATTTTTAGAACCTTAAGTAAGGAGACCTTTATGTGAATGAATATTGGGAAAATTTCACTAAGATCCTAAAGTATGTCCCTCAATATCAGACAGATGAAAGGTTTTGAATCAGGAAGTTCATTATGGGATTAAAACCCCAAATTGATTGTGAGGTAAATGTGCATGGGCCATCTACGATGGATCAGGGCTTCAAAAAGGTAGTTAAATAGGAGTTGAAGATGAAATATATTTCTCAAGTTAGAAAATTCAAGAAGAAGTTTGGAAGTCCTAAAATGACTTTCAAAAAGAATAATTAAAAGATGAGTGGAGACTCCAATAACTAGTTTAAGAACTAGAATGTTAAGTTCAATAATAGCTTAGGAAATAGGAAACCTATAAATGGTTTCAAGGGAGGTTTCAAGGGGAACAAATAGTTAGATAGTAGAAGACCACCTGGTGGATTCTTCATTCATGGCGGTGATCATTACGCTAGAGAGTTTACTAAAGGTAAATTAGAGGGTAGGAACAAGGGTTTTGCTTCAAAATAAGGAAATTTTTAGCAGAGGATTCATGCAGTTATTGACAACCATCAAGTTGAATTCCAAGCTTCTCCTATTAAACTGATAGGTATTTTGTTTGATCATCCAATTTCAATTTTGATTACCACTAGGTTACTAAATGTTTTATTGCTCCTACAATGTTTACTAAGTTGTCTAGAAAAGTAGGGATTTTGGAAAAGGCATCGTCAGTACAATATGGAAATGAATCAAAGGTTAAGGTTGATAAGTGTCTAGTGGAAGTTGATATCAGGTTTCCTAAATTCACTACAATAGTGGATATATATGTTGTATTATTAGGGTCATATGATGTGATCATAGTGTTAGATGTACAATCACTAAAAGGGGGGGGAATAGGTGATGCTAGATAATCCAATTCCAATTCCAAACTCTTAATCATTCAACATATACAATCATGAAGCATAAAAATTAAACTTTACAATGAACAAAGAAGATATAACAAGATCAATCACATAACACATGACATATGTGGGAAACCCTCTTGGGGGATAAAACCTATAGAACCTTGCAAGATGGACTATAGTCCTATAATGACAAGATCTAATTTAGACCAGCACCAATTGATCAGGGAACACCCATCCCTTAATTTATTAAGACACAAATCCCACAAGGAGCTACTGCCCCTGTATATCTAAGCACCCATAACAACTATACCTTTAGCAAGTTTCACCTTGCAATGAGGAACCAACCCCCTAAGCAATCAAACACCCACCCAACTACCTTCAAAAAATCATCTTGAACACCTATTTCTACTCTTAAACTAATGATTACCACCTTTTTTTCACTCTTTACCTTCACTCTTTCACCCAAATAGTCTCAAGGGCTCACTCGCTCAATCTGCCTCTTTTAAGCTCATCAAGTCCAATTGTCAGGTACCTAGAACAACAAACATGCTCTGATACCAGTTGTCAGGGAATCCAAGAACAAACACACTTGTTCTGATCCCACTTGTTAGGATCTTGCTCCTCAAAAAGAGCACAATATGATTACCAAACTTAAGCAATTAAACATGCGAAAATATACCAGAAACACAAGTAACTAGACTTCACCAATAGCACAGAATATGAGAGACAATACACTATCTTGTATTAACATATGTACAAAAAAGAAGACAATAAAGAGCCGCCACACTCTTCCACCTTACAGAGGCTTCCCACACCTCAAGTGTACAGTAATTCTTCTTCAAAACACTCTCCTACCAAAAATGGTCCCAACACCCAACTCACACACAGAATTGGTGTTCACCTCTCCAACCAGTCAGTAATAACCCTGCCAGTACACCAAGCACTCTATAGTACTTCAAGTTGATCTCCCATGAACCTGCAACCTGCAATTCAATAGACCATACTTATAATGGAAGGATCTACCTTGCCTTCCTTTCTAGCTCATTAGTGGAACTAGGAGAAACACACACTTTGTTCTCTTCACTAGCACACTTTACAATACATGCCAATGGGTCTATAAATAGATCCCAGACTTGAACAATAACTTAGACTCTTAGTTTACTATAATTATCCACACAACTCAAGACTCGAAATAGCCTTTACATGCAAACACTCCGTTCACTAATATAACTGTTTGTGCAATGAATAGTTCTGGAACACACAGGCGACCGACGTTGGTCCCTGCTTGCCTGGTTCTGCCGACGTCGATCGACTCCCTACTGACACCGGTTGCCTTCTGCACTGATCATAACTGAAGTCAGTCATGCTGTCGACATCGACGCTTTTGGGTCTTCAGCAACCTCTTTTTCTTTGTCTGCAACATGTTGAAACTTTTAGCTCTACAACCTAATAATTTCCTACTTGGAGATAAACAACTGCAACTGTACCTGTACCTGTACACCATCTAGTTTGCTTCCTTGGCTCTATATCCCTCTTCAAGATCACTCTTGAAGACCAACCACCACAAACCCTGTAGTGCAACACCTGTCATCCAAATCACCTACCACATCCACATCTACAAACCATGTAGAAAATAACTTGATCCTGCATAGCATGTGCACCTGTTGCTGGTCCCTCTAAGAATCCATTGAACTACCCTCCAATGCTTCTTTCCCGGATTGGCTCCAAACTTGTGACAACTCCCACTGCTTGGGAAAACTCAGGTCTAGTACATACCATGCACTTAACCTCATTATGTGAATCAAGACACTGTTCTGTGAACTGTCCAACCATCGGCGTTCTAATCGATCTCACACAATCATCCTGAAACAAAGTCAACATATGACCATTATGCCAAAGAATCTTGCTGCTCCCAGATTCTCCATGACACACCCCTGAACTAGCTTTACCTTTAGTTCAGCAATACCTGTATATGTAGCCCTGCAACAAGCACATCATACAGTATTAGGATAATGTAGCTAATATTATCCAACTTGGTAAAGAAAAACACAATGATCAAACCTCCATTGCCCTACAGCTTATACAAGACCATATACCCTGATCTTCCATCTCACATATCCATTTCCGCTCTTCTTCATCCTGAACATCCATTCGTCTCTCAATGCTTACATCCAGCTGACAACTCCACCCAAAACTCCTGTTTGGTTCTCCTCCAAGGAATCACATCCTCCATCCATGCCAAGCTCCCACTGTTTCCTGGATCTACCTATTCTACTTCTTTAACAACTTCCTGGTTCTTTACCATAAGTGAGCAACAAGTAGTGTAAAGAAGGGAAATGACGAATTTGAGGCTTACCTACCCTTTAAGTCCTCCATATGGGTGCTTGAGACTCCTTGACAGCTTGCTGTCCACCCAAAATTCATCTCAATGACCGATGCCGGTCACATTCCAGTCTGCACCTAACTGATGTTGATTCCCTGCGACTGCCTCATCACTGACATCGATTCCTCCCTTGACCGACATCGATGTTTATCTACCCTAAGTCACCGACGTCGTGCTGCACATAGTCAATGTCAGTCCCTGTCTGGTCGTCGATGCCAATTTTCCTACCAACGTCAGTCTCTATGTTTTGCCTATGAGAACTAACTTCTACTCGTGAGCTCCTTTTGGATCAAACCCTTGTCCAAATCACCCTTGCTCTGCTCAGAATTCTTCTACCCCTTGTGCTAAACTCTGTCCGTCACCTTCTCCTTGAAAGCCAAGGCTTTCTTGCTCTTGTCACTAACATCGGATTCCTCAAGAAACGTCACCTTCTTCTTCTGCATACAGAAATCTCGATATATACCCTTCAAATCCAAAAGCATACCCTTTGACTCAAGAACATGCATCTCCTTCTTATTCATGTGACCAAGCCTATTAAGCCACATCTTCGAATCTATAGCTGAAGTAGATAACCCAGAAAGAGAATCAGTAATACAAGTAGATAGATAAAGCGTACCTACTTTCTTACCTCTTGCTACAACAAGTGCACCCTTGGTAACCTTCCAAGAGTCCGCTGTGAGAGTTACTGTGCAACCCTCATCACCCAAACTTCTTACAGAAATCAAATTCCGTTCCAGAACTGGGACATGCATGACCTCCTTTAACACCCATGTGTTACCTGTCTGCAATTTCAGCTTCACTTTCCCTTTGCCAACCATCTGACAAGGCTTACCATCCCCTACACAAATTTATCCAAAGTCTCCCTGGACATACTCATGAAAAATTTCCCTATTTGGGGATGCATGAAAAGAGGCACCAGAATCTAAAACCCTAAATTCTAATTTATCCAAAGAACATACCAGAGCATCCTATGCAACGAACTCTACAACACCTGCTTCTTCTTCATGTCCTTCATGCTGATCTACTAGCAACTAACAATCTTTCTTTTCTTGCTCTTTCTTTCCATATCTCCAGCAGGTTATTCTGCCATACCTGAACTTGGACCTCCTGCTATTAAACTTCTCCATTCGTAGTCTACTTTCTTCTACCATTGCTCTACTCCCACTCAAATAGAAACCCCTGTGAGTAACCTGTAATCAACACACACTAACCAGATCTAATCTAATATGTTAGTATCCCAACCAAAAGCTCTGATACCACTTGTCAGGTACCTAGAACAACAAACATGCTTTGATACCACTTGACAGGTACCTAGAACAACAAACATGCTCTGATACCAGTTGTCAGGGAATCCAAGAACACACTTGTTCTGATCCCACTTGTTAGGATCTTGCTCCTCAAAAAGAGCACAATATGATTACCAAACTTAAGCAATTAAACATGCGGAAATATACCAGAAACACAAGTAACTAGAATTCACCAATAGCACAGAATATGAGAGACAATACACTATCTTGTATTAACATATGTACAGAAAAGAATACAATAAAGAGCCACCACACTCTTCCACCTTACAGAGGCTTCCCACACCTCAAGTGTACAGTAATTCTTCTTCAAAACACTCTCTTACCAAAAATGGTCCCAACACCCAACTTACACACAAAATTGGTGTTCACCTCTCCAATCAGTCAGTAACAACCCTGCCAATACACCAAGCACTCTATAGTACTTCAAGTTGATCTCCCATGAACCTGCAACTTGTAATTCAACAGACCATACTTACAATGGAAGGATCTACCTTGCCTTCCTTTCTAGCTCATTAGTGGAACTAGGAGAAACACACACTTTGTTCTCTTCACTAGCACACTTTACAATACATGCCAATGGGTCTATAAATAGATCCCAGACTTGAACAATAACTTAGACTCTTAGTTTACTATAATTATCCACACAGCTCAAGACTCGAAATAGCCTTTACATGCAAACACTCCGTTTACTAAACTAATTATTCGTGCAACGAACAGTTTTGGAACACATAGGCGACCGACGCCAGTCCCTGCTTGCCTGGTTTAGCTGACGTCGATCGACTCCCTGCCGATGCCAGTTGCCTTCTGCACTGATCATGACCGACGTCGATCATGCTGCCGACGCTGGTGCTTCTGGGTCTTCAGCAACCTCCTTTTCTTTGTCTGCAACAAGTTGAAGCTTTTAGCTCCACAACCTAACACCAATGTCCTGTGTATCCACCTGCATCAGCTTGATCATATAAACATGACTAATCCTCTTTGCTCTCTGATGGTCCTCACTAACCTATAAATTCTCTTTCAAATTTTCTCTACTTTGATTAACTCCACACCTTCTCAACTTGATCAAACAAGCATGACTGATCCTCTTCACTCTCTGATGGTCCTCACTGACATGTACCTTCTCTTTCAAAGGTTCTCTCCTTTGCTTGGATCAACACTTACTCAAATTGATTAGAAAAGTAGGATTGATCTTATTTTCTCTCTAATGGTCTTCACTGACTTGTACCTTCTCTTTCAAAGGTTCTCTCCTTCATTTGGCTCCACGCCTTCTCAACCACACTCCAAATAGGCCAATTATGCCTAGTATTTATACCATACACTCACCTAACCCATCTTGGTCGACCAAGATTCTTACCATAATTGTTATAACTTTGAATAGGTCTTCATACATGTTACATGTGAGAACCCCACACTCCTTAGGTCCATCATTAGTCCTTAAGACTCAAATCCTCCATTAGGCCTTAATGAGAACCAAAATAATTAGGCCTTCACATCCACACATTATTCTTGTAACCTCTTGGACCACCTTCAGATTTCAATAATGCTTAGAACATATCAAACCTATATCTAATAGACCCTTGATAACTACCTCATGGGTCCATACCACCTGAAACACCAACTCAACACTTGAACCTACCAATTAGGTCTCCTTGTTCTTTAGGCCTTAAAATACAGAAAACACAGTCTCAAACTTTTGAAGCAACAACTCAAATATTTCACATAGCCATATAATTAGATCACATGGGTAAAACCTTCAAGACCTATGTAACACCTCCATGTGCCTTAGGCATTTCAACATGGGCTCTAAGCACTAAAAACAACTCTTTCAAAAAGACTACTCAGGTTAGTCAAAATACAATAATTCTATTTTGACTCTCCATATCTAATCAAGGGCATATCATGACATTAAATACTTTTTCATAAGCCTTAGATACTTACATAACATCTCCATACTTAGTTTCTTCTTCAATTTTACTCATAACACCTTGAACTCACTCCTACAACATGGTCACTCAATCTGCTACTGCATTCAATAAACATAGTCAACTTTTAAGCAATTGTTCATACTAAATATGGATTGGTCAAACCTCCATAATACACATATATGGTCTTAATATAGTATATAACACTCTTCAATAGTTATATCATCTTTAAACATCAAAATACCATCAATAAATCTTCAATTACCCTTCTCAGGTTACTTGTAAAGCATGGTCAAATGTACAATTAACTTTAGAGCTCAATATCTTTGACTGTATAGATATTCAAACCTTAAAATAAACTTTTATATATTAAAATTTAAGTCCTCTTAAACTTTTCCTTTTACACCATCAATAAATTCATCTTAGATCAAAAGATATATGCAAAATACTGAGCACTATTTTATCCTTTTACTAATTCAAATGCCAACGGTCACTGGTTCGTGTAAAATCATCTACAGACACGTGTCTTCATCTCATGTCCTCACACAACTTACTCAAATGCACTCTATCAATCTCCTTGTGATCCTCTTAACTTTAACTTGCATTTATCATCATTGACCTTAGATCCTCACTTTCGAGATCAAGCCAGTTGGTAACCCTATGTGTCCTCTATGTACCCTACAATTAGTCTCCAATGAACTTCTACCAATTGGCATCCCCACATGCCCTCTAAGAATTTTATTGAATAATTCACACCATTTATCTTCCTATACATGATTGAATGCTCTCCATCGATCTTGATCTATTGCTCACACTCTGTGAAAGTGAAAAATGTCTTCATCTCATTCATTCTTAGGATCTTTGACTAATTGAGCTCATGCTCACCGTTGATCTCTGTATGACAAGTATAATGCTCACCATTAGATCCTTATCTGGTCAAATTGATTACTTTTCATATATATTCATCACCTGATTAAATGCTCATTGTGGATCTTCAATATCACAAATTTGGTTAAGAATGGGAACTTAGTGAACTCTGTTTGAGAAGCCAACTTTACACCTTAATAACTTTTGCCACACATATCCTGATGACCTTAAACTTAGACCACATGACATCCTCTCATAGGGGAATCCATCCATATATCAATTTGATCTTGTAACCTTCACATGTGTGAACGTTGATGTTATCAATCTGCTCACTTAACCTTATTTATCAAGATGACTACTTGAACCTAAACTTTCATATGACTACTACGATGAATTCCTTTCAATCTCACAAGCATTCCAAACACTTAAAACACCTATAGGGTATTTGTAACATGTCCATACCATCAATATCATCCACCATCTAACTAACTAAGTCAACCAAAGAAGAACTATATAAGAACACTGAAGTACAATGAAGCACACTTTGTCATTGTCATTCTAGCACACATGACACCTTATTAACATCCTTGGTCACCTTAGATACATAATTAACAAACCTCCAACAATCTTCCCCTTTGTCATTTATGTCAAACACCAAGACAAAGCTTATGCTCAGACTCTGTGTCTCTCTTCAAGCACTTTCTCCCCCTTTGACACAATGATAAAGTGGGCTCAACTCCTGATCTAGCGGACCTGAAAAGACTTCAAGGACCAATAATAGGAAAAGACCACTTGTTAGAGATGATACAGACTCCCACTAACATTGTGAATACCTATTCTTACCTTGAGCTTCTCAAACATGCTCCATGACTACACTCTTCTTTGATCATACATAGCTTCTATGAAGACAAAAGATACATGAACATTAGAAACTGCATGAACCTACCTTGAAAACATTTAAGAGGGACTCCCCCTAAGTCACCTAATCTTAAGCACCCTTTTGAGCATCTTCAAACCATTTCTAACAATGATGAATCAACATAATTGCCTTCGTACCTTCTCTCTCAAATTCTACTACACAGTCCTATGATCCTAGGACCTAACCATTTACAAATATCCCCCTTTGTTTATGCATGAGGATTCAATTTATTGATAAGGCACTTACCTTGGTTTGATCAAGCCATCAAATCAACATACTTAAGTTCACATCTGTAACAAACTTCTTCATATCTCCATTATGACTTAAACATCTCACATATGCTCCCCCTCACATCATGCACATCTCTTCAAGCCTTTCAAACTATCTGAGTTAGCCCCCCCAACTCCATTCTCTGTTTGAAAAGCATCTTCAACAAGTCTTCTCAATGAACTAGGTCTGCTAGCAATTCTTCAACACCATCCACACTCAAAAAATATCCTTACGAAACCACTAATAGATATCAGATCTTCATTAGATCAACTTAAACAATTGAAGCAAACATTAATAACTCTCATATGGATCTCAAAATAATTGTCTTTTATCCTCTACAAGCCATCATGGTTTATAACCTTTTCAAAACACTCTCATGGAACTATCTCATTTTTAGAACACTGTGAACTCCATAACAAACACAATCTATCATATACAGAACTCTAAGACCTTCTTCATGATACCAAAATTATGAAAACACATTCTCCCCATACTCTATAGCAACCGTGCCTTCAGTCTTCATCATTTTGGCCAATCAATTTAGACAACAAAAATTGACAAGTTCTTACCTTCAAAAACAAAAACCTTGAACACACCTTGAGCATGCTAGAACAATATCAACACACCTTTCTTATGCAAATAGAACATTTTGACAACTCACCATCATAACACTTTGAATTAGTTACATAAAACTCATTATTACCCCTTAACCAAACACATCTTCTTGTGACCTTTCTTGTCCTACAACATCAATCAAAAACTCAACTAACATCCACCATGATTCCTCTTGCTGACAAGTGTCTCCTTGAAGACTAGATAAAGACACCCCTTTGGCATAGAGAGACTAAAAGTCCAAAAACTTAGGAGACTCCCATATCTCCATACCTTTATTTGACTTGTAGTCTTGCCTCACCATCTTATTGACTTTGAACAACTGTTTGACTTCATCTTTGGTTCAAATTTGTCAACAAATGCTGACAAAAAATGTTCTTGTATTTATTTCACATCTATCATAATAAATAAACCATCTATGGTCTTAATCTGATCTCTCCTAATGGTCTTAGCTCTCCATAACCATGTGTGACCTGTTCCTTGCACACTGAGAGCTCCATACACCTTGTTTTGATTTGAGAACTCATTCAACCCATTCTTGCAATATCTAGCAATGTCACCAACTTTATGACATCTAAAACAAACAATATCATTCATACCTTTTGCTTGATGATGATTGTGATCTTCCTTTGATTGATTTCTTCTCCTCTTGCACTCTCTCGTTGGTCTTCTTTCTTGCACTCTAAGAGCTTGATTGAACTGATCTTGACTAACTGGTCTTTGCTAGCATAACCTAACAATGTGACCAACTCTATGACAATTGTGGCAAATAATGTCTTTCATACCTTTTGATTAAATATGGCAATGATGTCCATTTGACTAATTTCTTCTTCTTACATGTTCCTTTGCCCTATGACCAATAAGATGACAAACAAAACAATGGCCCGTGAAATATTTGGCATACCTTGAAGTATTTAGCTGTCTGATTGGATTATTCTTTTTGCTCTTGACCTAATCTGACTTCTTGTCTTTCATGATACCATCCCCTTTATCTTGTTCTAATCTCTTTTGTTCTTCTTCAATCTTACCTTTCTTGATCATGACCTTTTCATACTCGTCTTTCAAGGAAACAAGACCAGTCTTCAATTAAACATATTTTACTTCTTTAGGTCTCATGCTTGACATTACAGCCTCTAATTGAATTCTAAGATATTTGATGGTCTTCTTATCCTCCTTAGCTTCTCAAGCCATGTCATCCTTCAATCTATATGTTTACTCTACAATAGACTTGATATGTTATTGATTTTTCTTTTCCTCTCTCTCGGACTTGCCTAACAAACTTCCCTCAAGAGAACTAACTTGTGATTCAATACCTTTGATCATATTCCTTGTTTTATTATTTCTCTTCTTTTGTTCCTTCAGTTTACCAAGTTCACCCATGAGCTCAGCTTCTAGATTAACTTCTTCCTCTTGTCATATAACACTTCTTCTCCACTGTCATGGCAAACTTCTTCATCACACATGATGTGCTTTTCTTTTGAACAACTTTCCATTTTAGCCATATTTTATCTTAGATCACCTTCAACTGGTTAAACTTGCACAAAAGGTCATGCTCTGATACTAATTATTAGAGGTATAATCACTAAGAGGAGGGGGGTAAATCAGTGATGTTAGATAATATAATTCTAGTTCTAAACTCTTAATCATCTAGCACATACAATCATGAAGCATATAAATTAACAATTGTAATGAACAAAGAAGCTATAGCAATATCAAGTACGTAACACATGACATATGTGGAAAACCCTCTTAGGGGATAAAACCCATTGAACCCTACAAGATGAACTATAGTCCTAAAATGATAAGATCTAATTTAGACTAGCACCAATTGATCAATGAACACCCATCCCTTAATTTAGTGAGACACCATCCCACAAGGAGCTACTACCCCTGTCTAGCTAAGCACCCACAACAACTAGACCTTTTAGAAAGTTTCACCTTGTAAGGAGGAACCAACCCCCTAGGCAATCAAGCACCCACCCAACTACCTTGAACATATCATATTGAACACCTATTGATACTCCTCAACTGATGATGACCACCTTTATTTTCACTCTTCACCTTCACTCTTTCACCCAAAAAGTCTCAAGGGCTCACTCGCTCAATTTGCCTCTTATAGGCTCATTAGGTCTAATAACCTATGTATCTACCTACATCAGCTTGATCAGATAAACATGATTGATCCTCTTTTCTTTATAATGGTCCTCACTAACATGTACCTTCTCTTTCAAAGGTTCTCTACTTTTTTTAACTCTACACCTTCTCAACTTGATCAAACAAGCATGACTAATCCTCTTCGCTCTTTGATGGTCCTCACTAACCTATACCTTCTCTTTCAAAGGTTCTCTCCTTCGTTTGGATCCACGCCTACTCAAATTGATCAGACAAACATGACTGATCCTCTTTGCTTTTTGATGGTCCTCACTGACCTGTACCTTCTCTTTCAAAGGTTCTCTCTTTCACTTGGCTCCATGCCTTCTCAACCACACTCCAAATAAGCCAATTATGCCTAGTATTTATACCATACACCCATCTAACCCATCTTGGTCAGCCAAGATGCTTACCATACTTGTTCTATCATTGAAATAGGTATTCATTCATGTTACATGTAAGAACCCCACACTCTTTATTATTGGGGATGCCACAGATCTGTTGGTTCATGGAAGTGCACTGGAATGAAGTGAGACATGATTTGCATAAAAGCCAAATCTAGGCAAACTCAAATATTTACAAATTACAAAAACACAAAGACTAATTTGCACACAACAAAGTTAAGCTCCAACTCAATACATTCAAAATTAGATAATTTGAAAGAAATATAAGTACAAATAGGAGTGGATGTAACTCCTCCATGAAAGTTGGTCAAGGATGCCTTAAAATAGAGTGTAACTCCTCGATCTAAGAATAGCCAATCAACAGAGTAACTCCCACAATGAATGAAGCGTAAGATAACTACTATGACATATGATAGGTCAAAGTAACTCCTGTGACTACACACCTAAGCAAGACTATCCACAAATGTAAGAAATCTAAATGACATGGAATATCCAAGTAGGAAAATACAATAAAATGCAAGGAAAATAAATCCTACACTAATACCTCCCCATAAATGCATCTTAGGTGGGTGATGATATAAAATGGGTCCCGAAAACTATGCTTTATTAGGTACCCATATACAATGCAGTCCCTCATATACAAAGAAGAGAAAACCCAATAGAAAAAACTCCCCTCAAAAGAGAGAAATGAAGAGGCTAGAAGGCCCCCTTGAAGATGATGAAGTTGTAGAAGTGGATCGCACTCCTAGAAGAGCTTATAGATGAATGAACTTGGTCTCAGTGAAGAGTTTGATAAAGATAATAACAACCTACTCAAAATACTAACAAAATCTCAAGTCAATGACCTAACCTTGAATAAGCTCTTGAATAAAATGCATGTGAATCTCAATGTGTTTGGTCTACTGGTGCTGAACCAGATTCTTGCATATTTTTTTAGTACTCTGGTTGTCATAATAGATGACGATGGGCTACCCAATAGGAATGTCAAACCTAAATAGAATCCCCTGAAGTCAAATAACCTTAGTAGTTGCATTAACAACTCCCATATATTTTTCCTGTATGGATAATATAACAATAACATTTTGCTTCTTGCTAGACAAACTAATAAGGACATAATCTAAAGAAAATTGTAACTTGAAGTGGACTTGTGATTCTGAGTATAGCCAACTGAATCTAAATATGAAAATCCAACCAAGACAACCTCTATGCTAAATTTTTACTGAATCCCAAATCTATAAGAGCCCTAAATGTAGTGCAAGATACTCTTAGCTACTTTTTAGTGTAGCTCATGTGGCTCCTACATGAATCATGAAATAATCTCAACTGCATATGAAATGTCAGGCCTGATATGAGTCAGATAAATGAGGCTACCAACAAGTTATCGATACTAAGTAGCATCAACCAAAGGTGTAGAAGAGTTAGCCTCAAGTTTGAATCCTAATAGAAATGGAGTCAGAGATGGCTTGCAATCAATCATGTGAAGTCGATCCAAAATATCAAGAGCATACTTGGGTTGTGCAAGTGAAATCCCTGAATTAGATTGTTAAATCTTAATGTCGAGGATGTAGTGCAAAGGACCCAAGTCTATCATGTCAAATATGTCTTGTAGAGTTGTCTTCACCACCATAATAGATGATGAGGAACTCCTGCAGATCAAAATATCATCAACATAAAGGACCAATATCTATAAAGAATCATCCTACCATAAGAAGTATTTATTGGGGTCTAAATGACACCTAGTGAAAAATAAAGTAAGAAGGAAAGAATCCTTCTTGGCATACCAAGCTTGAGGGTCCTAAATGAAGCTATAGATAGATTTCCTAAGTCTGTAAATTAAGGATGAATCCTAAACAATCCTAGGTGGCTACTCCATGTAGATCTCTTCTTCAAATTTTTAGTGAAAAAAGACACTCTTCATATCCATCTGATGCACATCCCAACACATATGTTGTGGCTAAATCTAGTGTGAGTCAAATTGAAGTCATCTTTGTAACAGGTGCAAAGGTCTTTGATTAGTCAATGCCATCTACTTATGAAAAACCCTTAGCATCTAATCATGCCTTATACTTATCGATCTACCCATCGACTGTGAACTTGGTCTGATATATCTAATGACATCAAATCATCTTCTTTCTTTTAGGAAGTAAAGTCAAATCCCAAGTGTGATTGTTAATCAAGGAATTATATTCCACATCCATGGCTCTATCCCACTCGAGTATGCATGATGCCTCTCTGAGAGAGTCTATGGATCAATCACAAAATCAAAGAAGGCATGTGATCCACTCTAAAAGTTTGCTCGAGTACATATGTCATCATCTAGATCCCCTACCCAAGTGCCTGCACTCTAAAGTGTCTACCTAGCCCAAAGAGGGATTGAAATGGGTGAGTCAGGTACTAAATCCTCATCCTCTAATGCAAGTCTAGAAGTGGATGAGGATTAATCCCCATCACTATGCTCATTATCAGACTTAGTGTTAGATTTGGAAGAAGAAAAAGCATCTACCTCAGGAACCTGCTATGAATAATTTGAATCCTTGGACTACTCATCCAAATTGAGTGAAATCGATGTAGAAGGAGAAGTGTCTAGTAAAGAGATAGTGGAACTCTCTTGAAACCTAATACTTCTCTGGATTAATAATTGATGAGTCGTAGGGTGCCGAAGCTTGTAACCCTTGACCCCACCTAGATACCCAACAAAGATGTAAAGTTTGGATTAAACCTCTATATCCTTATATTTCTTTTTGGGAATGCATGCCATCATTGGTGATCTAAATACCATGAAATGTTGTATCATTGGTTTCCTATTATGTCAAGCTTCAAAAGGAGTGATTCACACTAAAACTTTGTGAGGAACCTAGTTCTAAATGTAGCATGCATAATTGATGGCCTCTGCCCAGAATTGTGGAGCCAATGATCTAGATTAAATCATACATTTTGCCATCTCCTTCAAGGACTAATTCTTTCATTCTGCTACACCATTCTACTAAGGAATGTACAATATTATCCACTAAAGATCAATCCCCTCTATGGTACAAAACTCATCAAATCTATGGTTGATGTATTCCCCCCATTGTCTATTTGAAGGATTTTGATGCACTTTCCAGATTGCTTCTCAACAAGAACCTTAAAGTCTAAAAAATTATCGAACACTTCAGACTTTTGTCTAATAAAGTAGACCTAAGTGTATCTATAAAAGTCATCAATGAAGGTGAGGACATATCTAGCCTTAGTAAAAGAAGGATGGGGAAATGCCCCATGACATCACTGTGAATCAACTCAAGAGGCAACAAACCTCTCTTAGCTTTTCCTTTATCAAATTTCTCTTCAGGGTGTTTGTTAAGGGCACAACCCTCACAAAGTCCCTTAGAGAATTTAACTCTTGGGAAGTCGGTAACCATGTCCTACTGACTCAGTTGTTCAAGATAGCAGTAGTTAAGATGGCCAAACCGCACATGTCATAACTTGCTAACTCCATTTGAATGGGTAAGCAATGCGATAGGAGAAACGTCTAGAGCAAAATGGGAGAAATTGTATAGCCCATAATTGTGATTAGCCCTCCTAAATGCAACTATAGTGTCACTATGTACCTCTCTGATCTCAACATAATCTGATGCAAACTCGACTCTCATGCCCTACCTTATGTGGATAATCTGATACACTGAAAGGAGATTAGATGATAGTGAAGGTACACTTATAACATTTGTGAATGTTCCACGTTCAACTTCAACATACCCTCTCCTTACAAATGTTGCTAGAGTGTCATCACCCAAAGTGATAGAGGACATTATATAGGGCTCTAAGTCAAGAAACTCAACCTCTGATGAACCCATATTGTGTGAAGCACCAGAGTCTATAACCCATGATAAAGTAGATGCAGAAGCCAATACAATTAAGGCTTTGCCCTTAGGTTTCTCTTTCCCTTTTTCCTTTGACTTACAAGATTATTTGACCAATGAAGACTATTTGACGAACTCAGGGACCCCTATATTGTTCTTCTCCAAGAGATATGTAAGGTAGTCTATCTATTTCCTCATGCACTTGTGCTCATCGTGCCCTTTTCTCTTGAAATAGGAGCACTTAACCTTATCTTTCTTAGGTTTTACTTCAAAGGAGGAGGTTTCAGTGTTATTTTTTTGTAGAGGCTTTCTATTTCCCATTCCTGGAAATGAGGGCTGAAGGTTTGGAAGACTTGAGGGTTCCCATCTAGATAAACTTATCTTGTTCCTTAGTCAAATCAAAAATTAAGCCATATAAATATGGCATTTTCATTTGGATCTTATGGATCCCTTGGTAGCATAAAAGGTATAGATAAATACAAAGTAATCAGGTCCTAGTTTTACAAGCACAGAAAGAACTAATTGCTGGTCTTTCTCCTCGGTTCCACACTCTTTTAACTACAATATAAGTGACTTAAGATTAACGAATAAGTCCTTCAATGTGTCAAAGTTTCTAAGGCTCAAACTAATTAGCTCAATCTCATGATCCCTCATGGTATCGACTTTTCCAAATAATATTTCTAGAGTGTCCCATTCTTCATAAGAGATTTAGCTAACTCTATGTGAAACAATAGGTTTGATGACACTAAAATACATAAAATTACAAAGGCTTTATCACATTTATTTAACTATTTTATCTTGTCTGTCTTAGTTGTGGGCTCAGTTTCTACCCCCATAGTTATGTGAAACAACCCTTTACTCCTAATAACCATTGTAATCTTACTTTTCCATTCCTCATAGTTGAAGGGTGTCAGTGCATTAACAACCCTGAGATCTATTGTAAAACTTATGATTAATGTGTTTTTTGTTTCATAAATCAAATGTGCAGAAAAGGAGAGAATTTGCAAAATAAAAACACAACCACAGTGCAACCCCCCTGAAACTATGTCAGGGACCCCCCAAATTTTATTACGTTATAATTCACTATGTTTTATAATGAAACTAGGATAGATATGTGGAAAATTAAAAAATAAACACTTTTTAAAAAGATGGCACTGAAATTTGATCTACTATTTACAATATATTGATGAAACAAATTCCTGTCAATAACCCATTTTTAATAAAAATTGCACTAAATGATTAAAAAATTACCCTTGAGTGAGGTGAAATGTGCCTTCTAACCACTCGTTGGAACTAGATATAAGTATACAATAAAGTGATTTGGTAGTTTGAGGGGGATTCGACCTCTTGCCAATCCGAGCCTCAACTTCATCTTCATCAAGCGGAGATATAAGTTTTAAAAGACTAAAAAAAAAGCTCTCTTTTAAATTTTTTTAAAATGAATTGATTTTTTAACATTTTAATGATATAATAAAAAAAATAAAGTCATTAATGATAAAAAAATATGAGAGCAACAAATACCAATGTGAGAAATAGGTTGAGTGTGGGCCCATAAGGATGAAGGGTGTCAACATGTGATGCCAAGGTGAAATTTAAATTTTCATGTAGTAGTACATATTTTTCTAGCAAAAAAGGAGGATGCCAAGGTGTCTTATCCTTGCATGCCTCTCTATGTAGATGCCAACACACCTACGCAATAGATCTTCAATGCCTCAGTCTGAAATGATAAAAAATGATGCCAAGGTACCATCCAATGCAATAGTATGAAAATAAAGACACAACAGATTTCCAACACCTCTTACTACTACTACAATGATTCTTTCTCCATATCATAATTTCAATGGTTGAAATGTGATGCCAAGCAATAGAGAGTGTAGATATTTCAACTGATCACTAGTGGTCAATAATTTCTAATGCGACTCAGAAACAAGGTGCCAACATCTCAACAAAACAATGTAGCCCCCTTTTTTTCTTCAGATCTGGTCTAATGCAAGAACCAAATAGATGATTCCTTACATAACCAAAAATAGATTAAATATCCTTTACAGGCAAAAGAATTGAAAAACAAACTAGAAAAAATTTATTGTAAAAGAAATTAATCTTTGAATTCAAAATTAATTGCAGTAATTAACCTAGACACTTAGCGATACCAACGTGGCTCTGATACCATATTGAGGATGCCACATATCTACTGGTTCATGGAAGCACATCAGAATAAAGTGAGACATGATTTTCATGAAGGCCTAATCTGGGCAAACTCAAAAAACTACAAATTACGAAAACACATAGACTATTTTACATATAAAAAAGTTACGCTCCAACTCAGTACATTTGAAATTAGATAATCTGAAAGACATACAAGTACAAATAGGATTAGATGTAACTCCTCCATGAATGAGGTCAAGGATACCTCAAAATAGAGTGTAACTCCCTAGTCTAAGAATAGCCAGAGTAACTCCCACAATGAATGAGGCGTAAGATAGCCGTTATGACATATGACAGGTCAAAGGAACTCTTATGACTACACACCTAAGCAAAACTATCTAAAAATTTAAGAAATCTAAATGACATGGAATATATGAGTAGAAAAATACAATAAAATGCAAGGAAAATAAATCCTACACTAACACTTAGGTCGACCATTAGTTCTAAAGAGTCAAATCCTCCATTAGGCCTTAATAAGACCCAAAATAGTTAGGCCTTCACTTCCACACATTACTCTTGTAACCTCTTGGACCACCTTCATCTTCCACCAATGATTATAACATATCAACCTATCTTCAATAGACACTTACTAACTCCCTCATGTGTCCATGCCACATGGAACACCAACTCAACACTTGAACCTACCAATTAGGTCTCCTCACTCTTTAGGCCTTCAAACACATAAAACATACTCTCAAACTTTTGAAGCAAAAACTTAAATATTTCACATAGACAGATGATTATATCACATGGGTGAAACATTCAGGACCTATGCAACCCCTCCATGTGCTTTATAAATTCCAAC
The DNA here is from genome assembly GCA_037957365.1 of Torreya grandis. Lineage (NCBI taxonomy): Eukaryota > Viridiplantae > Streptophyta > Pinopsida > Cupressales > Taxaceae > Torreya > Torreya grandis. The sequence goes on along the minus strand of JARHVA010002633.1, from coordinate 26,872 downwards.
ATAGGCTCTAAGCACTAAAAACAACTCTCTCAAAAAGACCACTCAGGCTAATCACACATAGTTATACTATTTTGACTCTTCATATTTGATCAGGGGCATATAAAGACATCCAATACTTTTTCATAAGCCTTAGAGACTTATAGAACATCTCCATACTCATTAACTTCTTCAATTCTGCTTAGAACACCTTCAACTCACTACTGCAACATGGTCGCTCAATCTGCCAATGCATTCATCAAACATAATCAACTTCTAAACAATTATTCATACTAAATATGGATTGGTAAAACCTCTATAATCTACACACATGGTCCTTATATAGTCTATAACACTCTTCAATGGTTAGCTCATCTTGAAACATCAAAATACCATCAAGAAATTTTCAATTACCCTTCTCTAGTTAATTGTAGAGCATGGTCAAACACAGTTAAATTTGGAGCTTAATATATTTGACTGTATAGATATTCAAATATTATAATCAACTTTGATATATGTAACTTGAATTTCTCTTTAACTTTACCTTTTACACCATTAAAAAATTAATCCTAGATCAAAATACTGAGCACTAGTTTATCCTTTTGCTAATTCAAATGCCAACAGTCACTAGTTGGTGCAAAATCATCTGTAGACACGTGTCTTCATCTCATGTCCTCGCACAAATTTCTCAAATACACTCCATCAATATCCTTGTAATCCTCCTGACTTTAACTTGCATCACTCATCGTTGATCTTAGATTCTTGCTTCTGAGTTCAAGTCACTTGGCATCCTTGCATGCCCTTTATGTATCCTACAGTCAGTCTCTAATGTACTTTTGCCACTTGGCATACCTACTTGCATTTTAAGCATTATGTTGGCTTATTAACTAATGCACACCATTAATCTTCCTCTGCATAGTTGAACACACTTTTTTGATCTTGATTTACTACTCAAACTCCATGAAAGTGACACATGTCTTCATCGCGTTCATTCTCAAGATATTTGACTAATTAACTTCATGCTCATTATTAATCTCTGTCTAAAAAGTATAATGCTCATTGTTAGATCCTTATCTGGTTAGATTAATTTCTCAATGTAGATCTTGTGATCTAGGAATTTGACTCAAGAGAGGATGGTTAGTATGGTGTTAGTTCCAAAATTAAAAAAATGAAAAAAACATACTAACTAGCATAACATCTCTAGACCTAGACACTAGGGAGAGATTAGTTAAAAAATAATAATAAAACACTCAACTAAAATGCAAAAAAATCCTCTTTTACCTTCCTTGGATACTCCAAAATGCTTGTTGTAGTGGCTTGCTCAGCTTGTGCTCATGAAGTCCTTAGCAATGGAATCTTGGCTACCTCCATCTTTCCTTGGCACATTTGGCTTGTTGATTGGCTTGGCTTGGAATCAATTTTTTATGCTAGCACTAATTGCAATGGCTTCTTGAAGATATTTGTGCATTATAACTTTTGACCCAAAAATAGCTTAGAAATGATGTTCATGGCCTCTCTATTTATAGATTTTTGAGACTGTCTAGGATCAACCTGAATTGTCCATCTCAGGATTAAGATGTGTGGCTAAGGATTAATCTATTTTTTGGAATTAAGTTTATAATTATCCTCATCATGACATTTAGAGAAGGGGCAATTAAGAGGCATGGACGTCATCATGGAAGGCATTGATGAGGCATGGAGGGCATGAATCCTGATATTTGTGGCATTTATAGCCTAGGGATGTCTTTCTGAGAAATGAGGTCACCTGATGATGAAAATATTCAATATTTATTTCCAAAAATAAGTTTTCAACAAGTTTTCATGGAATTATTAACTATGCCTTGATTTGGATTAATTAGCTCTTAAGCATGTTTAAGCACTTTGTGCACAAATTACTCAAATTGATTAGAATACCTTGTTATTGTTCCAAAATTTGACTAGATTGGAATTGAAGGTGATGTAAGATACGTTAGATCTATATTCTCATTTAGGATGTTACCAACAAAAAATAACAAAGACACTTGTCTTTTCTAAGAGATTTGATAGGAAAGATCAATCCAGATCACCTAAGTGCAAAATTGGTATTTTGACTCAAAATAATCTGATCAAAGTTAGCAGGCCCATAAATTGCATTACCCCATTTAATGATACCTTAGCCAAAATTGGTGCTTGAATATGTTAGTTTCACATCATTTATCATGTTTTAGTATTTTTAGGTCAAATTGTGCATTTTGGGTGGAAATTCGCCAAAACCCTAATTGGAGGTTATCGATGGCTAGATTTAGGCGTCTACAGTTTGCCCCTATTTGGGAAGGTGTTGCAAGCTATAAGCATAGTAACATCTTCTTAAAGATTGAAAAGGTCTTATATGCCTATAATTTTAATGATGAGAAACTAACTGTATGATGTCCCCTTGAGAAAATGGTTGACACAAGTAAGTCGGTAAATGGTCCCTCAAAAAAACAAGGTGAAACGAGGGGACCAAAGAAAAGAAAAATGATGGGATGAAAATATAATGATATTGAAAAAGTAATCAAAATCATTAAGAATGCAAGTGGGAGGTGTACAATGGTTTTCCCTTAGGCAGTTATAAGTATTATACCATGATAGTGGCAACATGGTATGATAACACAATGATTTGCCTAAAGGTAGTTATAATCATTAAGAAGATGGAGTTGCCCCTGTTAGGACAAACAAACAGGATAATAACATGCCCTTGTATGGGTAAAAAATGTAAAGTGGTGACAACATAATGATTTGCCCAAAGGTGGTTAAAATCATTAAGAAATGCAAGTGGGACGTTTTACAATGATTTTCCCATAAACGGTTCTAATCATTGGACCCTGATTATGGCAAACATGATAAACTTGGTCAAGGAGGATGATAACTTAACACAAAAAGTAATGATGAATCAAAACAACCTACTAATAGGGAGATGCTCATCTGAACCAATAAAGGTTGAAAGTCTTTTGTGGATAATTACTTTGTTTGGGATATGATTGGGAGTGAATCGAGATCTTAGTGTTGAAGAGATATCACCATTGCTAAATAGACTTCTTGAAGCTGAGGTTTGCTTTAGCACATGTCGGTAGGCATCATGGTATAACATCATGAGGACTTGGCTGAAATATGCATAAGGATTGACTCTAGTAATCTAATATTCAATAGAAAACAATGCATCAATGATAGAAACCATGATGACAATTTAAACATATGAATATGGATGGATTTGAGTATAAGTGTGAGTAAGGAATCACCCAATGAACACGCAAATTGAATCAAGGAAACAGTGTTAAAAGCAAATAAACAAATAAAATAAGCAGAAACAAACAAACAACAATGCAATAGAAACCCTACGAATATTGCCCCTAGAAAATATGTGACAACTTAACAAATGAACAAAATGGGGGAATAGAATAAAAATAAGGGGGTGGTCAAGATATCTCCATATGCACTAGGCAAGTGGACGCTACCTACATAGTTCCATGGATGTAATATCCAATAAAAATCTTCAAGCCAAATGTAGTTCTCCTTGAGAATGGGAAGAATGTGATAACTGATAGAAACAAATAGAATAGATGTGGGAGAAGAAGAGGAATGGTCTTGTAAAATGGTAAGTGCATGAGAGAAAAAGGCCAAAAAGGATGGGGAAACTAAATGATAAGTGATGTGCTTGTAACTTAGTAAGGGTTCCCATAATTCTTAAGGCAAAGAAGTGGTTAATGGTTTTGTTTTTTTCTAATGATTTTTCAAATGTTTTTGGAATTGCTTTGAAGTATCTCAACTCGATCAAGAATGAAGAGACACTAAATGGTTCAAGCTCACAAAACAGCTAGAGCATGGCTTAAGTTTCTCACAAAACAACCAAAGTGTGGCTTAAGTTGCTTGCAAAATGATGAGAGCATGATGGAAAGGGTAACTGAGTTGACCTCAATAAGTTTCGAGCACTACCTACATAGTCCCAAAGTAGGACCTCAAGGCACTGTAGTTCTACCCTTACACTAGAGGAATTCGACTAGTGTAGTAGTCAATTCAAATAAAATAGGCACAATTGATAACAAGGTATAATATGACATAGGATGTGGCAAGTTGGTATATTAAGGCTTAATGTTACCACTAGTTTTCCCATAGGCAGTTATAACTAGGACACAACAACATAGATCAATGGTACTATTTTGACCAAAGGTAGTTATAATTACTAGCAAGACTGGTGGTAAAAAAGGAATAACAAATGAAGGATGCAACTGTCAAAACTTCTATCACACTGTTCCAAAATATGATCTCTATCTGAAGTACTTGAACCAACTGATGAAACTAATAAGATACCTTGATGCTGAAAATGTGTAATAAATGGAAAAAACCAAGGTCAAATGGGCTAGGCTTTAGAACACACTGGGCTGATAGGTCATGTTGGGTGAATATTTTGTCAGTCAGCTGTCTGATTGAGCAAAATAGGTCTTATCATCCACAGCAAAGGAGATTGGTCGGCCTAGTGTGCAGGTTTACTACATCAAAGGTGGACAAATCTCTCCTCTCATCAAGGGGAGGTTCCCTATAAATATGCAAGAGCTATATATACTATAAATATAAGCAGAAAATAACACTCAGGGGTAGGATAAGCCATTCATCTCTCTTTTTTCAAAGATGATGTTAAAAATAGAGGAGAAAATCCTCGTGAAAACACTGAAGGCACTTCTCTTCTTTCATAAGTGTTCTTACAAGAAACACGAGGAGTTCTTTCAGGTAGTGACAAAGACCTGGTAACAAAGGATAAGAACTAGCAGGATGAAATGGAACACAAAGTCTATACCTCAACTACCCAAAGAGTGAAACACAAAGGATAATGGGGGCACAAAGTCGTCCCAAAATCCTCAACACAGAAGGAAAAGAAAAACACACACTGAAAACAATTGTGAAAGCACAAAGGCTTCCCACAGTTGGCTTCAGGACACCTTCCTTATTAAGTAAACAAGAACTAATTTTGCTTGCCAAATTAAGTAAACAAGAACACATTCAGAAGATAGACATAAGAATAATCTCCTAAAATGATACAAACCAAAACAACACAAAGTCTACAAACAACTTACTTTCTCATTCAAATAAAATGAAATGAAATACAGTCTGAGCTCAAAGTCTCAGTATTTTCCTTTCAATTGGGCAGAGTTTCGCTTCTATAAAATGAAAAGTCCCTCTTCATAATGATACAATATATTATAATATATAGCATCCAAGAAAGACTTGGCACTTTGTTCCATAGAGCGGCCCATGCTGTGCATTCAATGCCTTCAATGCGCCTTCAGTTCTATCTAGAGGGACCATGCTTGGAACAACGCATTGCCCTAACTATGACATGTCACTTCATCCCATATGTCTTCTCCTAAGTCTAGATCATCTGGTCTATCCCTTCTGATGTTTGCTCAGCTGTCTATTTTGCCTTTAATCCAAAGGAGACTAACAGGCTGCGCCTTCAATGTTTGCAAGCCAAAATATCTATTTAGTGGACTGTTCCACCTACTAAAATTACTTCTGTGCAAATATTTTGGGCTTTTCCCTCTTTCTACTTTTGTCTTTTCTAGCTTTGTCTCTTCCTAGAATTTAAGCTCCCGAGCTATCTTTTCAGCCAGTCACTTGGTTCTTCCTTCAAGTTCTGTGCTTTATTTGAATTTCAACGAATATTCCCTTACTTTAAATTTGACATCTGCAAGGCCGTCAATGGTCGCTAGCCGCTTGAACCATGTTGAACCTTAAACCTTTGAACCCGTTGAAAGTACATTGGTTCATTGGTTCATCGGTTCAATCTGTCTCTTTTGTTCCATCGCTTCTTGGTTCAATCGCTTTCCTGCTCTTTAGTTGAAGCATCCATTGAACCACCTATTTGCTGCTTCTTTCCTTGACCGAGGCCGCCTTTGAACCTTTAAACCCATGAACCATTAAACTTTGAAATCTTTCGGTTGAAGGTTCAATCGGTTCATTGGTTCATCCTTTGTCCATCACTTATTATTTTTAAGCTCTTTGATCTTCATCGCACTAGTTGAACCTTTGAACCTGTGAGCTCATTGAACCTTTTGGTTCAAAGTTCAACGGTTCAAGTGGTTCATTCTTTTTATTTGGCTAAGACCTTTTGATCTTTTTGAACCAAATGTGTTGAACCATTTGGTTGTTACACTTGTTGAACCATTGAACCCGTTGAACCTTTGAAACAAAGTGGTTCAATGGTTCAACGGTTCAGTGGTTCAAGCCTTCTTCTCTTTGATAAGTGTTTTGAAGCCATTGAACCTTGAAGCAGTTGAACTTTGAACCTTGACAAATGCACTTAAATCTTGTTGATGACGTTGAACCTTTGAACCCATTGAACCCGTTGAACCAAAATGGTTCAAGGTTCAACGGTTCAATGGTTCAATCCTTGCTTAGAATCTTGCCGATGGACATTTTAGTTGAACCTTGTCATTGAACCAACCTTGAAATCGCCTAAGTGTTAAGAGCTTGCTTCTTTCCTGCAGAGTCCGTAGAAATCAATCTGCGAAGCCTATATAACTTGGCCTGCAGAGTCCGTAGATTTTCTTCCTACAGAGTCCGTATATTTCTAAGAAGATTGAAAAATGAGGAATTTGAATACTCAGAACAAATTTCAAAAAGGGAAGAGATAATTTTGGTATTGCAGGGCCAAAATAGTTCATATGTTGTCCCAAAAATGAGTGACATTTTTTTGGGGACAACAGCTGGCTCTAGTTGGGGAACTTCCTTCAGTTGAAAACTTGAAACAGCTGAGGAGAGTAGAAACTAAAATCTTCAGTGCCTTCACGTATGCCATTGGGCCATGGAGTCATGCTACCCATAAAGAAAGGCTCAAAAAAATGAAAATGAAAAGCAAAAAGTAGAAACAAAGACTATAAATATACATATGTATAAGTGAATTTATCTGACACTTCAAGAATTAAAGTGCTTCAAATGCTGCCCATTGTGAGACAATAAAAATGGCATTCCATCCTGATAAACCAGTAGGAAACCATTTTATCCCTAGAATCGGTGATGGGCAAATGGAACTCTCCACCAAGAATCACATTTTTTATGCACTTCTTTTGGCTCTCTCTTCTTACTCCATGGTAAGACATGGTCTTGTCTCTGAAAATCGTAACTCTTTGCTCTCTCAGCGAAGGGTTCCTCTTTCTTAATTTGGTGTGCAGTAGTATGGTCCACTACCATAGCTTGTTATTCTTCTAGTTCAGTCCAGCACATGATTTGATTGTCAGCATCAAACTCTTGATAAACTATCAGTTCAGCATCTCCTTTGGTGTGAAGGAGTTTGACATCTTGGTCTTGAGCAGTATTCAATCCGAGCAACAAAGATTCACATTCGACAGTGTTGTTGGTGTTGCTAAACTGCAACTTGTGTGAAGGAGGAAGAATATCTCCTTGAGGAGATATTAACACCATCTCGGCTCCATCACTAGCAGAGGAATTACTGCCATCAAATTTTTGGATGCAAACATCATCAAAAACTGATCTTCTATCAGATTTTTCTTCATTAGAGACGGAAGATCCTTTTTCATCTGTACTGCGCCCTACCAGTTCTTCTAATGTCTTATTTGAATTATTTTTTAGATTGCTGCCTATAGGACTTTCATCTGTAGAAACATGAACACCTTCTGTGGATAAGAAGTAATTACCCCTGCTTGAAGACTCAAATAGAATATGAGCTTCAGATGATGATGTCTGAGTGACAGCGTATTTTACCTCCTTTTCAAAAAGTAATCTCTTTATGACGCCTTTGACAGGGATCCTTGCTTCAGATAGGTCCATACTCAACTCGCTACCCACATCCTTGCAAAAATTTCATCCCAACAGAATGCCATATGAGGTTGGGATGTTGACCATAAGGACTGTCATCTTGATTCTCTTTTCTGGAAAGGCAAAAAATGCAAATTGGGCATCCTTGATTTGTCCCAGCAGTGGCACTTATTTTTTCTCCATGGAGAAACATCTTCCAAATGTCTTGGTCAGTGTGAGACCAAGGGATTTAGCTACTTTGGTAGGCATGACATTGTCTTACGCACCTGAGTCTATGATGCAATTGTTCAGCTGATATCCATTTATCAGCAGGGAGACATAGAAAGGCTCCATTTTCCTAGGGGCAATAGGAGGAGTAATGACAAGATTGTTTGGGATGGACATGTTCTTTGGGGGATCATGAGTTACCTTTCTAATTTATTGTCTTGCAAGGATGACTGTATTCTTCACACACTCCACCAACCTGTCCAACTGCTCAGGGTTAGCTTGTAAGAATTCAAATTCAGTCATTTAAATTTTAGTTTTCTTGACATGGTCGATTATGTCAAATGACTGAAATGGACTAGGAAGAGAGGATGAGAGTTCATCCTTTTGGTTTTTGGGAGGGGAAGGACTGGCCTACGAAGTTGAAGTTGAAGGTGCAAAAATGTTTAGGGTACTTACTTTTTTAGCAACCACCAAGTCTTTTGGCTAGAAAGGTAGAGAAGTTCCCTGCTTAGCAATTAAAATTATAGGCTCAGCTCACTCCTCTATTTTTTATTTATCAGCTTGCTGGGCTGACTTATTCTTAGACCGAGTGAACACAACGTATGATCCCTCCACTGCTTCACCTTCACTTCTGGGTTTATCCTAGTAATTCAGAAAACCAATGTTGGAGTCACCAGCTGATTCTTCTTGGTTTGCTACAAAGATATCAGCATCATTTTCTTGATCAAACTTAGGTTGGAAAAAAAATCATGTTTAGTTTCTAGATATCCAACTGCTGAGTTGGTTAGAGGCACTTCAAGGGCAAGGTTCCTCTGTGGGGGAGGAAGATGATTAGGTTGCCCTTGATTCCTAACAACATTGCTTTGATATGGTTGATTCTGAAATGTCCTCCTTGGCATATCTCTATGTGCAAGAGTGGATGACATCCCTTGTGCCATTTGCTTTTTGAGAGCTAGCACTTCATTTGCAAGCTTTTACACCATTTGACCCATGGTGTCTGTAGATGAATTCTCAAAAGATGAAGAAGATTTCCCTCTATTTAGATCTCTCTTTATCTTTTTTGCCAAGATAAGGTCATCTTCTATTTCAGTAGCCAGGTCTTGAGCAGCAACAAGGTCTATGTGTCTAACTCGTCTCAGCAAAAAACTCACTCCAGGTAGCTGTGAATTGATGAAGAAATACTTGAGATTCTGAGGTGTCAGTTGGGCGATCATGAGAATCCTGTGCCTTAGTTTATCGAACTTGGCAATATAGCTCCTCATATTTTATAGGGAACCTCCCCTTGATGAGAGGAGATATTTTCCCCCTTTGGATGTGGTAAACCTGCAACTTTAGATGACCAATCTCCCTTGTTGTGGATGATCAGACCTATTTTGCTCAATCAGACAGATGACTAACAAAATATTCACCCAACAGTCTTTCAACATGGTTCAAGCGGCTAGCGACATTTAACGGCCCCGCATACATCAAATTTAAAGTAAGGGAATATCTGTTGAAATTCAAATAAAACACAGAACTTGAAGGAAGAACCAAGTGATTGGCTGAAAAGATAGCCCAAGAGCTTAAATTCCAGGAAGAAACAAAGCTGGAAAGGACAAAAGCAGAAAGAGGGAAAAGCCTCAAATATTTGTGCAAAATTAATTTCAGTAGGTGGAATAGTCCACTAATCAGATATTTTGGCTTGCAAACATTGAAGGCACAGCCTGTTAGTCTCTTTTAGAGTAAAGGCAAAATGGACAGCTGCACAGACGTCAGAAGGGACAGACCAGATGATCCAGACTCAGGAGAAGACATACGAGATGAAGTGACACACCATAGTTAAGGCAATGCATTGTTCTAAGCATGGTCCCTCCAAACAGAATTGAAGGCGCATTGAAGGCATTGAATGCAAAACATGGGCTGCTCTATGGAACAAAGCACCAAGTCTTTCTTGGCTACTATATATTGTAATCTCTTGTATCATTATGAAGAGGGACTTTTCATTTTATAGAAGCAAAACTCTGCCCAATTGAAAGAAAATACTGAGACTTTGAGCTCAGACTGTATTTCATTTCATTTTATTTGAATGAGAAAGTAAGTTGTTTGTAGACTTTGTGTTGTTTTGGCTTGTATCATTTTAGGAGATTATTCTTATGTCTATCTTCTGAATGTGTTCTTGTTTACTTAATTTGGCAAGCAAAATTAGTGAAAGTAATAAGGAAGGTGTTATGAAGCCAACTGTGGGAAGACTTTGTGCTTTCACAATTATTTTCAGTGTGTGTTTTTCTTTTCCTTCTATGTTGAGGATTCTGGGATGACTTTATGCCCTCATTATCCTCTGTGTTTCACTCTTTGGGCAGTTGAGGTGGAGACTTTGTGTTCCATTTCATCCTGCTGGTTCTTATCCTTTGTTACCAGGCCTTTGTCACTACCTAAAATAACTCCTGTTGTTTCTTGTAAGAACACTTCTAAAAGAAGAGAAGTGCCTTAAGTGTTTTCACCAAAATTTTCTCCTTTGTTTTTTAACATCATCTCTGAAAAAAAAGAGATGGATGGCTTATCCTACCCCTGAGTGTTATTTTATACTTATATTTATAGTATATATAGCTCCTGCATATTTATAAGGAACCTCCCCTTGATGAGAGGAGAGATTTTTCCACCTCTGATGTAGTAAACCTGCACACTGGGCTGACCAATCTCTTTTGTTGTAGATGATAAGACCTATTTTGCTCAATTAGACAGTTGACTGACAAAATATTCACCCAACAGTCTTTTTGGTGACTCTGTTGGGGACTTACATGCAATCTAAAGCTTTAAATTTTAGATTGAAGCAGTCCCTACCCTTATCCATTATAGACTGTAGCGACTCTGTTCTGTCTTACCCATTATCATTATAACCTTTCCATCTTCCTCCATCTCCATTATATTATCTAGTCTGCAAAACTAGAGTCATTGGGATAAAATGCGCAGTTTGAAGCCTCAAGCTTCAAGCTAAAGCAAGGCTAATTTTTTCTCATTTTTGTTCTATAATATGGCAACTCCATGCTATACAAGAAGTCAGAGAGCCCAAAGTAGAACTACTTTTTCTACAGTTAACAGAGCTTTGCCTATCCACACTCCACCCAAATTTGTTATCCTTCTTTTTCATAATTCAGTCATGGCAGTTCAAGGCCCCTGGGGTAACTCATTTGGCCCACTCAATTTGACTCCACCCCTGCATGAACTTCCACACAGCTCAAGAAAAAACTTCCCCAAATTCTTTGGGGATGGGAGAGTTCACCTTGATGAACACATTGCAGCCTTTAACATAGCCTGTGGTCTGATAGGGGTGGAATTTGAAGATATAGCAGTCAAGCTATTTGTAGAGACACTACAAAGCACTGCTATAGACTGGTTCTACCATCTACAAGCTCGATCAGTGACTCATTGGAACACTCTTAAAGATAAATTTGAAGTTAGGTTCAAGCTTGCAGAAGATGCACATGCCTTGCTGGCCCAGCTCACACAGATGAAAGAGCCCCATGAACTTATGAGGGACTTCATTGCCAAGTTCGACAAACTAAGGCACTAGATTCCCATGATCGCCCAGCTGACACCTCAGAATTTCAAGTGTTTCTTAATCAATTCACAACTACCTAAAGTGAGTTTTTATCTGAGACGAGCTAGACACATAGACCTTACTGCTGCTCAAGACCTGGCTACTGAAGTAGAAGATGACCTTATCATGGCAAGAAAGATAAGGAGAGATCTAAATAGAGGAAAATCTTCTTCATCTTCTGAGAATTCATCTACAAGAACCATGGGTCAAATGGTGTAAAAATTGGCAAATGAAGTGCTAGCTCTCAAAAAGCAAATGGCGCAAGGGATGTCATCCACTCTTGCATACAGAGATATGCCAAGGAGGATATTTCAAAATCAACCATATCAAGGCAATGTTGCCAGGAATCAAGGGTAGCCTAATCATCTTCCTCCTCCACAGAGGAACCTTGCCTTTGAAGCGCCTCCAACCAACTCAGCAGTTGGATATCTAGAAACTGAACATGATTTCTCTTTCTAACCTAAGTTTGATAAAGAAAATGATGCTGATCTCTTTGCAGTAGACCAAGAAGAATCAGCTGGTGACTCTAACATTAGTCTTTTGAATTACCAGGATGAACCCAAAAGTGAAGGTGAAGCAGTTGAGGGATCATACATTGTGTTCACTTAGTCCAAAAATCAGTCAGCCCAATAAGCTGATAAAAAAAATAGAGTGAGCTCAGCCTGTAATTTCAATTAATAAGCGAGGAACTTCTCTACCTTTTTAGCCAAAGAACTCGGTGGTTGCTAAAAAAGTAAGTACCCCAAACATTTATGTACCTTCAACTTAAACTTCGCAGGCCAGTCCTCCCCCTCTCAAAAACCAAAAGGATAAACTCTAATCCTCTCTTTCTAATCCATTTTAGTCATTTGACATAATCAACCATGTCAAAAAATTAAAATTTAAATGATTGAATTATAATTGTTACAAGCCAACCCTGAGCAGTTGGACAGGTTAGTGGAGTGTGTGAAGAATACAACCATCCCTACAAGATAAGAAATTAGAAAGATAAATCATGATCCTCCAAGGAACATGTCCATCCTAAACAATATTGTCATTACTCCTCCTGCTAACCCTGGGAAAATAGAGCCTTTTTATGTCTCCCTACTGATAAATGGACATTAGTTGAACAATTGTATCATAAACTCAGGTGCATCAAACAATGTCATGCTTGCCAAAGTAGCTGAATCCCTTGGTCTCACACTGACCAAGACATTTGGGAGATGTTTTTCCATGGAGAACAAACAAGTGCCACTACTGGGACAAATCAAGGATGCCCAATTTGCATTTGCCACCTTTTCAAAAAAGAGAATCAAGATGACAGTCCTGGTGGCCGACATCCCAGCCTCATATGGCATTCTGTTGGGATGAAATTTATACAAAGATGTGGGTGGTGAGTTGAGTATGGACCTATTTGAAGCAAGGATCCCTGTCAAAGGCATCATGAAGAGATTGCTTCTTAAAAAGGAGGCAAAATATATTTTCACTCAGACATCAGCACCTGAAGCTCAAATTCTATTTGAGTCTTTAGGCAGGGGTAATTACTTCTTATCCACAGAGGGTGTTCATGTTTTTGCAGATGAAAGTCCTGTAGGCGGCAATCTAAAAATCAATTCAAACAAGACATTAGAAGAATTAGTAGGGTGCAGTACAGATGAAAAAGGATCTTTTGTCTCTAATGAAGAAAAAATTGATAAAAGATCAGTTTCTGATGATGTTCGAATATGAGAATTCGATGGCAACAATTCCTCTATCGGTGTTGGAGCCACGATGGTGTTGATATCTCCTCAAGGAGATATTATTCCTCCTTCACACAAGTTGTAGTTTAGCAACACCAACAACACTATCGAATGTGAATCTCTGTTGCTTGGATTGAAGACTGCTCAAGACCAAAATGTCAAACTCTTTCACACTAAAGGAGATGTTAAATTGATGGTTTATCAGGAGTTTGATGCTGACAATCAAATCATGTGCTGGACTGAACCAGAAGAATAACAAGCTATGGTAGTGGACCATACTACTACGCACCAAAGTAAGAAAGAGGAACCCTTCACCGAGAGAGCAAAGAGTTACGATTTTCAGAGAGAAGACCACGTCTTGCCATAGAGCAAGAAGAGAGACCCAAAAGGAGTGCACATAAGATGTGATTCTTGGTGCAGAGTTCCATTGGTCTGTCACTGACTCTGGGGACAAAATGGTTTCTTGCTAGTTTATCAAGATGGAATGCCATTTTCATTATCTCACAATAGGCAATATCTGAAGCACTTCAATTTTTGAAGTGTCAGATAAGTTCACCCGTACATATGTATATTTGTATAGTCTTTGTTTCTGCTTTGTGCTTTTCATTTTCATTTTTTGGAGCCTTTATTTTTGGGTAGCATGAATCCGTGGCCCAATGGCATACTTGAAGGCACTGAAGATTCTAGTTTCCACTCCCCTCAGTTGTTTCAAGTTTTCAACTGAAAGAAGTTCCCCAATTGGAGCCAACTGTTGTCCCCAAAAAAATGTCACTCATTTTTGGGACAACATATGAACTATTTTGGGCCCTACAAGACCAAAATTGTCTCTTCCCTTTTCAAAATTTGTTTTGAGCATTCAAATTCCTCATTTTTCAAGCTTTTCAAAAATCTATGGACTCTGCAGGCTTGAATCTACGAACTCTGCAGGAAGAAAATCAATGGACTCTACAGGCTAAGTTTTACGGGCTTCACAGGTTGATTTCTACAGACTCTGCAGGAAAGAAGCAATATCTCAACACTTAGATGATTTTAAGGTTGGTTCAATGACAAGGTTCAACCAAATGTCCATCGGCAAGCTTCTAATCAAGGATTGAACCATTGAACCGTTGAATTTTGAACCAGTTTGGTTCAATGGGTTTAAAAGATCAACGTCATCAGCAAGAGTTAAGCGCATTTGTAAAGATTCAAAGTTTAACCGCTTCAAGGTTCAATAGCTTCAAAACACTTATCAAAGAAAAGAAGGCTTGAACCATTGAACCGTTGAACCATTGAACCACTTTGGTTCAAAAGTTCAACAGGTTCAATGGTTCAACAGGTTCAACGACCAAATGGTTTAACGCGTTTGATTCAAAAAGATAAAAAAGACTTAGCCAAATAAAAAGAATAAATTGATTGAACCGTTGAACTTTGAACCAAAAGGTTCAACGAGTTCACAGGTTTAAAGGTTCAACCAGTGCGATGAAGATCAAAGAGCTTAAAAAGAACAAGTGACAGATAAAGGATGAACCAATGAATCGATTGAACCTTGAATCAAAAGAGTTCAAAGTTTAATGGTTCATGGGTTCAAAAGTTCAAATGTGGCCTCAGTCAAGGAAAGAAGCAACAAACAGGTGGTTCAACGAATGGTTCAACCAAGGAGCGAGAAAGTGATTGAACCAAAAAGCGATGGAACAAAAGAGACAGATTGCACCGATGAACCAATGAACCAATGTACTTTCAACGGGTTCAAAGGTTTAAGGTTCAACATGGTTCAAGCGGCTAGCGACTTTTGATAGCCCCGCAGACGTCAAATTTAAAGTAAGGGAATATTCATTGAAATTCAAATAAAGCGCGGAACTTGAAGGAAGAACCAAGCGACTGGCTAAAAGATAGCCCGAGAACTTAAATTTTAGGAAGAGACAAACCTGGAAAGGATAAAAGAAGAAAGAGGGAAAAGCCTAAAATATTTATGTAAAAGTAATTTTAGTAGGTGGAACAGTCCACTAAGCAGATATTTTGGCTTGCAAACATTAAAGGCGTGGCCTGTTAGTCTCCTTTGGAGTAAAGGCAAAATGGACAGCTGCGTAGATGTCAGAAAGGATAGACCAGATGATTCATACTTAGGAGAAGACATATGGGATGAAGTGACATGCTATAGTTAAGGCAATGCGCTGTTCCAAGTATGGTCCCTACAAATATAATTGAAGGTGCATTGAAGGCATTGAATGCACAGCATGGGCTGCTCTATAGAATAAAGTGCCAACTCTTTCTTGACTGCTATATATTGTAATCTCTTGTGTCATTATGAAGAGGGACTTTTCATTTTATAGAAGCAAAAATCTGCCCAATTGAAAGGAAAATACTGAGACTTTGAGCTCAGATTGTATTTCATTTTTTTTTATCTGAATGAGAAAGCAAGTTGTTTGCAGACTTTATGCTCTTTTGGCTTGTATCATTTTAGGAGATTATTCTTATGTTTGTATTTTGAATGTGTTCTTGTTTACTTAATTTGGCAAGCAAAATTAGTGAAAGTAATAAGGAAGGTGTCCTGAAGCCAACTGTGGGAAGACTTTGTGCTTTCACAATTGTTTTCAGTGTGCGTTTTTCTTTTCCTTCTGTGTTGAGGATTTTGGGACGACTTTGTGCCCCCATTATCCTTTGTGTTTCACTCTTTGGGCAGTTGAGGTGGAGACTTTGTGTTCCATTTCATCCTACTGGTTCTTATCATTTGTTACCAGGTCTTTGTTACTACCTGAAATAACTCCTGCTATTTCCTGTAAGAGCACTTCTGAAAGAAGAGAAGTGCTTTCAGTGTTTTCACCAAGATTTTCTCTTCTGTTTGTTAACATCATCTCTAAAAAAAGAGAGATGGATGGCTTATCCTACCCCTGAGTGTTATTTTCTACTTATATTTATAGTATATATAGCTCCTGCATATTTATAGGGAATCTCCCCTTGATGAGAGGAGAGATTTGTCCACCTCTGATGTAGTAAACATACACACTGGGCCGACCAATCTCTTTTGCAATAGATGATAAGACCTATTTTGCTCAATCAGATAGTTGACTGACAAAATATTCACCCAACAGGTTAGAAGCTAAAAGTGGATATGGCTGAGAGGACGAATAAGGATGGTATTTGTACAAAGAAGAATAGTGATAAAATGACAACTAAAATGGTCCTTACAGACAATATGCCTTAGCACTCAAGCATAGTATCACTTGAGATGAATAATATTCATCAACTTAGGAAGTTCATCTCCATCTGGTGTGGCAAGCC
Source organism: Torreya grandis (assembly GCA_037957365.1). NCBI lineage: Eukaryota > Viridiplantae > Streptophyta > Pinopsida > Cupressales > Taxaceae > Torreya > Torreya grandis. Next base: position 10,348 of record JARHVA010002633.1, on the reverse strand, counting down.
TATATGCTTTTAATCCATAATATGTATTAATGATGAAAGGCCCTATCTAGTTTCATTTGCTTTTTCCTTTATGCTTCTTCTCAGTCATGGTATTCTTTTGGTTTTTTTTAAGAACAAGATCACCAAGTTAAAATGTTTTGTACTTGACATACCGATTATAGTGGCCTTTGAGTCAGATCTGATATGATTGAATATTATTGAGTGTAGTTGTGCATTTCTCATCAAGTAGGTCTAACTCTTGTAGGCAAGTTACTCGATAGTCATGATCATCTAGGACATGCTTGAAAGATATGTGTAGTGAAGGTAAATCGATCTCAATGGGAAGGATGGCTTTAGTACCATAAACAAGGGAGTATGTAGTGGTTCCTTTAGGGGTATGATGATTAGTATGGTATGCCCAAAAGGTAGGGAATATCTGCAAGTGCTAATCACGATTGACATCATTGATAATCATTTTGAGAATATTGACAATGGTTTTGTTGGATGCCTCGCCTTGGCCAATATCTTGAAGGTAATATGTTGTAGAAATTTTTTGTGTGATGTTATATTTAGTACATAGTTGATCTACATCCTTGTTCTTGAATGATCCTCCATTATCAAATATAATGTCAGAGGGGATACCGTAACAGCAAATGAGATGGTTAAAAATGAATTTGGAAATTTGCTTTTTAGTAACTATTGACCATTTTTTGCCCAATAGGCCAAAAATTGGTCCCTTTCTTCCCCTACTGTTTTAAGCCATTTCATTTTTTATTTTTCACAAGTCTAGGAATTTCTACAAACTCTGCAGGTCTATTTCTATGGACTCTGCAGGTCGATTTCTACAGACTCTGCAGGTCTATTTCTACAGACTCTACAGGTGAAGTTTCTACGGATTCTGCAAAGAAGTTTTTCTATGAACTTTGCAGGAAGTCTTTTGGCACATGAAGAATCAGTTTAGAGAGTGCTGGGTTTTACAAGGCTTCTTCAGGCTCTTGTCTGAAGAAATTCACAAGGAAGGTTGGCATCATTGAACCATTGAACCATTGAACTAGTTCAATGCCTTGGTTCAACGCCTTGGTTCAATCGGCAAGTTCATTGTTCAAGTTCAATGCCTTGGTTCAATCGGTAAGTTCATCGCTTTTTTCATCACTTTGGTTCAACAGTCGAGTTCAATAGTTTCAGTTCAACGCCTCGGTTCATCACTTGGTTCGACGCCTTGGTTCATCACGAAAGGTTTAAAGGGGCTTGGTCTTAATTGGCAAAGTTCAACAAATGGCGTGAACCATTGAATCATTGAACCTTTTTGGGTTCAAGCGGTTGGTTCAAAGGAATGGTTCAAACACTTGGTTCAAAGGCTCGGTTCAACGAATAGTGGCACGCAGTGTTAAACCGTTGAACCATTTTTGGTTCAATCGGTCGATTCAACGACTTGGTTCAATGGATCGTCCTAAAGCTAAAAGATGAGTGCCCTTGCAGAGGGCAGTTTTGGGTTCAAAAGTCCTTACGGAAGGCATATACACTTCGAAGGTAGCTAAAGGATTTCCAAAAAATGTGAAAAATTCTTAAGGCATTGAATTCTTTCAGACTTTTTGTCTGAAGGAATTCCTTCAGACAAAAAGTTTGAAGAAATTTGGGGAGACCACGAGCAAAAATCCCGAGAGGATTTTTTCTGAAGGCAAAGTCACAAGGCAATTATTGCGGACTTTTTGTCTGAGAAAAAAAGCTCGAAGCAAAAAAGCCCACAGAAAAGACTCGAAGGGAAAAAAGCCGAAGCATGGAGGCCAAAGGAAAGTCCAAGGGTGATGGGCCCGAGGACGTCAAAATTAAGCACGGTGAACTAGCCGTTGGGTTTTCAAATGGTGACGGGCTCGAGGACGTCAAAATTAGGCACAGTGAACTAGCCATTGGGTTTTCAAAAGGTGACGGGTCCGTGAACGTCAAATTTAAGATGATGAAATAGTTGGTTGCTTTTGAATTGCCTGAGCGCCAACCATGAAAAGAGCCCAAGGAATGCAACAACCCGCCAGAAGATTGCCTCGAGGGATGAAGGAGCATAAAGAGACAAAGCAGGAAGAAGACAAGGTGCAGAAAGAGACAAAGTCGTCCAAGTGGCAAAGGGGAGGCAAGTTATTGCCAGATGGTCACCAAATGGTGCAAATAGTAAGTGACGTAGCTTGTTTTCTCTAGTTTGCATTCACAAGCAGACAAGCCATGTAAATGCCTTAAAGGGAGAAGTCTGGGATGCCAAAGTCAAAGTAGGGGTTGCCAATCAAACGGCTTCCTCTTCCCAAGGCTTAGAGCACACATGGGCCAGCTTGCAAAAAGAGCACCAAAGTCTTTCCCAGAACGTGCCAAGTTCTCTTCCTCTTTCTATATATTGTAAATTTCTCATTTGAATCATCCACTCTCTTAGCCTTAAGGCAAAACTTTGCCCAAAAATCACTCGGGCTTGTAAGACAGAGCTCTGCCAGTTTTTACCTTGAATCAGGACTTAGCATTTTTACCTCTATCTAGACTTGCACTTTAAAGTATATGTTTGTTTTCTTCTTTTGTGTTAAGTCACTGTCTTTCATGCTTCTCACAGATCGATTACAGTATGTCTAGTGCATTGCGAAGCCCCTAGCTGACTGTTGCAGAAGAGCTTCCCACTTCAGATGAAGTTTATGGGCACTTCTTTTTGGTGAAAAGTGTATATTCAGGCTGGGTGGGTCACACTTTTTGGTGTATCACCTTTTCATTTTTAGGCTTAGATTTTGTTTTTAGCATCTCTCTCTCTCTCTCTTTTCACCCCCCCTTTTTTAATTTTATTTGTTAGCAGTAGGAGAAACTAGGGCCTAAAAGATACATCAAAGGGAGCTAGCCCTTATCTAGAGACTCTCCCCTCCAGCTTCGCCGGTCCCACAGGTTAGAGGGGAGTTTCCATTGTTGTGTGTGGAAGGGCGGGAGCTAGGCGTCCTACCCCGAGTGCAATCCACTGCGTCAACATTAATGTAAGTGAGGGGTATAGCTTCAAACCACTTAGTGAAATATTCGATGGTGGTAAGGATATATTTATGGCCATCAGATGAAGTGGGGTTAATATTCTCAATGAGGTCAAGTCCCTATGTAGAAAATGGCCATGGTGTCAACATTAATTTTAGAGTTGATGCTAGGGCATGAATCAAATTAGCATGCCATTAACATTTATCACACTTTTTTACATATGTAGTGGCATCTATGTCCATTGTGGGCCAATAATAGCCAGTATATAAGAGCTTCTTGGATAGGACTACCCCAGTAGAATGAGCACCACATACTCCTTTGTGAACTTCTCTTAATGCTAGTGTAGACTCTGTCGAAGTTAAGCAACAAAGCAGAGTTCCATCAAAACTATGATAGTAAAGTGTGGATCCAAGTAGAGTATAATGAGTGGAATGATGAATGAAGGCTTTGGTTCATTTTTGAGATATGTTAGGTGGTATAGCTTGGTCATGAAGGTAGTTGTAAAGGTATGAGTACCAGATAGAATTAGGACCAATAATATCACAAATCATTATAATGATTGAAGGTTCATGAGCCGATGCTGACAAATTATTGATGAGGAACTGATACTCTCTAGCTTTATCTGTTTGTCAAATCCAAAAGCCAATAGTAGCCATAACATCTACAATTCTGTTACTAGCCTTTGGTAGATGCTCAAACTGAATATTGATAATTTATTGTTTAAGAGTGTCGACCATGGATTTATATGGAACCATCTTGTCATCTTTGGTCTAAAAATGATCTGTGACCTGATTGATGATTAACTAAGAATCACCATAAACTTGGAGATGAGATATGTTCTAATGTACTACTTGTCAAAGTCCTACAACAAGCGTTTCATACTCGGCCATGTTGTTATTATAAGGAAAGCTGATTTTGAATGATTTCAGGATTAGATCCCCCTATGGTATAATAAATAATAAGCCTGCCCCTGATCCATGTGTAGTAAATGAACCATCAAAATATAGCTTCCAAGGCTGCTCTTCAAGCGGTGTGTTAATGATGGTTATTATGGGTTCATCAAGAATTTGAAACATGAGTGACTGTGTGTCTATGAGAGGGGCTTCAATAAGTTGATCTACAAGAACTTGTCCCTTGATTGCCTTCTGATTAACATACTCTATGTCAAACTCACTAAGAATCATGATCCATTTAGCCATTCTACCTTGTAAATCTATTTTAGATAGCACATATTTGAGCGGATATACCGTTGAAATGACCATGGTTTTATTATTCAACATGTAATGATGTAGTTTCTGAGCTACAAAGACCATGGCTAGACAAGCTTTTTCTATAGGTACACAATTATGTTCATATGTAACCAAGGTACAAATTAGGTAGTATATGGCATGCTCTTTTCCATTATCATCATGTTGAGATAAGAGTGCCCCCAGAGCATGGTTGGTAGCTAGTAGGTGTAATAAGAATGTCTTTCTTGTCATAGGACATAATAAAATAGGTGGATTAACAATATAGTCTTTGAGTTGTTGAAAAGCTATTTGGTTGTGATCATCCCAGTGAAATACAACTCCTTTGTTCAAAAGGTATGTAAATAGATGGCACTTGTCTACTAAGTAAGAGATGAAGTGTTAGATTGACTGAATCTTACCCTAAAACTATGAAGTTACTTTAAATTGGTTGGTGGTGGCATCTCGATTATAGCATGGACTTTAATCGAATCAACTTCAATACCTCTATGAGACATGATGAAGCCAAGTAATTTTCCTGAAGTTACACTGAACACACATTTCTTTGGATTGAGTATGATTTTATACTCTTTTAATCTTGAAAATATATTACGTAGCTATGCAACACTATTGGATGGTCAGCCCTGGTTTTAGATTTTCTTAATATGTCATCGACATAGTCTTCAACTATATCATGCATCATATCATAGAATATAATAGTCATGGCCCTTTGATATGTAGCTCCAACATTCTTAAGGACAAATGGCATTACCTAATAATAAAATATTCTCATAGAGTGGTGAACACTATTTTCAGTTGGTCTTCTAGTGCTATTCTGATCTGGTTGTATCCTAAAAAACCTTCCATGAGTGAAAGCATTTCATAACCTATCATGGAGTCAATGATCATGTCAATATCAGGTAAGGGAAAATCATATTTAGGACAAGCTTTATTGATGTCTCAAAAATTAGTTCAAATTTTGATCCCTTTAGGCTTTTTACTAATAGGTACCATATTAGAGATCCATTTTAAGTAGTCAATGGATCGGATAGATCCTACTTCTAAGAGTTTTTTAACTCTTTCTTTACCAATATAACAATGCAAGGATGCATCTTACGTAACTTTTGTTTTATTGATTTGGCATTAGGATTAACCACAAGGTGGTACAGAACCAAGGTGGGGTCTAAACCTGGCATGTCAGAATAGGCCCATGCAAATATATCAATAAATTCTCTCAATAGAGTTGTAAAAATGTCATGTTCTTCTTCAGCGAGGGTTGTGCTTAATTTTATCCATTTTAGGTCTGATGGAGTCCTGATATTTACCTTTGTTGTATCTTTGATTAGAAAGGTTGAACCATCTTCTAGGATACTAGGCAATGACTTGACTTATTGAATTATGTCAGGGTCCTCTGTTAGGACTTGCTCTTCAACTTCTCCAAATCATGATGAATCTGAGTCCCCTAATGGGAGATTTGGCCATGTGACAAAAATAGTTATAAATTTTTGAAGAATTTGATCAAATACTTGTTGCTATAATCTGAACTCAGATCTACAAGCAAGTTCATCGTTGGTGGTCTCCTAGTCTAAATTTGAAGAAAAATGAACACCCCCATCTAATGGTGCTTGAAACAGGTTTTCACCACTATAATGGCCTTTATCTTTACTTTTTCTCTAGTCAAAAAGCACCTCAAAGAGGTTTTCACTGTTAGGGTGTGGAGCTAAAAGCTTCAACTATCTACAGACACGAAGAAGGGAGGTTGTTGAAGATCTAGAAGTACCGGTGTTGGCAGCATGACCGATGTCGGTCAGATACAGTGCAGAAGGCAACCGGCGTCGACAGGGAGTCGACCGACGTTGGCAGCACCAGGCAAGCAGGGATCGGCGTCGGTCGCCTGTGTGTTCCAGAACTGCTGTTGACGAATAGTCAGTTAAGAGAAGCGAGTGTTTACATGTTAAATGACTAATTATAGTCATGAGCTGCGTGTCTAATTATTGTAGTTAGAGTTCTATTTTTGTATGCATGGGATTCTATTTAAAGACCCATTAGGCATGTATTGTAAATCAAGCAGGCAAGTAAAAGCATTGAAGGAAGCAAGGTCAAAGAGATCTACAAGTAAGTAAGGTCAAGGAGATCAGCTGTAGCATTCCAGGAGGGGATAGCAACTCAGGTTGTAGAGTTGGTTGGTTGAGCAAGAGAGAGAGGGAAGAAGGTCTTGAGGTGTGGCAAGCCTTTGAGGTGGAGGAAGAAGTGGCATCTTCCTTATTGTATTTTCTTCTAGTAATATTTAATACAAGAGTGTGTATTGTCTCTCAAATTCTTTGTTGTCTCAAGTTTCTAGTTACTTAATCATTCTGGTATAATTCCGTGTTTAATTGCTTATAAGAAAGTAATCAATTGTGCTTCCGTTGGATAAGGGGTTCCTAACAGTTGGTATCAAAGCTATGATTTGCAGGGAACATGTTATTGTTTGTTGATTACAGGTCATTCACAGGGTTTTTGATTGAGTGGGAGTTCAGCAATGGCAGAAGAAAGTAAGCTACGAATGGATAAGTTTAACGGTAAGAATTATCAACATTGGAGGATGCAAATAGAAGATTATCTGTATCAGAAGGATTTGTACTTACCGTTGGGTGGGGTTGGATGCAAGCCCACAGATATGAAGGATGAAGAATAGAGTGTTCTTGATCGAAAGGCTCTGGGTTCCATAAGGTTGAGCCTTGCATCGTTTGTGATTTATAACTTATCATAGTGCAAGACAACGGAAGAGTTGATAAAGTCCTTAGCGAATTTATATGAAAAGCCCTCGGCTTTTAATAAGGTATTTCTTATGAAGCAGCTATTTACTTTGCAAATGCAGGAATGTGGATCGGTACATACTCATCTTAGTGATTTCCATGGTTTGGTAAACCAATTAGCTTCAGTCAATATTGTTTTTGATGATGAGGTAAAGGCTCTCTTGATTTTATGTTCTTTGCCTAAAAGTTGGGATAGTTTGGTTATGGCAGTAAGTGATTATGCATCTGCTTCTAAAATATTAAAAGTTGATGATGTTGTGAGTGTGATCTTGAATGAAGAAATACACAGGAGAAGCGCAGGTGAATCATCAGGGAATGTTCTAAGTGCAAAAAGCAGGGGAAGGCAAAGGGAGAAGATAGAGCAAGGGAAATCAAGGTCGAAGGTGGGAAGGAGATCTGAATCCAGAAATGGAAGTGTTACCTGTTGGTTTTGTGGAAAGAAAGGACACACAAAGAAGGAGTGTTGGTTGAGAGATAAAGAGAATCAACATGAAGGTAATGAACAAGCAAAGGATGCAAATATTGTGGTACAGGACGCTCTCATACTTTCTTTGGATAGTCAGGTAGGATCATGGGTTTTAGATTCTGGTTCATCTTTTCATGCATTCCCAAACAGAGATTTGTTCCATGAGTATGTCCAGGGAGACTTTGGAGTGCTTTATTTAGGGGATGGTACGCCTTGTCAAATTATTGGCAAAGGAAAAGTGTAGCTGAGATTGCAGATGGACAACACATGGGTGTTGAAGGAGGTTATGCATGTCCCGATTCTGAAGCAGAGTTTGATTTCTGTAGGAAGGTTGGGTGATGAGGGATGCACAATAACCCTGACAGTGGATTCTTGGAAGGTTACCAAGGGAGCACTTATTTTAGCAAGAGGTAAGAAAGTAGGTACTCTTTATCTATCTACTTGTATTGTTGATTCTACTTCTGGTTTATCTACTTCAACTGTAGATTCGAAGATGTGGCTTAATAGGCTTGGTCACATGAATAAGAAGGGAATGGGCGTTCTTGATTCAAAAGGTATGTGTTTAGATTCAGAAAGCATAGATAGAGTTCATTGCAGAAAAAGGAAATTTGATGCTTTTGACAAGAACAAAGAAGCCTTGGTGTTTACGGAGGAGATGATGGACAGAGATCAGTCACAGGGGCTGAATAAATCTGAGCAGGGCAGTATGGATAGGGTTATGATCCAAGATGAGCTTGCAGATAAAGAAATCATCACTTACAGGAAAACACAGGTACCGATGTCGGTGCTCCCATGGCACCGACGTCGGCCAGACAGGAATCGACATCAGTCATGTGCAGACCAGCAGGGCCAATAGAGTCGGCAGGAGAAGACCGACATTAATTAGGCAAGAACTGACGTCGACAGCGTGGACATCGGCATCGGCCAGGGAAACGGCGTTGGTAGTCAGGGTCAGTGCAGAGAATCGACATCGGTCGGGAGTAGATTGGGAGATGGCCGAGATCGGTCATTGGAACGGATGTTGGGTGGACAACAAGCTGTCAAAGAGTCTCAAACGCCCATATGGAGGTCAGAAAGGGTAAGTGAACCTCATATTCATTGTTCACCTTCTTTATATTGCTTACTGATGGTCAAGAACTAGGAAGATGGAAGAAGCAATGCATGTAGAATCCAGAAACAGTGGGAGCTTGGCATGGATGAGGAGTGTGAGTCCTTGGAAAAGAACCAAACAGGTATTTTTTGGTAGAGTTGTCAGCTGGAAGAAAGCACTGGATAGAGGGATGGATTCCCATTTTAGAGAAGAGAGTGGATGGACACGTGAGACAAGAATCTAGGGCATATAGTCTTGAGTAGGCTGCAGAATAATGGAGGTTTGACCATTGTCTTTATCTTTACCAGGTTGGATAATATTAGCTACATTATCCTGTTACTGTTTTGTGTTGCTTGTTGCAGGGTCACATATACAGGGAGTTTTTTGAGCTAAGGGTAGAGTTGGTTCAGAAGTATGTCATGAAGAATTTGGGAGCAGCAAAATTCTTTTGGCATAAGTGACAGGTATAGCATCACAGGTTTTGTGGTGGTTGGTCTTCAAGAGTGACTTTGAAGAGGGATACAAAGCCAAGGGAACAAAATAGATGGTGTACAGGTACAGGTACAAGTTGCAGCTATTTATCTCCAAGTGGGAGATTGTTAAGGCATGGAGCTAAAAGCTTCAACTGTTTGCAGACATGAAGAAGGGAGGTTGTTAAAGATCCAGAAGTACCAGTGTCGACAGCATGACCGATGTCGATTAGATACAGTGCAGAAGGCAACCAGCGTCGGCAGGGAGTTAGCTGACGTTAGCAGCACCAGGCAAGCAGGGACCGGCGTTGGTCGCCTGTGTGTTCCAGAACTGTTGTTGACGAACAGTCAGTTAAGAGAAGCGAGTGTTTGCATGTTAAATGACTAATTATAGTCACGAGCTGCGTGTCTAATTATTTTAGTTAGAGTTCTATTTTTGTATGCATGGGATTCTATTTAAAGACCCATGAGGCATATATTGTAAATCAAGCAGGCAAGTAAAAGCATTGAAGGAAGCAAGGTCAAGGAGATCTACAAGCAAGTAAGGTCAAGGAGATCAGTTGTAGCATTCAAGGAGGGGATAGCAACTCAGGTTGTAGAGTTGGTTGGTTGAGCAAGAGAGAGAGGGAAGAAGGTCTTGAGGTGTGGCAAGCCTTTGAGGTGGAGGAAGAAGTGGCATCTTCCTTATTGTATTTTCTTCTAGTAATATTTAATACAAGAGTGTGTATTGTCTCTCAAATTCTTTGCTGTCTCAAGTTTCTAGTTACTTAATCATTCTGGTATAATTCCCTGTTTAATTGCTTATAAGAAAGTAATCAATTGTGCTTCCGTTGGATAAGGGGTTCTTAACATTCACTTTGGGACCTCAATGTTTTACTTATTTGTTTTTGGCTAAGGGTGTTTACTCGCTCTCCAAAATAGGATACAAGATCCAATGTGATTGAGAATCTTGATTTATGATCTCCCAATGAAACATTGTCTCTAAGGCCTAAAAACTCATAGAATGCCTCATCATTCTAGAACTCATCAATCAATAGATTGGATTCTTATTGGTCACAATCTATTAGTTGGGGATAATATAATGGAAAAGGGTTACAATGAATGGCCAAGGTAAGGGTACAAATGGCATTATTATCAAATAGATTGGCTTCAACTAGGTCATCAAAGGTGAGGCAATGATCAGACTCTGCTTCATTGTCAGCATCATAATCACTAGTCATTGGTGATAGAGTTTGAATAAGATATGTGGGGTCACCCCCAGGCAGTTTAAATCCAAGTTCATAAGGTATTTCATACTTATTCATGGAACTTGGCTCGATGGTTCCTTGTTGATT